>PVIA01001190.1:0-306549 GCA_004024845.1 Tonatia bakeri | reverse complement strand
GGCAGCGTTACACACGTGTATTTGGGGAGGAAATTATTTTTATGGTATAATAAATACATTCCGTTGGTTCACATGAAATAGTAAGATTTTTTTAAAACGACGTCAAAGGCTTTCTCTTCGCTGCTTCGGGCTACCCGCCCGCTCCGCGTCCCTGTGCGGTGAGCGGACTGAGAGCAAAGTGCTGAGGCGCTGACACAAATGAAAGCAGACGCTCCAGGGTTTGAAGCGGGGCTCTCTCGGTAGGGCAGGTGCCCAGACTGTGACCCGGTAGTAACTGGAACGTGAATGAAATTTCCAGTAATTGACCATTTTCACTTACAGCAATGGTTACTTCATGTGACAAAATCTAAATCTCAGATTCACTTCGGAAAGTCTCTGTCCCCCACCACCACCTCCACCATGTGGCCTCCAGGGGGCACTGCTCTTCCTTCTAAACTCGGTCCCAAAGGCAAAGGCCACTTCCCCGACTTCCAGAAGCACCCACTAAAGCTTGGAACAAAAAGAGTATTTTAAAAGGAAATAACCATAGGAGGCACGGAAATCTGGACAGCCAGCCCCTTGGTCCTTAGAGTGTGGCCCCAAACCAGCAACATCAGAGTCACCTAGGAGCCTGAGACATCCCTGGCCCCAACCAGACCGATCAAATCGGAATCGGCATTTTAACAAGACTCCCTCGGGTGATCTAAGTGCACCCTGACAGCTGAGAAGCTCCAGTGTGGTGGGCAAGATTCTGCCTTCCTAACCTCAGCAAGCTGGGCCCGCCTGTGGAACACTCACCCCCCAGGAACACTCTGTTAGACCCCCTTCTCCTGAAAATGGACAGAAGACCTGGTTCTCCTAGTAATACCTCTCCATCTCTGAATCCCCTTTTACCCTCATGGCGTATTAGCTATCTATTGCTGAGTGACAAATGACCCCAAAACTTAGCTTTAAATAACAAACATTTATTATCTCCCAGTTTCTGTGGACCAGAAATCTGGGCATAGTTTAGCTGGGTAACTGGGGCACAGGGTCTCTCTCACAAGGCTGCAGAGTGGCAGTGTTCATAACGAGCTCCACGGGAGCACGTCACTTTCATGGTCACTAGTGCTGGGAAATCAGCCAACTTCAGGTCCCGGCTTGCTATTGGTCAGGCATATTAATCTTCAGCCAGTGGTTCTCTCCACAGCATTAATTACAATATATCGGCTTGCTTCCCTCTGGGCAAGAGCTCTGGAAGGGCACAGGGTGGAGGCAGAGAGAGGTAGGGCAAACAAGAGAGAAGTCGTTCTGTTATAACTAAGTCCTGGAAGTGACATTTCATCACTTTTGTCATGTGCTATTGGTTAGAAGCAAGTCAGTGGGTCCAACTCAGACTGAGGGGAGGGGATTCCATAAGGCTGTAAATACCAGGGATCACTGGTTCTTACAGTGGGCATCACTGCGGACCATTTAGCAGCCGCCTACCTCAGTTAGTGATCTCACACCTAAGGGACATGCCCCAACAGGAACAACCCTATAAGCATACTAGGGAGTAACCTCCACCACCATATGGCGAGGATGACATACATTCAAAACAAGAGGTTTATCTCCTCTTATTAGTTGCCTTCAGAGTGATTCCACATTAACATCCCCGGGTGAGCATTAAAAATACTAATGAATGTCAATTAAATCAGAACCTCTAGGAATTGTTTTGGGTTGAGTTTGGTTGGTTGGTTGTTTTTTTCATTTTTTTTTTTTTAATTTCTGAGCTGATTCCATTATAGAGCTGGGGTTGAGAATTACTGCCTCAGATGAACAATTTCAAATACTACAATATGAGGGCTGGGGTGAAGGTCATTGGGACAAAAGAAGGCATGGGGCTGACAGCTTGGAATTCTGATGGGTTACCTGCTATGGAATGTGGACAGGAAAAGCCAGCCAGAGGGTCTAGGCCTTAAGGACTGTTGTGGTCATCTGAGAGGTGAGGAGATATGACAGAAAAAGATAATTAGCTTTTGACGATTGGCTACCTTAACAAAACTCCCATACAGTGGTGACGCTAAATGACACTTGCAAGAATTAGGAAGGAAGGAGGGAAAAGAGAGGAGGGAGGGAGGGACGGGGGACAGAAAGGATTAGAAAAAAAAACTTGTTTTCTCATTTTTAAAACTTGTTTTCAGTTCTAGCTGATAACTTCCAGGAAATGGAAAATGAAGGCTTAACCAATAAAAGTACCTTATAATCCCTTATTCTATGTCCACAGACAAAGAGAAGGTCAGAACTGGAGATGCCCTGTAGGTTACCGCTTCACCTTCATTTTATGAACAAAGAAATGAGGTACAGAGAGTCATGGAATTGCTGTGATTAGAACTCATATCCTTGAACCTGAGTCAAGAGCTCAATCGCAGACTTCCACATACAGTACATCTCTAGATAGTGTGGGTTTCATTCTTTCTCCTTCACAGCAGTGTGAAAATGAGACTTAGTGAAGAACAGGTCAAGGGAAAGGGCATGCATTCTCTTACTGGGTGACATGTCCTTGGAGAACATCTTTCACATAAATATTTCAACAAGGGTTAGCCCACACAGGGGGTTGATGGGTCACAGTCAGTGCTGTGGCATCTCATTTACTCTGTTTGGTGGGAACAAGTTAAGGGGGTGGTCATAGTCTTGGAGTCTAACAAGCTTTCTGCTCATTGGAGGGAAGGAATTCCGGTCTCAGCCACAATCTGAGTCTGAGATGGGGCTTAAGAGCTGCCCTGTCCATGGGCTTTATCCACAACAGTAAGATGGCTCAGTTCTTTAGTCAGGTCCAAATTTTACCTCTCCTCCCCCGCCTCTCCTGCCTAATCTGTATCTTATCCACTGTTCTCCTCCTCAGGGACGGGTCACTCCCATCCTGTTGCTATGGCTGCAAGCCTCACCCAAAGCATACCAGTGCTGTGCTGTTCCCAGGATCTGGCTGCTATCCAGGCAGATGCCGAGCAGTTGGGGAAGAAAATGTTCTCTTTTCTGAGGCTGTTTCCCTGGACTCACCACTGTCCGCTGAGACTTTGAGAGCTCTCTATTTAGCTGTGTCTGTGACTGGGCAGTGATTGTTCACTTCTCACTCTGCACCAGCTTCTTGGGCGCTTCTAACCCAAACCCCATAGAGCTAAATAAGGCTGTCCCCTGAGCACAGGGCCCTGGCTGGGTACCAAACACTGAAATCTTTACCAGTTGCCACCAGTTCCACCTCTCTAAACTCTTAAGAGAGTTTTGAGGAATGTTGTCCCAAGAACTCCACGCTTACCCATTTCTAATGCTCTTGAGTGTCTGAACCTGGGCTGGCTCTCTTGGAAATAAAGAAGTCAATGGCAGAGGAGGCAAAGAACCAATAGAGAAGAGAGATGGGCTCTCTTTAACAACAAACAAAGGAAAGCCTGCCCATGTGTAGCATGGCCTGCATGCACAGCCATCTCTGGTGATTTATGTTGGCACATGCTTGCGTTCATTGCAATTACAAGCAAGGAGGGTACTGGAAAGAATTTGCAGCGAATACCAACACTACCAAGTAACATCTGTCTCTTGAGGTGGATGACATACTTTTTCCTAGTCAGGGTTCAACCCAGAATCCTCCAAGGGGAAAATGCAGGAAAGAAAGCAGCACAAAAATATAGAATGTTGTTTTCATTGTGCATTCCCTCCACTCCTCCACTCATGCTCACAAATGGAGGGCCAGCCAGCCCTTGCCCCAGGTATGTGCCCGCATAGTTACAGAGCCTGGCCTGGGGTAGGGTGAGAGGCAAGGGTGTGCTCACATATGGTCCCCTACCCCCGTTGGGAGGGTTGGGACAGGCAAGTAGCAGTTACTTCTGCTTGCCAAACCACAGCAGTCCAACCACCTGCTGCTGTCTGGGGCCACTGATCCCGCTCCCAGGCCTCACTTTTGGCAGTGATACACTGCCCAGGGTGACTCCGGTGAAGGTTGCACGTCATTGCTAACAAGTTGCTTTACAAAGGGAGCTGGGCTGCTTGGGGGAAGAAGGTGCTTCCTTCTTTTTTAGAATTTAGAAAATTACTTCTTTCCAGTGGGAGAGAATGTGATCATAAGTCACTAGTTAGTTCAAAATAAATGAGAATGATGCCAAAAGATGTTGTGATCTTAATTTCTTCATAATTTTTTGTCTTCACTTGGAATAATTTTTCAGCTTATTATTTAAATACATTTTCATAAAGATGTATGGCTTAATTTTTAAGGTAAGAGATAACATATTTACCTCTATAGCTTGCAATGCAAGCCTGAAGTACAAGCCTCAGTATTCAGACCACCTGGCTGTGGCCCCGTCCCCATCAAACCATTACTACCACCAACTTTAACAACATCCCCTGAGAGCAAGGTAGAAAGATTCCAGGTACTAAGATTGAAAATGCCAATGTTCAAAGGGATGGCAGCCATCACATCTTCCAGGAGAGGCAGCACAAACCCTGCCCTTCCCTTCCCTTCTCTTTTCATCATCCACTCCCCTCCTGGCACCCACATCAGTCCAATTTAATCAAAATGACTCCTGGTCTCAGTGAAAAATATTAGATGACCAGAGGCTGGACAGGGTCCAGCAGGGAAAAGCCTTAAATATGGCTGAACAGATAGGGCTGAAATATCTTCAGAACTTGCTGACACTTTTCAGTCTCACTGTCTTTTGAAAGACCAAGGCAGTTGAAAACTTCTTGCACCACTGAAAATTGGCCCCGTAGCTCACGCAAACACTTTCTCCCTTCACAGCACATGACTATTATCTTTCCATTGCTCATGTTCATGGGCACAGTGCTTGGCCTCGCCCACATCCCCGAGGGACAGCTGCTTCAAGACCCTGCCTGAAACCAAGCTGCTGGATGAGCAATGTTCTCCACTGCAAGCAGGAGATGGGATTGCATGTGCGTGAATCACGGAAGCCTGATGAGAGAGATACATCAAGACTGTGAAGGAATTCCACAGTGTGAAGACATGGAGGAGAGTTCTACCACTTTCCAAAGAGATAATGAGAAACTCAAGGTTTTTGTTTGACTGAGTTTCCAGTGTTTGGAAGGCTCCCTTACGGCTGACAGCTGCTGACTTGCTGAGCCTTTAAAAACATCACAAGTTTATTAGGGCATGACGTGGCCCAGCACAGCAGATCTGGAGTTCAATAGATGTCAGTTCAGATGTGGCTCTGCCACTTACCAGCTGCACTAGCCTGTAGGTCACTCACCATCTTGGAGCCTTCACCTTTGACACACATTACAGCTTTTCCTACTGCTTCGGTGTGAGTTTGAAATGAAAGAATTTGAGAAGCGGCAGGGGCAGTATCTGTTCTGAGTGGCTGGCGCGTAAGAGGTGCTCAGTAAGTGTGCTCTGAATGATAAGTGTGGATATTTTCAGTGTCTGTCACAGAGTAGTCACTCAGTCAGTATTGATTTTGGTCCCTTTCCTTTTCCTGGTGAGCAGCCACTAAAGAGCTCGCTACCATAGCTCAACCTCCCAATCAAGCCAAAAATACAGCTTCTCGGAGGGTCCTGGTATCCTCTGCAAGATACTGGGGGGAGAGTCTGCTGACCAGGTTCCAGCCCTGTTCTGTCACTAATTGATTGGGCAGCTTCGAACAGACCGATTACAGTTCCTTCTTCCCTCCTTCTGCACCTCTATTTTCTCCATTTTAAAAATGAGAGAGCTGGACCAGATCCATAGTTGTAACATTTTATAGCATCAAAACTCTTTCTTCACAAGATATCTTACACCGAACCCCCAATTGAGTAAAATAACTCAAGAGAGAGGATAAAGGCCTGCATCTGGGTCTGCTCAGCTCCCCAGCCCACCTGCTTTTAGAGGTTGAATGGAAGGCTCCCTCTGAGGAACAGCTAAGGTTGCTTGCAGCACAGTTAGAGAACCACTGGACTGCATTCTAAATCTCTAAATCAGACATTTTGTGATTGAGCATTTACAGAGTAACTTGGGAACATGTTGGAGCCTGACAAAATCGAGGCTGATGTGTAACACATCTGAGAAAAAACACAACTGAGACTCTGCTTCATGCCCATCTCCTGGGACCTGCGGCCTGGGTAGAAGTCACTTGGCAGGAAGTTCCTTTCAACTGGTTTCAGCTGGAGACTCAGAGGCGGCAACTCTACAGCATTGGGCGAGAGGGGAAAGGATGGGGAAGTAAGATGGAAAAAAAGTGTAATCTTATCCTGAAGAGAGTGTCATGTGAATATAGACCAATGAGAGGAAACAGTAGAAATAGGACCTGCAATAAATTAGCGTGAGCAATTAGGGAGCGGTGAGATGGGAGGAAAGAGTACTTGGCAGGAAATCAAAACACCTAATCCCAGGTCCACATTAACTGCTGACCTTGAGCAAGTCACACCTATGTCTGTTACCTCTGTGCCAGGGCTAGACCAGGTAACCTCTGTGGGACTTTTCCAGCCACAAACACCTTTGAGGCTAAGAATTGCAAACACTTAAGAATGTTGATAACAAAGATGTCCAACTTTCACTACAGTTATGCATCACTTAGTGAGTGGTACATTCTGAGAAATATGTCATTAGGCGATTTCATTGTTGTGCAATCGTAGAGGGCACTTACACAGACCTAGATGGTACAGCCTACTGCACACCTACGCTATATGGATAGCCCATTGCTCCTAGGCTATAAGCCTGTCCAGCACAGTACTGTACTGAATACTGCAGGCAGTTGTAACACAATGGTAATTGTTTGTGTATCTAAACATATATAAACATAGAAAAGGTACAATATAAATATGGTACAAAAGATAAAAGATGGCACACCTGTACAGGGCACTGACCATGAATGGAGCGTGCAGGACTAGAAGCTGCTCTGGGTGAGTCAGTGAGGGAGTGTGCGTGACTGTGAAGGCCTGGGACCTTACCGGACACTACTGTGGACTTTCAGTGTACACTTAGGTTACACTAAATTTATCAAAAATATTTCTCTTTCTTCAGTAATAAATTGAATGAATCTTTTGTATTAATACTTTGTTTGAAACAAACACATTGTACAGCTGTGCAAAAATATTTTTTAGAATGCTGGCTGTTTTCTATTTTTAACTTTTTTTTACTTTTTAAATATTTTTTTGTTAAAAACTAAGACACAAACACACACATTAGTCTAGGCCCACACAGGGTCAGGATCAGCGGTATCTCTGTCTTCCACCTCCACATCTTGTCCCACTGGAAGGTCATCTGGGACAAAAGCACACATGGTGCCATCACCTCCTGTGATGACAACATCTTCTTCTGGAAGACCTCCTCGAGGACCTGTCTGAGGCTCTTCCTGAAGACGAATCACTCTTTTTAGAAGTATGTACATGGTTATTTGCTTGGTTTGCCTCTTCTTGCCATCATAGATGGCTTGCGAACAGATAATGCACCATGAACATTTCTATGAATAAAAATCTTTTGGTGTTGGATCGATAAAGAGTTTTCTGAAGTCTGTAAAAGTTTCTCCTAAACCCTTCACTGGAGATTTTCTTAGAAGTTCTTCTTCTTTTTCTTCTCCTGCAGTTTCCTTCTCTCTTACCTCTTCTTCAGCTATGTGTTCCTGTTCCAGTTCCAACAACTCCTCATTCATCAGTTCCTTAGGAAACACCTCTAGAAGCTACTCAACGTCACCCTCATCCACACCCAGGTTAGAGCTGTTTGACATCTCAGCAACAGCTTTGTTTGTTTTTGCAACATCTTCATCTCTTGCAAATCCTTTGAAGTCATGGACTAACTTCTTGAGTGTCACTCCTCGGTGATATTATCCCAAACCCAAGCAAGGTTCTAGATGCAGCTGTAGACACTATAATCCTTCAAGAATTGTACCAATGTCTTCCTCAGTTGCAGCAATAGCCTGGGCCAAGGTCTTCTGAAGTAATGGGTCTCAAAAGCTGCTATAACCCCTTGATCCCTTGGACCATAAAAGTGATCCTTTATCCACTTTATATTAGGATAAAGATTGTCAGGGGGAGTTTAGGGGCTAGAGGGATTGAACAAAAAGGAAAACGGACTCATAGACATGGACAACAATGTGGTGATTGCTGGGGGAAAGGGGGTAAATGGGGACTAATAGTAATGGAAAAAATACCAAAAAAAGATTAAATTTAAAAAGTCACCAATAGAAGGACATCTGGGAGCATTATGAACAATAAGCAAAATCTTGGAACATATGTTATTATATAAACAGAACTCCATTCTCTGGCATAACAATTCAGAAAGGCATCTCAGAAGAGGAGGATGGTCATCCATGACTTCTCACTGCTCCTGTAGGACACTGGCAGTACGTGCTTACTGATGTGCTTAAAGGCCCTGGGGGGGGGGGGGTTCTCACCATGCCAGATCACAGAGGGTTTCAATGTGTCACCTGCAACATTGCCCCCAAGCAAGACTGTTACCTTATTATTAAAAGCCTTGAAAACTGGCATTGCCTTGGCTCCCTTGTGGATGAAAGTCCTTCAGGCATCTGATTCCAGAATAGGGAGGTTTCATGCATATTGAATATTTGCTCTGTCATGTAATTTTCTTTCACAATCAGCTTGTCTAGAGTTTCCAAAAATTCTCCAGCTCCCTTCACAGGAGCACTCGAAGACTCACCATTTACTTTCACAATATGTAATGAATAATGATTAAACCACCCAGAGCTAGCAGTGAATTCCACATTGTGTCCAACTATACTCACAAAACAAACTTTTTGCAAACATACTTTTTGCTTTGGTCATAATCATCATGATGCTAAGAAGGATACACTTCTGTATCTGGTCTTCAGTTTAGGTCATTAGAAGTTTCTCCATGTCTGAGGCCCACGTTGAATTTTTGTTAGCCCCATTGACTTCAAGAATGTAGATCCTTGAACAGATTCTGTCACTTTGTTTTTGTTCTTCAAGCTCATAGCTATGGTGGAATGGGACATGCCTGACTGACAAGCAATAACCATCACTGATTTTCCACCTTTATATTCTTTAATCACTTTCTATTTTGTTTTCAGGTCCATCAATCAATGTGGCCCCTTCTGGAAACATTAGCAGCATGTTTTGTGTTCTTAGTGGCCAGGATGACCAAAACAATGTAAGATTAACTCAAGCATAAGGAACACGGTGAACATGAGATGTATGAGGATGCTGCCATTGTAACACAGCATACTGTTCTACAGCAAACTTTTTTAATAAGTAGAAAGAGTACACGCTAAAATAATGATAAAAGTATAATATAATTCATATATACAAGTGACATAGTTGTTCGTTATCATTAGTAAGTCTGTACTGTACATAATTATATGTGCTATACTTGTATATGACTGGCAGCACAGTAGGTTTGCTTAGACCAATGTTACCACAAACACGTGAGTAATGTGTTGCACTACAATGTTACAATGGCTAAAATGTCACTAAGTGATAGAAACCCTTGTGATCTTGTGGGAGCACCATTGTATATGTGGTCCATCACTGACTAAAATATCATTATATGGCACATGATTTTATTAGCATTTTCCAACTACTTGTGTTCATTATCTCTAAATATTTTCCACTGTGACACATCTTAGGCCATTGGCAGAACTTGGAGCCTGCATGTTAGGAAAAGAGGACGGCTTTGAGTCTATAAGACCAGTCTGTACATCTCCCAGGGGTCTTTATACTATGATTAAAGCAATCTTGGTATATGTGGGTGCCTACCAAATCCAGGAAAGATGAATAAGCATTTGAAGGCTTGTAGAATTGTGTTTTATCTTCAAGAATTTGCTACAGCTCTATTGCTTAGCTAGTGTTTTCTGAGATCACATTCTGCGTCTCAGATTGACTATATATTCTTCACTATTATTTTGTTCGCCTCCTAAACTGAATGATGCTGGAGTTGAAAGCATGAGGACTAACACAGAGAGACAGTCAGACTCTGTGGTTATCTTAGCCGTGGGTGTAACTGGGCTCTCACTTCTTCAGGTCACAGGTGATTTTTACAAGGCAATCATCTACCCAAAGAGGGTGGTACATGTAAATACAGCTCCTTAAGGAGGGCAAATGTGTAAACTAGATAATTGTTTGGAACGACATTCCATCTGGAATTGGATCACGAGGCCTAATTGCTAGCTTGGTCCCTTTAGTGTTCTTTAGCTTTTGAGTTTCAAAATCTTATCAGGACTAAGTAGGTGGCCCCTAGTTTTATGTAACCACCTTTGTCAAGAGCATGGAACAAGACATGCAGCCAAGTAAGAAAGAGGCAGGTAGGGCAGTGTTGCCACCACTCGTTGTGGACAGAATGTTCTTCAGTATACAGCAGAGCTCTTTCAACAGCAAGCAACAGGACACTCAGCTCAAACCAGCTTTAAGCAAGCACATTTTGTCAACTGAAATTTAAAAGTAAGAGAAATTATTTTTTTTTAAAGCAAGGACATTTTTATCTTAGGTGACAGGAAGTCCAGCAAGTTTCAAGGGGATTAAAACCATGATTCAGCAACGTCGTCACAAACTGAGTCCCTTCCAGCTCTTGGCTGTACCATCCTCCAGGTATTGGCCTCTGATAACTCATTCATCACTTCAAGACCTATCCTAGTTTCCCTCAGCGGTCCTGGTTTCACATCCATATCTTCAAGGCTTGCTTCATAGGCCATCAGTCTGTGCATTTTCACACAACTCTGAGCTCAGAGAGGCCCCACACTTGGTTTAAAGCTTTACTATCGCCATCTTGAAATTCTTAATAATCTTGCCTTTGAACTTGCGTTTTGTGAGTGAAGTTCTATAGTGCATGAGCAGAGAAGATATACGTATACAATATGTGTGTCCACTCTTCCCTGCTGCCCCATTCGCATGTAGTGTTCATGATGTCCCATGAGAATGGAACCCCAGTCGACCCATGGTCAGTGGGAGTCCAGCAAGGCTCAATGCTGGTGCAAGGTAAGCATGATAAGCCTATTCTGAGTATTTAGGGGAACCCACAACCCCTAGAAGCTACACTTTCTGTCCAAACTAGAACTTGCTTTGAACACAAAAAGAAAACAAGAGCTCTAAGAAAACACAAAAGACCAATGAATGCTATCCTATTCTTTCTAACTTGTGTCACTTCCCTATAATGGTCAACCACTTACTCTGAAACCAATGACTCGCAAGGGAAGACTGGAGTGGTTGGCTAACACACCCAAATGGACTATTCCAGAAGAAAACCCAGTACAGCTTCAGTCTGTGAATACAAAAACCTCAGTTTCTTGCTTTGTTTCTATCCCTTGAATTTGTTCACCTCTTTTATCAACAAAGCAGCAGGCAGCCACCTAAGTTGTGTGCAGCAGTTTATTGTCCTGTGAATGTCTGTGCAGAACACGAAGTCATCTTCCTGGAAACTCTCCCACCGGGCCTCTGGCTGGTGCCCCTGTGCTCCTTTCCCAAGCTGTCAGAAGAAATGAGTATCCTTGGTTCGGTGGTCTCTACCTAAAGCAACAACTCTCCAACTTTGTCAAGGCCCCCAAGACATTTTTTGGAAGGAAAAAGGGATTATCTGCCTCAGAGCTGGGAAGAAGATTTATCTTTAACTATATATCCCTTTTTTAATATCTAAATTTCTTACCCTGGACACAGACAATAGTATGATGATTACTAGAGGTGGGGTAGAGACAGGTAGAAGAGGGTGAACAGGAATAAATGATAATGGAAGAAGACTAGACTTCAGATGGTGAGTACAATGGGCAGATGATGCATTGTAGAATTGTACACTTGAAACATGTCTTATTTTATTAACCAGTGTGACCCCCAATAAATTCAATAAAAATAAATTAATTAAAATAAAAAATAACCCACTCTTACTTGTCTCTGAAAACAAAACAAACAAAAAAACATTTTTATGAAAATTGGAAAAAATTAAGCTTCTGTAGTTACACTAACAAGTGAGCTATAATTCATCCCAAAAAAAGGTATAGATCTTTTCAAAGAGTGACATTGAAATGTCAGAGTCCAGTCACTGTTTCTTCCTTGGGAATACTCTCAAGCCACTGGTGCCCCTGGACCCCACTGTGAAACAAACACCCCAGACTTTCCTCTGCCTTCCCGTTCTCACAGGACCAGTCCCCACCCCGGCCAGCCTTCCTGCTCGCCCAGCCTCCTCCTTTCTAAGCAAAGAGAGGAAGCTGGTCACGCAGGGAGCACATGCTGGAAAGGCAGAACTATAATGATTCCTTCTTCCTTACTCCATTATCTTTTCCGCTGCTTTAGCAACTCTCCTAACTGACCTGTGCATGGACTTGTTAGAGAAAGAAAGTGTTGGAGGCAGAGGAGAGCTGAAGATGCTTACATCGCCTTCCCCAGAGAGCATCACTCCCAAAGGCACCCAGCAAGTGGGGGGAGGGACCTAAGACCTGTGCCCCAGGGCACTGTGCCCCCAGCAGTCTCCTCCAACACAATCCCTAACACCCCAGCGTCACCCTTCATGTATATTTGCCCAAGAACAACTTTTGTTCAAGAACAAGATAGGAAGACAACTTCTGTTTCTATTTCCACACTACAGCTCCTAAAATTTAAAGACAGAGCACTACTATAAGAATCTACCTCCATCACTAAAGAAAACTGGATTACTTCTTTTTATTTCTTTAGTAAGGTTAGAGATTGCTGTAGAAGCAGTGTCGTCTGTACAAGGGTTTCTCACCCTTGCACTGCTGGCACTTTGGGCAGTATAATCCTTCCTTGTGGGGCTGTCCTTTGTCTTGTAGGATATTTATTTAGCAGCATCCCAGGTCTCTGCCTAGCATCCACACCCCTCATGCTGTGACAACCAAAAATATCTGCCAGATGTTCCCTGAGGGGCAAAATTGCCCGCAGTAAAGAACCGCTGATGTACAGGAAACTAGATTGTTTGCTTGTCACTAGAAAACACTGGTCAAAAAAAATGTTTACAATTATTTTGGCTTTGTACCCAAATACTATAGGAAAATAAGAGAGTCTGAGGCATTCCCTCACACTAGCTTATGCTTGTGCATGACCTGCTGAGCTACCACCATGACCAGAACCCAGAAGAGTAGGAAAGGTGGCCTCGGCACCATTCCTGTCCCTGCAGCCTGGTGTCCTGTGCCTGGATTTGGAGGGAAGACAACTGTGGTCCTCCTCACAGCAGAGCACCCACACCCTGAAGGCTCTTAGCTCCTGGCTCTGGAGTCAGAATGGGGCTCAGCTTTGTTTGGAACAAGTGCCTTTGTGTGTGTGTACATGTGTATTCTGTTTTCATCCTCTTCAAAAAGCCAGTAGGCAAACAATACATACATACTAATTATAAAAACCTAACAATACAGAGTGAAAATATACTTATCATAAGTGGAAAGGTCTCCTTCCATCTCATTCCTTTTTCCTTGGGTAGGTAATATCCAGTTATCACTCTGCTGAAATTTTTCTGGATTTTCCTGGATCCTTTTTCATGCATTTACATAGATAGGGAGGTAATTAAGATTTTATTATCTTTTAATGTAATTCTAGGCTTTTTTTTTCTACTATGTTTTTTCCTAAATATACATACCTACGATAAAGTCGAATTTATACATTAGGCACAGTAAGAGATTAGCAACAATAACTAATACTTAAATAGAACAATTATAACAATACAGTGTAATAAAAGTTATGTGAATATGTAATCTCTCTGTCTCTGTCTCCCTCTCTCTCTATGTGTCTCTCTCTCTGTCTCTCTCTTTCTGATAACCAATCAAATAATCAGAAGGTTACTAAGTGACCAATAGGCAAGCAGTATACACAGCGTGGAGTCACTGGACAAAGGTATGATTCAGGTGCCCAGCAGGATGGAGCAAAACAGTGCAAGATTTCAACACCCTACTCCAAACAGCATGCAATTTAAAACAAATGAATTGTTTATTTCTGAAATTTTCCATTTAGTATTTTTGGACTACAGTTGACCACAGATAACTGAAACCATGGAAAGCAAAACCTTGAATGAGGAAGGACTATTGTGTGTTTCCATCCACAGTGTATGGATGAGAGTTCCAGTTGCTCTGTGTTCTGAAAGTTCCTGTTAACCTTTCTGAGCTTGAATTTTCTCATCTAACATGGAGATGGTTATCATACCCATGCCACAGGGTCTAGGGAAGGATCAGATAAGGTTGTGTATAGCACGGTGTCTGCAAAATAGAAAAGCTCAATATATATTTCTATGCATCAGGGATGTCACCATTACATTTAATTTTTAGGCACTTGCATGACCCTGCTGATCCCTCAATTGTTTTTCTATTTTTCTCTATTCCCTCAATTCTTGAAAAAGTAGGCAGTGCTTTTTGCCTTTTCCAGCCAACTCATCATCCCATGGTCATGTCCCTTATCACTTCCATGCAGATGATTCCTAATATATCTGAGTCTTGGTCCCAAAGCTCTCCTGAGTCCAGAGCCCAATTCTAATTGCTGGACAGGGAGCCTGTTCTTGGCTTGCAAAGTCTCTTCCCCATCTCTAGTCAGCAAAGGCTTTTCCACCCTTCAGTATGCCCCTCTAGTGCCACTCTCTCATAAACATTTCTTAATCTCTTAATTCTTGGCCCCTTGGGCTCTTCCAATCTCTATTATTGATATGGCAAATACAAATATATTAATGTTTAATGTATGAGAATTCATAGCCATAGTTCAGACTATAGAGAAAGAACGCTGCACTTGAATCTCCAATCTGCCATTTTCTCTCCTTGGACACAAAGCATGTTTTGAACTTCATGTTGCTCTTCTGAAGAGTGAAGGTGAACATAACACCTACCTCGTGGGGTTGTTGTGAGGATTAAATAAGATGATATATATGTAGTCCTTAGAACAGTGCCTGACCCATAGTAAGTGCTCAATAAATGATCGCTCCTAATGTGAAAAAAGTGAAAAACAAACAGGTAAGGGCATTGATTTTTTTCAGACTATTGCAAGAGGGAGAGCACCCCAGATCTGAAGACACGAGTGTCTCAGCAGTGGTTTTCTCTAGACAAGTCAGAGATAGGTGATTTTATAGCAACAATGTTTTTGAAATCAGGGGTATCTGTCAGTCAGATGAGCAAAAATGTCTATCTCTTCATCTAGCTAGTTTTAAGGTACAAATAGTTCAGCTAATCATCTAAGAAACAAAGAATGGGAATGTGGAGGGTTCATGTCTGGCCTTGTCACAGGTAAACAAGATGGTCATTTGTGAGTTTAATGGGTCACGAGAACAAATGGACAGTGGGTTTTACCTAAGTCATAGGGAAGGGCTGTTCATTGCAATAACATGCTTCCCAGAATATGAAAGGGTAGGAGATTTTAGAGAACAAAAGGCTAAGGCAATTTGCCTTCACTGTTTTCTAGAAGCACAGGAATCAGGGAAAGTTAACATTGCCAGTCCCTCCCCTTGTTCAACACAAACAATAGGCTGTACTCAAACAACCAAATCTAGAAATGAAGCAATGAGGAGGTGTCCAGATCTGCACCAATTATTAGTTCAGATTTGATTGCCATGTATAAAGTTGTCCACTCAGATTCAGCCTCTGTGCAAATTCAGGTGGAAGCACAGTTGTTCTCAGAGCTGCTGGATCATGATACATGGTTGAATCATTTGTCAAGTCAACGGCTGCGTAGTAGCATTCACAATCTGCAGAGGATGAATGTCCAACACTTGGACACCATTTGCTTATTCTCTGAGTCTTGAGAAAGCAATCTACTTGTGTGGTCATCTGATTCTAGAGGCTCTCAGAGACCTTCAGTTTAAAGTCTCCCCTTGAATGAATTTACATTCAAAGTAAGGCTTTTAATTTTTTAATAAGGAAATACGAACCCAAGGTTGTAGTCCTTGTAATTTTGCAGCAATATGACAGTTCAGAGGACAGGTAAGGCTCCTTCTTTTTGGGTTAGGGTTGGTCTTCAGAGCTTTCTTTTCAGAAAAACAAGTTTCTGCCCTTGCTAGTGTGGCTCTATGGATTTTAAGCATTGGCTTGCAAAATGAAATATTGGTGGTTCGATTCCTAGTCAGGGCACATGCCTGGTCTGTGGGCCAGGCCCCTGGTGGGGGCATGTGAGAGGCAACCAACCAGCCAATGTTGTTCTCCTTCTTTCTCCCTCCTTCCCCTCTCTTAAAAAGGGATTAAATTTTTTTTTTAATTTTAAAAAGAAAAAAACTAATTTTCCAAATGAAGATCATGTAAGCACTGCAGTGGGGTGTCTAGGGGACAGGAAGATGTGATCTGTTGGTGAAAAGTATGAGAATATTTAACAAGACCCTTGAAGTGTTTAAGAACATTGGATTGTATTAGATTAGGGTCTCCTAAGGTCCAGGAAGAGCAAGGGTAAGTGCCTGCCAGTAATTATTTCATAAGAGGCTAGTCAGTGTTGACCAGAGGGGTAGAAGTGAAGAATCATCAGCACTGGAGACAAAACTTGGACAAAGGCAGGATGAGTTTCTCAGTAAGCCTGAAAAATTTGAATTTAAGGGCACCATTGGTTCATTCTAGAGGACTGAAGGAATAAAGACAGTGCAATTTTTGTGAGCAAGGAAGCATGCACTAAATATCCTGAATAACCTTAGGCGTAAAGTAAGTTCCTATGTCATTAGAAAAGAACAAAAAATTCCCCAAGTGGCAAACACTCTTTCTAGTAGCCACCTAGCTACAGTGGTGGCATGCAGCCTGGAAATCTGCAGGAAAAAACCTTCTAACCCTCTTGAAACACACACAGACTAAGGTTAAAACATATTCATGCTGATGAGACTTTGGGACTTGGAGAAAATCCATTTGCGAATGGGGACAAGAACAGAGGGAATTGGTCATCATACTTGTCCCAACTTTACATTTTCACCAGGATTGTTTTTCTGACACATGGGGCAAGCTGAGATTACCTGCTCAATAGGAGGGACAAAGCATCCCCACCACTATGGAAGAGTCCTTTAAAATGTCCTTTGCCGTGACGTGTGACCCTGTGGAGGCTGTGACTAAATTTCAAGTAAGGAACCAAGGATAGATCAAGTGATCATCTGGGTGTCTCCAAAGCTGATTCTGGTGAATAAAAAAAAATATTCAGCTTATTTTCAATTCATTTTATCAGACTCAGGCTGAAGTTGATGTGCTCTAAGTTTTGTAAGTAAAATTTCTGTCTGTAAAGGAGGTTGAGCAATGGGAAGTATGCAGTGATCAAGGAAGAGTTTTCTTAGGCATTCAAAGTAGAGATATCATATTTGTCAGACAAGGAGTTGCCATAAATTTGAAGGTCTGGCTATTATTGTGAGCTATAATTTTGACAATAGTTCATTCTTTGGTTAAAGCCACTCATAGGCTAACAAATCGGTTCAATTTCTGATGGTATCCCTGTAGCTGTTCTGAACCCTCTTTGTTTCTATAGCATAGTAAAATTATGCACAACTCTGAAAATATATTGGCTATCTGTGTTAAGTCATCTTTCGTATTTTGTGCTATTTTGAAAGCTCAGGTAAGAGCCACAAGTTTAGCTACTTGAGTCAAATTAACTCCAAGTGTGAATTTGAACTCAAGAGATTGTTGAAAATCTGTGATAGTTAAAATTTCCCATTTGTATGCCTGAAATAAAACCCTCCACAAATAAGGTGGCATGGGGGTCTTGGAGGGGAGTATCACTGAGGTTAGGGTGAAGAAGCATTAGAGACTATGATCGGGATACAGGTGTGAGGGTGTCTCAACTTGATGTCCCAAGTGTTGAGTGTTCTCAGTGAGTACTAGGGTCTGAAATGTGGTTGTACAGAGGTTGAACTGATGACTCACAACTAAATCTGCAGTGGTCTGGACTAATTTGGGAGTGGGGGGGAGAATGCCTGAACCACTGGGTCTAAAGTGAGGCTAAAGTACCCAATAGGACTTTGACTTGCCTTATATTTTTGGGTGAGAACCCCCAAAGCTTGCCCTTCCTTTTTGTTTATAAAATGGGGGAAAGGTAATGAGTCCAAAACAGGGGATCTAAAGGTAGGATAGAGAGGATGTACAGCTTTAAGATACAGATATGAAAGGAGAGTTCCAATGAAGGGGTTTGGAGACAGTCTTCTTAGCTATGGCATATAAGGGAGACTATAGTGGAAAAGTTAAGGGTCCAGTTCCTACAATAGCCAACTAATTCTAGAAGCTCTCAGAGTCACCTTTTAGGCTCAGGGAGAAGGAAATGATGACAGTGTTAATCCATTTAGAGAATAAGGTCTTCCCTTCAGAGGAGATATCATGCCCTAAGTAATGCGCTTGAGGACTGAATCATTGCATTCTGTCTTTAGAGACCTTATGCCCCTGTGGACTAGAGCTTGGAGTAAATAATGAGTAGTGATAAATGACCTGTCAAAATAGGGTAGGCAAAGAGAAATGTCATCTACATAGTGGATAAGAACAGAGTTGCTGGTGCGGGGAGGGGGATAAATCTCTTAGGCCTATATTCAGGGTGCTAGAAAAATAAGGTGGGTCCTCAATAAACCCCTGAAACGTGATGGTCTACATGTATTATTGGATTTCCATGTAAAGGCAAAAGGATATCATGAGTCAAGGTTGATAAGTATTCTGCAAGAAGCAGACTATAAGTCTATGACTATGAAGCAAGTGCTGTTGGGCGGATAGAGGCCAGAATGGTCTTGGGGTTTTTCAGAACTAAAGGAAAACTAAGAATTAAATATTTATTTTTATTTTGCCCTCAAGTCTTGGACTAGCTGGTATCACATTTGGCTTCTTTTCAGGAAGGATGGGAGTATTACGGGAACTAGATGTGGGACTAAGACTCCCTTGTCAAGGAGGCCTTGAATTATAGGTTGAAGACCTTAGAGGATTCTTGCTTTGGAGGATATTGTGGGAGTATTGGGAGTACACAGAAGGTTCTATTTCCACTTTGAGAAGGTCAGCCTTCCAGATGTGGTCTTTGTCAGTGCAGTAAGCAGCTCAAAGGGAGTCAAGTACTCCATTTGTACTTGAGAGTTTGTTTAATTTTAAAAAATATTGTATTTACTTATTTGTAGAGAGAGAACAAGGGAGGAAGAAAGAAAGGGAGAGAAACATTGTTGTGTGGTTGCCTCCCACACACCCCCAACTGGGGACCCAGCCTGCAACCCAGACATGTGCCCTGACTGGGAAGTGAACAGTCCACCCTTTGGTTCACAGGCTGGTGCTCAATCCACTGAGCCACACCAGCCAGGGTTGTATTGGGGGTTTAAAGGAAGCTCATGGGTTTTGACAGCAGCAAGAAAAATCTGATGGTCAATGAAAACCATGAAAGAGCAAAGGTGTGAGGCAGGGAGCCAAGGATCTCCAGGATGTGGCCCCTAGGGAAGCAGAGTTCTCAGGTAGAAAGCAACTCTCTTTCTAGAAGGCTGGCTGGGTAGTGGAGCTAAGCAGAAAGCGGTGCTGAGTAGTGAGAGATCCCAGTGAGACACAAAAAAGTTCAGACAAAAGTAGTCACATGAATGATTATCAAGTCCCTCGAGAGATACGGCTTGTGTACAAGAGATGGCGGTGGGAAATAAGAGGAATTGTCAGAGGAGTACATTGCCCTGGGTCCACTAGGAAAGGGGTGGGAGTGCCCATTCATGGGGGTGATTATCTCCCCTGACAAGTTAATATGGACACAGGGGCGGGGGTGGAGGCCTTTAGTGAAAATCATCAGGGATGTGGATTTTTGGACTCTTGTTCCCTTTTGCATTTTAATGCCAGGCAATTCAAAGTCCAATATCCTTTTATTGAAAATATCTGCAAGTGTCTTTATCTGTGGGGAGTTTGACAGATTGCCCTGGCTAGCTTTCTTCTAATCAGTTAAATTCTAAAGCCTTCCATTTTCACTGTGCTGATTCGACCTTTTCTGCAATGGAGTCTTCATGGTGTTGAGCTAGTGTACATCTTCAGAGGCAGGGACGCTCTCCCATTCATACTGTGGTTTTAGATGATGTCTCGAATTTCTGGTAGTAAGCCATTTACAAAATTAGTAACAAAGATAGACTGGTTCAGTCGTCAAGAGCAAGACCTAAGTAGTAACTCCTAACATCCCAGCATTTTCTGGTCTGTGTCTATAGTTAGAGGTGGGATCATCTTGTGTCTTTGACCAATCTGTTTTTGAGGAGAGACAGTGGACACATATTCTAAAGTCTCTCCCCAGTGGTTTCAGCCTATAAGCCTTGAAGATGTTCTGGATTTTCTTGAAGGTCCTCATGAAAAGTGACTCATTTGGCTTTTTCATACTAAAAACTGGTATACCCAGGGCTCTAGCAGGTGCACAAGTTGAGATAAGTCAGGGATCCCAGGAGAACACACCCTGAGGAGCAGTTTGAATTAATTTTAAACTCTTCCCCATTCTTATTGTCTAGAAAGCCCTTAACAAGAACATGCAAATCTGAGTGAGTGCTTGTTCAGGTGGGTGCTTGTTCAGGTGGGTGCTCAGGTCATTAGCTTCCCATCACAGGTGGGAAATGCCAATAATACAGTCTCAGAGCTGACAAGCAGGGGAGTTCAGTAAGGGTGGGGGGTATAAGGTGGAAAATTAGGGGCTGAAGGAAGAAAAGGAAACTACAGACTAAGGAGCAACGCAGGGTAAGAGAAGCACCAGAGTGGGACACCTGGAGGATTCTGAGTGAGGAAAGGGTGGTGAAGTTTTGATGAGGATGAAGGAGGAACAGAAGTGGAGAGATGGTGGGGAGGGAGATGGTGTTAAGGGATTGGGCAGTAGACTGGAAACAGTGTCTAGTTTTTCAGCCTCCTTGTACCAAGCAAAAATAAGCTGACCAGAGATGAAGACAGATCTTAAAGCCCTGAGATTTGAAGGTGCTTTGTAGAGAAAAGCACCTTCTCAGCTGCAGGGCAGAGAAAGTCTCAGTGCCCCAAAGAGGCCACTACAGTTCTAAACTGTTCTCAGTAAAGCCATTTATTGAGATCATGAACTGAATTGTCGCCATAGTGGAGAAATATTACAGTAGGTCCTTTCATTCACATCATTTTGTTATAATGTTAATGTTGGGTGTGTGGGATGCTTCCCATCTGGGGCCACTGTCTGTGTGGAGTGTGCATGTTCTCCGAATGTCTGCATGGGTTTTCTCCTTGGAGTTCCTCCAACACTTCATAGGAGTGCAAGTTAGGAGGACTGGTATATCTGCAATGTCCCTGTCTAAGTGAGTGTAGGTGTCTGTGAGTGGCCCTCTGGTGGAAGGTATCCTGTCCGGGGGGTGGTTTACCTGGTGCCCTGAGCTGCCAGAATCAGCTCCAGCCACCTGAGACCTTAAACTGAAATAAGCTGTTTGGAAAAAAATTATTTTACTCATTTTTATTCATCTTTCTTAAATGGATGTATAGCTCACATTTATTTCAATGTTTAATGTTAGAAAAGTTCTGGATCTTTATCTAGAAGTTCGATGACTTTTTGTGACTAGGAATTTTTTGTGACTTTTTGTGACTAAGAATTTTTGTGATAGAAACTTAACTCTTATTGATATAATCTACCTATGGTAAAATTGGTATTGTTATATATAGTATACATTGTTTCAAATGAAGTCCATTTCCAAAAACCTATCAAGGATGTTAAGTGAAGACTTACTGTAATCAGAAGGGATTTTCAAAGGGGGTAGAGGGGAAGGTAAAGTCATTTTTCATCTACCCTTTTAGGTTTTTGACTGAGACCACCTGTAATAAAAGACAGATTAGCAGGAGGAAAGCAAGTGGAAGTTTAGTGATGTGCATGCCCTCTTAAACATGGGAAGGACCCAAGAAAACTGAGTAACTCCAGAGCTGAGTAACTTCAGAGCTGTCTGAAGCCACCATCTTAAACACCATCTTCAGCTAAAGACAAAACATGTGGGTGTAGGGCTCAGTTATGGAAGGTTAGCAGGAAACGCACAGTAAATAAAGGTATGGTTGTTACGTAGATTTAAGTCCTTGCCTTAAAAGCTTCCAGAGAGTTGGCCATCTCCCTTCTCCTGGTACTGATGGGGAGACATCACCATGAAACAAGATCTTCCCTGTGAGAGTAAACGTGTCTCTCAAAAGAGTGGCTTCTATTCAGAATTTAGGGCTTTCCCTGTGTTTGTTGTTTCTTTAAAATATTCAGCCTAAAATAACCCTTATTCCAAAGAGACACGTTTTGGGGTGGCAAATTCTGTTCCCCTTCAGGGTTGAGAAGTGAATTGAGAGTTTCCCATAGTACCAAACAGAAGCCAGCAACAAAACCAAACCTAAAGAGTATTCAAACAGAACCTAAATCGAATCCTTTCCATGCTACCATGGACAAATGTCTGAGCACAGGACCAGGGCTGGACTCCCCATGGGATCCCCAGGATGCCAGCCAAGGAGCGGATAAACAGGTTGGAGAGGCCTCGGCACCTGGTGGGGAGGACGGGGTCCAGATGCTGCCAGTTCCATCCAAACACAGCGCCAAACTGTCCAAGAAAAACAAACAGGTAAGGACATTGGTTTTGTTCAGACTATTGCAGTAGGGAGAGCACCCCAGATCTGATGATTCGAGTGTCACAGCAGTGGTTTTGTCCAGATGTTTGTAGGGAGGGCTAGACAAACCACAAATATTTGGGGGGATTAACCTTCTGAGTACAGGACTCAGGTAAATTTCAGCAGTACCAGAAGGCGGGCCCTTTTTCTGCTCTGCCCACTAAAGCTCCATTGGCTGGTGGGGTGGGGAAGTGGTAGAAAAGAACCTGTGAAGAACTGAGAAGGGCCAATAGAGCTCCTGAAAAGAGCCCATTGAAGGGAGCCAGGCAGAGAAGTAAAGAAAGCATCGATAGCACTGAGGGGTGGGGAAGATGTGGTGAGAGGTTGGCACAGGAGATGGAGGAGTGAGCCGGCCAAGCAGCAGGAGACTTGCCTCTAAGAAGGGAGAGACTTCCAGCCAGCACTGGGCAGCCTGGAACCTGACAGGCACATGCGGAAGGGGATTCTTTTCTCTAGAGCCTTCACTGTGCTAGACCATGTAATGCCCAATCTCTCACTGTCCCCTCAAGAATTTTGTAGTAAACTTACTCATTATTCCTCAAAACCACCAGAGACTAGTCTGTGGTCCTTTGTGTTTACCCCATGCTGAAAAAGGGCTGGAACCCAGGGGAGCAGACAGGCTGGTCTCATCAGGGTTCTCTCGCCTGCCAGCTATGTGGGCACACATCTCATCTCCTTCCTGGACCACCAGCTCTTTGAATGCAAGGACCCTATCTGCTTCATCCTTCCATCTCCTCCGCACATAGCAGAAGCACGCGTAGAATTCCTGGATCCCACTGAAAGTTTTATAAATTGGTCACCTAATTATGTTTTTGATTTGTATCACCTCTTGGGGGCACTGAAGTCCTAATTCTCTCATCCCCCACGTGTCCAAATCAGGCAAGAGCTATGTGACCTTGTGAACTCTTCTGGATTTCTGAAAAATGTCAGAATGTTGAAAGAGGAAGGCAAACAGGCCTGCTTGCTTTCCCAGTGCATCTCAGACCGAGGAGGCAGGAGTGGGGAAGGGAAAGCATTCTCTGTGAAGTATGGGCAGAGCAGAAAAGGCAGCCTCCCTGGGAGATCAATGGGGTGAGGCTCCTGATTGGGGTGGGGGTGGGCAGTCTTATTACGATGTGACTTGCCCAAGCAAAGCTCTTTGATGATCTGAATTTAGTCCTGTGTTTGGAAATCTGTTGGGAAATGAGATAAGTGCCAAGAAGAAAGATCTGGGGAATGAGGGCAGCCGGGTAGGCTGACAGAGAGGAAACTCCAGCCCGCTCGGTCATCCCGCACCAGCCGCCTCCTGCAGGAGAACTCTGGTGATTAGGTGTCCACACAAGGCTTCCTGCTGCTGCCCAAAGCAAGGCTGTTCTGCTCATCTCGAGGGGGAAGCAAAAGGACAGCAAAGCAGGGCCTGGAAACTACACAGGAGAGAAAGGCCAGACCATGTCTGAGTGTGTTTTCTTTTCAGAAGATGCTGTGAGGCGCGCAGAAGTGATCAGTAATGACTTGCAGTAATCTCTGCAAGTGCCAGGATTCAACAAACACTCTTCCAAAGGAGACCTCTGGCTGCTGCGGTGTCAGGCAGAGTTATCACACAGCACAGAACGGTTTGTATGGATCTGTTTGGCTTCATAGCTCTCCAGCACAGGCAAGCTAGTGGACAATGGCTTTGATATCCATTCCTGTAAAATGAAAGCAAACTGCCTGTCCTCCTAAGGGTCTTGAAACTTCCAACTTTTAAAACCACAAAAGAAAAAAAAAAAAACAGGAAAATAAATACAGTGACAGCATAAGGTTTTCCTTGTGCCAATGTCCCCATATTCTCCCTCTGAAAATGATTCTCCTGGAAACTTACCCTCCACCAAAACATTGTGCTCTTAAAAATAAAGCCAGCAGATGAACAGATGAAACAGAAAGAGTGAACTGTGACATTCCTTTGACATTAACTTCCTCACATCCACTCACAAAAGTAAAAGCTACTTCACACCCACCAGAGTAAGCACTGTGTCCCATTGGAAACCTGGGTCAATGACACTGAAATTGGTGTTACGAACACACCTATGACACTTGTCCCTGTCCAAAAATGTTTTCACTAAGATTCAGCTAAAATGTTGTTCTGGGTCAGCAAATGCAATCTGAAACGAGGACCTGGAAGCAGAAAAAAACACATTCTCCTATAATTTTATTAGTGTTTGCATCTAGGGCTGCACTGGTCCTGGCATCTGTCTGCAGCACAAGGCCATGTTGCATAACGCATGCAGCCCGGGCCAGTGGTAGGAGCTGCCTGTGTGGGGAGCTGGTTCACCAACAGCTGCACAGCAGCAGGGAACCGTCCTCTGTCTGCCATTTCCTGCCCCAGCCCAGCTGCCCCCGAGATGCTGAGGGCAAAAGAGCAGCTGCCCCACCACACGCAAGGTTGTGCTGCAGCTCACGAGAGCTAGGAAACCATCAAGATGGAACACAGTCCTTCTGAGTGAGCTGGAGACACCCCCTGTGCTGGAAACAGATGCCTGGAATTCTGGACTTCATCTCATTTAAGAAAGATGTTGTGCATATCGTCTAAAGTAAATAAAATAATGAGGCGATGAGAAAGAGGAAAGGAAAATAGTTTTCAAAAGCCATCTTTTAGTTTCCTGAGGAGAGTGGCCCTCGGTGTCTAAGAAAGGGCTTCATCCAGACTTAATCCATGCACACAGCAGTCTCCTCTCTGTGGATGTGCCAACTGCACGGCACAAGGGCAGCTGCACAGGACCAGGAGCTGGTGCAGCAGTCGTGACCTTAAAGCTAGCCACTTGATATGACCAGGAATTTGTCCCTGAAGGGGTTCAGAACTGGCCTTCTGAAGATGGGCCACTTTGGCATGTGAATTATTTTCAGCTGAAGGCAATTGAGACCCTGCGGGTTCACAAGAAACTTTTACCTCTTCCTAAAAGAATTTAAATTTGGGGTACTTCCCATAATGAGTTATCACCAGAGATAACATTTTACGACCTTTCTGTAGGTCAGGGCAAACCTATAATTATTGAGCATCTGTTCTTCTTATCGTCCTGAAAATTACCTTCCTCCCCTGTGAAGCCCCAGGGTGCCTTACCTAATCCTTGGCTCAGAATGCCATTTGTACCTCATTTTAACTTTCTGTCCCAGAAACTGTCGTGTATGTGGGGTTCCCATCCACCCATATGTAATTAAATTTGGTTATTTTCTCTTGTTAATCTGCCTCATGCCAATTTAATTATTAGACCAGCCAGAAGAACCTAAGAGAGTTGAAGAAAGTTTCTTCCTCCTCCGTATACCTGCAGCTGGCCTTCAGTAAGTAGGTTGATTCATCTCTAAGTAATGTGCTCTTCCTTTACTACAAGACGAGCCTCAAGTTCCCAGCTTTAAGCATTATAATATCCACACCCCAGAGCTGGGACAGTTGTCCTGGAGCCTAATGATCCGACACCCAGCACACCCAGTGGAGGCAGAGACCTCTAAATCTCTTCCCAATGGCATGAGAAAAATTGAGACCATGGAGAGAGAAAGGCCAGGATGTAACCATGGGTCAGAGTGCTGGAAATTCTGAAGTGTCTCTCGGACCTTTGGCACCTGTGTGCCTTTGGGGCCAGCATGCCAGCAGTCAGCCATGTTCAGACAGTACTAGGGCAGGAACCATGTGTGAGAACACACAGCTTCTCCACCAATCTCTTTTTTAAACAGCTGTAAATTGGGTTCCAATTCTGTTCTTAGTATGTTCTAACAACACAATGTCTGAAGCTAAGTTGAGTTCTTCTTTTAAATATTCTTTTATTATTTTTGAGGTTCTCTTTTTTACTTGTTGTTCTATTACAGTTGTCCCAATTTTCCCCCATTGCTCTCCTCCACCCCACCCACCCGCCATTCCCACAGTCAATCCCCACCCAGTTGTCCATGTCCATGGGTCATTTATACTTGTTCCTCATCTAGACCTTTCCCCTTCTTTCTCCCCTTGTCTCCCCAACTTAAGTTCTGTTTCCTCATCCTCTACTAATGCATAATGGCAAAAACAAGCAAGAGTCTCAAAATAAAACATGAACTGAGTGAATAGTTCACTCAGTTGAATGGCTGCCTGTGGCTTGGCAATGGGCAAGTACGCACATGGGTATAGGGTATGCCTCGATGCAGGCGGAAGGGCTCCTGGTTGGCAGAAACATGCAGAAAGGTCACCTTTTGCCCATAGGGTATGAGGCCCAAGTAGGGCCCAGAGGTCACAGATACAGGAAGTCAGGTCTGAGCATCTCCACATGCATGAGACACAGGAAAAGGTTTTTTATGGGGAGCCCCAAAGACCAGGCCCATGGCTGGGGAGTAAGGCATGCAGGGAGCATCACTTCCCAAGGTGAGAGCAGGCCAGCCCCAAACAAACATGGGAATGCAGAGTGTGGCTGGACACAGAAGATAGGGTGAGAAGCAACAGCAGCAGCAAAGGAGGCCAAAGGTCAGGCATAAAGTCCAGTAAAAGGAACAGGGTACTTAGCATTGAAACAAACAGAAAGAAAGCCTTGTTTACTTCTGGAACTGCTCCATGTAATTCGGTCATTCATTCACTCACTCACTCGTTATCCTACCAGCTCCTACAAACGTTTCAAGGAGTCCCTATCTGTATACCTGCAGGGAGGTTGGGAGAACATGAGCGTGTTTTTGGAAAGACCCCACGGCTGTTAAGGAGACCAAGGGAAGGAACACACACTTAGTCATTGTACCTCTAGCTGTGGCTTCCAGTAACTGGAAAGTACTTTTGTTGATTGGTAAAGTACACACTTGAATGGACCCTTGGAAAACGGTTCCTGGTCCACTCATAGTTGAGTGAGAAACCTGATCTTATTGGGAGGTGCTCCGCTCTGACACCTCATGCTTCGAAGGCCTCGCTCAGAGCTGGTGCAGTGTCAGCTGCAGGCCTCATCATCTCCTGCGTCTCTCAGGCTGGCCTTCAGGTTCTGACAAGTGTATCAATTTTTCCCTAAATATCCACGTAACACGAAGAAAACTTTTGTGCCAGGGTTTGGTGTCTTGCCTGTGGCTTGTGTGCTGTCACTTATATTCCTTTACTGAGCTCCTGGAAAAAAGGTTTGGAACACCTGCTACTGTCACATGCCTGAAGGAGGCCATGGGTGATGTAGGCCTGCGGCTACACTCAGGAGACCTGGGTGTCAGCACCTGTCCCATTATCAGCTGGCTCTCAGGACCTCATTTCTACCTCTGTGACAAAAAGGGAGAAGAGGGGAATGATCTAGACTAGGTTTTCTCAATCTTGGCCCTATTGACATGTTGGGACAGAAAATTCTTTGCTGTGGGGCTGCCCTGTGCATTGTAGGATGTTTAGCATCCCTGGTCTCTGCTCACTAGATGTCTACAGTGGCCCCTCCAGTCATTACCAACAAAAATATCTGCAGACGTAGGCAAATGCCCTCTGGTGGGTGAGGAGGTTGCCCGCAGGTGAGAACCACTGGTATCAGTCTGCATGTCTAACCCAGAGCCACGTGTGGTCACGGAAAGTGTAGAGCATGGCTGGTACAAAGGACATGTGCTGTAAGTATGAACATGCACTGGGTTTGGAACGTTTAAATGAAAAACAAAAAAAAGAGCATAAAACATCTCATGAGTATTTTTATATTAATATATTTTTATGTTCATATTGATTACATGTTACATGTAACAATGACAATATTTTTAATATATTGAATTACATAAAATAATTACAGGAATAAATTTTACCTTTTTTTTTTTTTTTACTTTTTACAATGTGGCTCCTAAAAAGAATTGAAAAAACATATGTTCCTCGAATTGTGGGACATGAGGTTTCTATTGGTCAGTGTGGGTCTAAATGCCACTGGCTAAAGCCCTTCCTGCTCAGGACATCCAGTTCTCCGTGAACGCCCCCCACTGCAGCGGCAGAGCCATCATTTTGCAGCACATCCTGTAGCTGCGATGGAGCGGACAACTGAGGCATGACCAGTGTGGACACAGGACCCTGTGGGAAATCTCCGGGGCTCCCCCCAAGATGCATTTGAGTCTCTGTTCTTCATGATAAACTAAGCAAAATCTGCAGTGTCAGCATTTGGAGGCACTCCCTGCTCCATCCCCTGCCAGAGGAAGCAGCCCCAACTGTCAACATCCTGCTCTGGTCTGCTAATGGATGCAGCAGACCCAGGACACCCCACGCAGCAGCCCAGGGAAGCCTGCCTCCTGTGGTAATGTCCTGCTCCCCCCACCCTTGACAGACCCTGGGCCTGCATGCTCACTCTGCCACCAGGACAGCCAGGTCCTAATAGGAACTACCTCTAGAATTGCTAAGTGCTTTCCACACACATCGCCTCTCTTAATTCCCACAACAGTCACATCAGCTGGGCACTAGCATGTCCCCATTTTATCAATCGGTGGTCAATAGGAAATTTGCTCCACAAACTCAAGTCATAAGAAATGTTCACCCCTTCAGTTTTGTCACATCAAATTAATTTGATCTTAGCACTTTTTGCCACTACCACTCCTAACCTTAGGTCCTCTAGTTGTTCAAAAGGCAAAGGTCCCAGAGTCATAAGCAAAGAACATTCAAGGTGACCCCTCTGGTTTTCTATCCCCCTGGTTATCCCTGGTCATCTTTGCCATGGCTGGCTTGTTACTCACACAGGTCTGCCAGCTGCTATAGCTTGCTAAGCAGCCATTCTCTACCAAGGGCTGGCCACTTTCTTGAGAGCTGGGACTGGGACAGCACAGGACTCAAATTATTGGGGCTCCTTGAGGAATTTCCAACACATGACTCTTTGCAGCCACATGGAAGCACCCTCTCTGCTCTCTGGCTTCCTCCTCTCACTGAAAACAAACAAACAAATAAGACAAAACAAAAACTGCTAGCCTCCAATCCCCCCACAGACACATACAACACCCCATTTCCCATGCAACATACCCCATCCTCTGAGCACTAGTTAGCACTGTCTCCTAAAGGACTTTGAGACTTCAAAACAAAATCCCAGCAAGGTAAGGAGCTCTGACACCTGACCTTCTGGGAGTGGAGATGTAAAAAAAAAAGTGTTTGTGTGTGTGTGTATGCTTTCATATATATGTAAAATCTGGGAGGTCAGGTGACATTTCTAGTGTCAGAACAGGGACTCAAACCCAGGACCCCTGACTCCACCAAAATGCATCACATACAGAGAGCATGTCGGGAGATGAGCCAGAGCCTCAGGAACACATGCTGATGGCCCCAGGGAGGGGGGCAGCTTGACCTCCAGGCCCTGGCCTCTATTTCTGGAAAACTCTCCTCACAGAAAACTCTTACTGTTCTACGGCTACCATGCTCCATCTGACCAAGTTGGAACCCATGGTCCTTATTCCCTAAAGCATGGGACTTACTAGAACATTTAAACAAGACCTAGTTAAAAGTTGGGGTTAACACGTAACTAACTAGATTATCTGATTTACAAGATATTTTACTCTCTCAGCTCTCTACACAAATGAATTTTTAAAAAGTATTCAATAAAACCAAAGGTGCTTCAGGTTTTCAGCAAATGTGTGATTCCAGCCTCTGTATTTTTTTAAATTGGGTAACTATGGACAGAAGCTTTCATTAGGAAAGTCAGTTTAGAGGAGGTAGGGAAATAAATATAAGGTTATCTTATCTTGTGTAATGGTTATCAGCCAAGGCAATTGAATGGCCGATCAAAGTACTCCCTTGTAAAATTATAGAGTCATCTTAAAACTGAAGGACATTTGCCATATGAGTAGACCCAACTTGTGGGCTGTGTAGGATCTTCTCTTGGACATCTGCCCCTGTGAGCTGTGAAGTCTGTGAGAGCAGCAGAGACAGGGAGCAGAGGCCCATGCCCCAAAGGCAACGGGGAGCTCAGAAGCTGATGTAACTTTTCCAGGAGTGTTCTGCAAAGGCTTCTGTTAAACTTTAAAGAAGAAATGACTACTCTGCTCCATACTCTCAACAAAATGCCACACAACCAAGTAACAGAATGGAACCTATAAAAAAAGGACACACACAGTTTAATAAGATATGGGAGAGTATGAAACATACAAATAAAAATTAAGTACAATTTAACTCCTTACAACACTGGATGCCTCCTAAACATTTTATCAACAAAAAGTGAGTTCATAAACATGAAGTTGAATGGAAAAAGTCTAACAAAAGAGTATGGACTAAATGGTTCCATGTATGTCAAGTTAAAAAAAAAAAAGGCAAAACAGCTGTGAAAAACCATATGGAGGTTCCTCAAAAAATTAAAAATAGAACTACCACATGACCCAGCAGTTCCATTTTTGGATAGACACAGAAAAGAATTGAAAGTAGGGTCTCAAAAAGATATTTGTACCTCCACATTCCTAAAAGCATTATTCACAATAGCCAAAAGTTAGAAGCAATCCAAGTATCCAAGTGACCATCTATAGATAAATGAATAAATAAAATGTCATGTATATATACAATGACATACAATATTATCTGGCCTTGAAAAGGAAGAAAACTCAAATTCTAACACGTGCTATGAATCTTGAGGGCAATATGCTAAGTGAATAAGCTGGTCAAAAAAACAAATACGGTTTGATTGTGTTTTTATGAGGTACACAGAGCAGTCAAATTCACAGAGACAGAAAGTAGAATGGAGGTTGCTCAGGGCTCGGGGAGGGGGAACTGGGGAAGGCACAGAGTTTCAGTTTTGCAAAATGGAAAGAGCTCTGCGGATGGAAGGTGGCGGTGGCTGCACAACAGCGTGCATGTGCTTAATGCCAGTGAACTGTGCACTTAAAAGTGATAAAGACTATAAATGTCATTCTTTATGCATTGCATCACAATTGCAAATTATTTTTTTAAAGAGGGAAAAAGAGAAAAAGCAGGCAAAACTGAACTGTGATGGGGGATGAGGGCCAATGAGGGACAAGGGGTGGGGCTGGGCACCCGGCCGCTGGTGCTGTTCTGTTTCTCTGCCCAAGTGCTGGTTGTGTGAGTGTTTTCAACTTGCGAACTTTCAGCAAACTATACAATTTAGGCTTTTGGTACCTTTCTGAACACTTAAATTAAACGTTAAAAAATTGTAAATAGAAATAAAATCCCAACTATACAAGAAAGTCCACAGGATGAAAGACAACCTAAAGTTTGTAACAACATATGATAGACTATTAGCTTCTGCTCACATTTTGCTTCATAATAGCTCCCAGAGCCCCCAAGTTTATGAAGCAACTTCTACTTTTGTTTTTATTGCCACTTTTGTTAATGGGCAAAAACAACCACCCCCCCCCAAAAAAAGTGAGATTAAAACAAACAAACAAACACAGAAAAACCCTTTCTGCTGCAGTCCCTTCCTCCAAGGGCCGCTCAGCACAATCCAGGCTCAGTGTGTGGAGCGTTCACGGTGTGCGCTTTGTAGGGATTAGGTAAATCACAGGTGCACCCTTCCCTAAACCAGCCCACAGCTTACTCATTAATCAGGTACTTAACAGGCTGGTGCTCCAAGTTCTCCTCTCGGCCTGGCAGACTGGTAGCTTTGGACTGGTTCCCAGTTTTTGCTGCCCCCGCCTCATCCCCTTTTCTACTCACAGCCAAAACTTCTCTCTGCAGGTATTCAGCCGTAAGCCCAGGTCTGTCGGATACTATTCTCTGCTGGATCCCCCTCACAGAGCCAACCTCTCAGGTTTCTCCTCCTGGGTTTCCTCATGCTGTCCCCAGAACTGCTGCTCCCCACACTGTGCACGTGGAAAACTAGTTTCTCCAGAAGACATTCTAACTCTCCTCTCTCTCTCTCTGCCTTCTCATCTTTCTCTCACAGCTTTTATTTCTACTTTTATTCCAAATTCCTTCCTTCATCTGACCACAAGCCCAGATGAGGCAGATAAATTTCACAGCCTCTACATTTCATTTCCTTTTGGTCCTTTTAATCCAGCCTTACAGTAATATTGGTATCTTACAACGTGCTAAGTACTGAGCTCCTCTAATCTAATGCTCACATCTTCGTGTACCAGGGAGGACAGTGAGGCTGGGAGAAGTAACTTGCCCCAGCCCCACAATGTGGTAGAGCAGAGATGCAAGGTCAGCCGGGCCGTGGCCTGCGCACCTGTTCCAGCAGGTGTGCTTGAGGCCTTGTGCACATTCTGATAAGCTAAGGTCCTGCAGCTGAGTGCATCAGGGGCCACAACGTTCGGATCGTCCTGGCTTCCTCCAGCCACTGTTAGAATATTAACAGGAAATCAAAGAATGTCAGGGATTTAACAAATTCTCAGAGGTCCTCTGATCACACCCTTTTGTTTTAAATATCACATAGAAGACCAGAGTCCTCAGTTTGCCTTTGATTTTGCCCACATAAAACCAGGAAGCAGACGTGTGCAGCTCAGCAGAACCCAGCGGTGGGGACACACTTCTATCTCCAGAGTTGGAACTGGATTGAATAAAATGGTGTAGAAGAGGAAAGGGGCTACCTGCTGTCTCTGGGGGGCCTGGGCCGGGTTCAAGGGCTGCCTTGCCTTTGGGGAGCCACTGCACATGCACCTGGGGCTGAGCAAGCACCACCAGGCATCAAAGACAAACCAGGCCAAAATTTCAGGTCAGTTTGGCAAATAAGAAGAAACTTTATTATTATTATTCTTTTCAAAACTTGCTCAAGGTTCTGAGGAAGGAGAAATAACTGCGTTCCTTAAAGTTCAGTGGGGAAAGATCTGTTTCCTAATGACGAGGTTTCTGCACCCCTAGAGCTAAATCACATTAGAAATTAAAAATGCTTCTCTCCCATGTCTGCAAGGAGTGACCATACCAAAAATGGTATCTAGTTGCTTAAACTTTACATAAAATCCAGGCTCATTTATTCAGCTTCCCACCCAACCCTCTGCACTTTCTGCTCTCCTTTGTTCCCCCGCCCTCCCCCCGCCCAGGGCAGGGGAGAACAGGGCTTAGCACCCACCAGGCAGCTGTCCCGACTCACCTCTGTGACCACCAGCCCCCATTTAAGAAAAGCTGAAAAATGCCAGATCTGTGCTGTTTTACACTGTCTTTTTCCCAAGCAGATTCACCCTATAAAACACTCTAAACTTAGGAACACTAACTTTCGCCCTGGTTCCTGCTGAGCAGCAGAGCTTATTCCTTGATGCTTGACTTTGCCAGATTTGCACTTATTGGAGAAAAATACAAGTTCCTCTTTTAGCATCTTTCCATCACTTCTGGAGAAAAGCTTTCCAGCTACCAAAACAAAACGGTTCCCAATTCTTCCTCCCACACCTACGAACTTTGTTCCTTGATTAAGGCCTGGATTTCCCTCAAAACAGAACTGGACTATGTCCAAACAATTTCTTCAGGTTCTTCAAACATTAACTCAACAGATGTTGTTTCAAGGGGTTTGCATGTTCTGCCTCCCTCTGCCTTTGGCCTTTGAGTTGGTTCTTTAGGTGCCAACTGAAAAGTCTGAGGAGTGTGTCAACAGCATTTACCCATCCCTGACCTCTCCCTCATGCCCTTCTTACCAAGGGAAGGAAGCCCCTTTGTGTGCACAGCTGACAGCACTGTGCCTCCCTCTGTAGACCCAACAAGGAGCTGCAAGGGGGCAAGGGGAACAGATGAACAATGGGATAGGTGCTTCCATGAAATATCCAATTATTTTGTGCCTGGCAGTGAAACATTGGACCATCTCTCTCATAGCCAGACACACCAAAACTGCTTGACTTTTGACCCCCACCCCATCCCTGTCTAGAGGAGGAAGGGAGGGTCCTTGGAGCTGGCAGGAGGGAAAGGGCCAGCTTCCTCAGAAAGAATCTTGCTGGGGACCCTCCACAGAGGCCTGGGCATCCATTCCCAAAAGGGCCTGGAAACTTAGAAGGCAGGAGCCATTAGAGGGCGGCATGTGCTAACTCATAACTCAGAGCAACTCCTTTTATCAGTTACAGGGCTTCTCAGAGAGGAAAAGCACTAGGGTTCAGCAGAAAAACAAGTTAGAAAGGCAGAAAGGGAGGGGAGTGGGAGACAGAGAAACATCCCTCCAAGCCCAAAGCTGAGCCAGTGAATCGCTACTCTTGGAAAAGTCAGGGTGCATGTCCCAGCACATGCTAAGAATATAAATTGTGCAGATACAGGCTGCGGAGACAAGCCACACCTCCTGACCCATTAGACTGTATTTGATGGGCTCCTTGGCCTCTTGAGCAAGGAAGCTGGTGTGAGTGCCCAGAGCCTCGAACAGGGACGGGTGTGGGAGACTTCAGGTGGGTAGTATGTCCTTTGTGTCACTCCACTCTTTAGCCTTCTGGAGAGGGAGGACAAAGGAGCGCCTTGATGCTGGCAGATGCTGGGGGCATGACTGGGTTTTACAAGGAAGGACGAAATCTGATTCCACCAATCAGAATAGATTATCTTTGCCTGTCTATGAGGTGACCCAGTTCTGAGCCGAGTGCTTGGCTCTGAACAGATGTGTATCACACTCCCAGCTCTCAGCCTGGGCCTTGCCAGAGAGGTAAGACCGTGGCATCCTTCCACAGGCAAATTCGAGAGCTGGCACTGGGGCTTCCTTTGCAAGAGCAGCTCTGCATCTCAAAGGACTCCTGGCAACAAGGATTGGCCTTTGTCCCTCCTCCCACAGCACACCTTTTCTGATTCACCCAGGCGTGTCACCCCAGGGGAGGGCTCAGGCATGCTGAAAAGGAAAACCTGGAGCAGTGGAGTGGGCCAACCAGCAGTCCAGGTCTCCAGAGGCAGGGAGCAAAGAGGACCTGTGCAATCTCATTATTCATTTCTTCCCACAAGCTCTCCAGGACAACTCTCATTCATGATGCCACAGGATGGAAAGACCTTTGAATGACAGTTTTAGTCCCAAAAATCCTGGACAGATTCAATTATCAAGCAGAAGGTGACAAGTGACCAGACTCCCAACATGGAGCTATCACCAGGTTGACAGGCCCCAAGGTTCTTGCTCCCTTCCCCTGCCTGAGATCCACCCTGGCCTCAGGGCACAGCAGCAGCAGAGGCCTCAGCTCTCCCTGCACTGTATGGTACTGTAGTTCAGTGTGTTGCTATGTCTGATGTTCCTTTACAGAGCTATTACTGTTCATTGAGAATCATTCACACATATTCTGTTTTCAAATCCTGCCCACAAAAAGCCAGGTGCAGGACCTGAGCAAGCAGCTAGCAAGACTAACGGTGCCAGAAGTCTGTATGCCCAGCCATCAGGATCTGCCTCTGGGCCTTTCTCCTCCCTCCTTCTCCCATCCCCTGGTTCCAAGTGAAAAGGACTAGGAGCCTCTAAAGTGGGGACACACTAATTATAGAAGTAACACCACCTAGAATAGAACACATTTGGAACTGAATGGGGAACTTCACGTTGTTGGAAGGGCTTCCAATTTCCAACAGTGTTAGACCTAGGTATTCAGACTAGATTTCCCACCAAGGACAATTTAAAAGCTGGACAAAATACAAAGAATGCCAAATCTTTATATTTTTATTTTTAAATTAGAGGAGTAAAGAATATTGGCTGTTGCTACAGAGCTCAGTGAAGGACTGAGACCATTCCTTTCTGATCATGCAGGTGATCGAAACCAAGTTACTGGAGGTGTAATTCAAAGTGCAGATTGGCACTTATAATTTTCATAGTTTCCATGAAATTCACTTTGTGCATTATTCAAAAAAAATTATGCCAGACAAAAATTATATTGAATGACTATCAGTGTGATTTATTTTTTGAATTATTTATTTAAGACTGATTCCACCTAGCTAAAGAATACAGCTCTGTTCTATTCCTTTGGGGCTCCTCTTGTCTGCCTCACTGCTCTACCATTCCTATCCAGAGACCATGGAAACCCCACCCAAGCAGTCTGCAGCCACCTGAAGGGAGCCACTCAACTCCCTCCAGCCCTCCCCTGTCAGTATTAAACTACCACTAGATAGTCTTTTGATCTGAGCTGTTAGATATTTGTTCCCTCTCACCAATGAGGTCTTACTCTTCACTGTCAGTAATTTGGGGCATGTTCTTCACCTCCTTCATCACGTTTCCTCATGTCTAAGATGGTATTAGTACTAATAAGCACCTCATAGTGTTGTTGTAAAGATGAAATGAGACAATGCGGATAACACACTGGGTACCGTGCACCCAGCCAGGTAGTGTTAGTTGTTGTTGTTGTTGTTGTTAATGTTGGAATCGATCATAAAAAGTTATGACCGGCATTTCGTTCAGCCAAATATCCAATGCCTGAATTGCATTTGAAACAGCCCGCCAAGCAGCAGCATTTTCTCAGTGAGAGGGACACACTTCCGCCACAAGGAGCGGTGCAATCCGCTTTGGACACCTCCGACTGCTGCACTGCACTGCACTTTTTTATGTTGACAATGATGTCTGACCCAGAGAACTGAGTCCTCCACCTTGGAACTGTAAGTCTAAGCTCTCTTCCCCAATATTAGAATATGGTTATCACATCCTTTTTCATCTCTTTATCCAGACCTGTTTTTTTTTTTCCAGCATTACTGCCATGAAGTAGTCTCAAGCCCTTTGCCATCCCAGCTCCTCTTGGCAGCTGAACAGTTGTCTGTTTCCCTCTTAAGTTTGGTGCCTGCCCAGCATGGCTCACCACACACACTGAGCTTCTTGAATCCAGATTAAGCTCACATGAGCCTTTGTGAGGAGGGTGTCACACTTGTTGGTGGCTCTTTTTTACTGTACTCTTAGCTGAAACCTTTTAAGTCTTTTTCACTGCTCAGCCATATCTCCCTCATCCGGGTCTTGTGCCATTCATTTTCTCACCAAGTAAAAAAAGAGACTATTTTCTTATCAGTTTCAGCTCATCTTTAAGCCTTCCAAGATGCTTTCAGGTCTTGTTGTTTGGTCCACAAATTTGGCTGAGTGACCTTTACGACTTCATATGAGTAACACATGATGAAATGTTGAACAAGGCCTGGCTGGAGAGCCCTTCCTTCTGAGAAGACCCAGCTCTAATGTTTGAAACACTTCCCCTCAATGGTCACCACAGCTGTCCTGCCTCACTGCCCTCTGTCTCTGAACCATTTTCTACCCATTCTAGAACTTCTAAGCGAGTAGTAAAAACGACGTCAAAAGCCTAGGGGAAGGAAGAGAGGAAGAGAAAGGGAGAGGAAAGCTTATATAGCAAGAGGGAAAGAAAAGAAAAAATGGAAGTGCAAAAGTGTAGAGGGACAAAAAACAAAGAAAAGGAGTGAGCAAAACAGGGGCAGTAAGGAACGACAAAACAAGCTAAGACAAATAATTGTATAAATCAAAATGTGAAGAAGGAGGAAATGTTAGAGGAAGTAGATAGAAACTAACAAAATAATTTTAAGTACAGCCATTGTAGAGGCAGTATGGAGGTTCCTAAAAAATTAAAAATAGAACTAGCATGTGATCCAGCATTCCCACTTCTGAATCTTATTCAAAAAAATAAAAATAAAATCAGGATCATGAAGAGTTATCTGCACTCCCATGAAGTCAGGATATGGAAACAAACTAAGTGTCCTTTGTCAAACGACTAGTTAAAGAAAAACCACACACACACACACACACACACACACACACGGTTTACCTTTGAGCAACACTAGTGTAAACTTCTCAGATCCACTTACACGTGGATTTTTTTCAATAAATACTTGTACCATTTTCTACTCACACTTGGGAATCCACACATGCAGAGGGCTGACTGCATGCATTGATCTATTGCATTTGATACAGGGACTTGAGCATCTGTGGATTTTGGCACCCATGGGGAGTAGGGGATTTCCTAGAATGAATCTCCTAAGACGCCAAGGGAAAACTAAGGTTTGGGAGAGTCAGAAGTTCCACACTGAATTTCAACTGCTTGGGAGGGGTCAGCATGCCCAATTCCTGCATTGTTCAAGAATAAATTATAAATATCTATATATATACAAGGGGGGACCCAAAATAACAAGAGTTATCTTCCAGAGGGTGAATCCCTTGTAGCACAGGTTTCCCCCACTAGGTGAGTGTTCTAGGAACCTATCTGTACCACTGTGCCAGCTGGTATTGTTCTAAGAGGCTGCATTTGGTTTCAGTGACTTTTTTTAAGACCCTTTGAACATGTTTGCCAATTTCATGATGAGTGATTTATGAGCACACCTGCCCACATTGTGCTGAGCATTCAGCAGTTTTTAACCAAAAATGGCATGACCCCTGTGCTCCCCCCATTCAGTCAACATCACCCCAAGTGACTTTTTTTGTTTCCCTGGATGAAAAAAGTCCTCAAAGGAAAACATTTTGCCAATGTGGAAGAGATAAAACAAAAAAATTGCAGAAGCTCTAGAAGGTATCAAAATTGACAAGTTCAAAAACTGTTTTTGAGTAGTGGAAAAAGCATTTTGATAGGTGTATTGCATCAAATGGAGAGTACTTTGAAGGTGACTGAAGTTTAAGCATGTAAGAATAAATACACAATTTTTTATAAATAAATTCTGGTTTTGGCAGGGCCCCTTCATATATATACATACATACATATATAGTGATGAAATATTATTCAGTTTTAAAAAAGGAGGTCTGGCCATTTACATCATGGATAAATCTGGAGGACATTGTGCTATGTGAAGCCAGACATAGAGAGAGAGACACCATATGATCTCACTTACACATGGAATCTAAAACAGTCAAAGACATAGAAACAGAGAATAGAATGGTGGTTGTCTTGGGCAAAAGGGAGGGGAAATGGGATGGTGTCAGTCAAAGAGTTTTGGTTATGCAAGATGATTAAGTTCTAGAGAAAAGTTGTACAGATGTAATGTAGTGCAGGGTAACTATAGTTAACAGTACTATACTGTACACTGGCAAGTTGCAAAGAGGATAGCTCTAAAGTGAAATCTCACCACACACATAGACATGCACACACACAGTGGCAACTGTGTAGAGGTAAGGGATATGTTAATTAGCTTGATTGTAGTGATCTATTCACATGTGTACTGTATCAAAACATCAGTTTATACACCTTAAATACATACACCTTATATATGTCAAAGTTGTTTCAATAAACCTCTTTTAAAAAGGAATTTTAAAATGGAAAGCAGAAAATATAGTACAACAAAAAGGACAAGATAGAAAGAAGGAAGGAAAGCAGAAAAGATAGAACACCATTGTAATGGGCCATTGAAGATGGTGGGGCTACCAGACTATGATGTCCTCCAGGCTAACCCTATGACCCTTGGGTGAGGACTAAAGTACCAGGTTTTCATGAATGTTCCCAGAGTAGTTGATGGTGACCTCACGAAGAGAGAGGCAAGAAATTCCCAACCACGACATGTTTGTTCTGAAAGCACTGGTTTCATGCCCTGACCAGTGTGGCTCAGTTGGTTGGGCATCATCTTACAGAGGGAAAGGTTGCTGGTTTGATTCCCAGTTAGGACACACACCTAGGGTTGTGGGTTCATCCCTAGTCAGGAGCATGTCAGAGGCAACCCAATCAATGTTTCTCTCTCTTTCTCCCTTCCTTCCCCTCTCTCTAAAAATAAATAAATAAAATTTAAAATAAAATAAATAAAAGTATTGGTTTCACAAAAAGATGTTTTCACTTCCTGAAAATCTTTAGGAATAGAAAATATATGTGTCATGGTTTTCTGAGTACAACTGCCTGGAAAGGGCAAGACTGAGTGAAAATAAGCCTCAAAAACAAACTTGTTTGATGGCCATTCTGACTGGTGTAAAGTAGTATCTCATTGTAGTTTTAATTTGCATCTCTCTGATAGCTAGTGATATTGAGCATCTTTTCATGTGTCTCTGGATCCTCTGTATGTCCTCCTTAGAGAAGTGTCTGTTCAAGTCCTTTGCCCATTTTATAATTGGGTTGCTTGTCTTCTTAGAGTGGAGTTGTGTGAGTTCTTTATATATTTGGGAGATTAAACCCTTCTCTGAGGTATCATTGGCAAATATGTTTCACATATGGTTGGTTCTCTTTTTATTTTAATACTGTTTTCTTTAGCCTAACAGGAGCTTTTTATTTTGATGAGACCCCACTTGTTTATTCTTTCCTTTATGTCCCTTGCTCTAGAGGACACATCAGTGAAAATATTGCTGTGTGAAATATCTGAGATTTTCCTGCCTATGTTCCTCTGTAGGCTTCACGCCAGTCAGAATGGCCATCATAAACAAAGCAACAAACAACAAGTGTTGGAGAGGTTGTGGAGAAAAGGAAACCCCAGTGCACTGTTGGTGGGATTGCAGACTGGTACAACCACTATGGAAAACAGTATGGAATTTTCTCAGAAAACTAAAAATGGATCTGCCTTTTGATCCAGCAATTCCACTGCTAGGATTATATCCTAAGAAACCTGAAACACCAATCCAAAAGAACCTATGTACCCCAGTGTTCATAGCAACCCAATTTACAATAGCCAAGTACTGGAAGCAACCTAGGTGCCCATCAGTAAATGAGTGGATCAAAAAACTATGGTACATTTACACAATGGAATTCTATGCAGCAGAGAAAAAGAAGGAGCTCCTACCATCTGTGACAGCATGGATGGAACTGGAAAGCATTATGCTAATCAAAATAAGCCAGGTGATGAAAGACAAATACCACATGATCTCACCTTTAACAGGAGTCTAATCAACAAAACAAACAAGCAAAACATAACCAAAGACACTGAAATTGCGAACAGGCTGACAGTGACCAGAAGGGAGAGGGGAGGGAATATCAGGGGAAGGGGGGAAGGGTTTGAAGGAACTAGTATAAAGGACACATGGACAATAACAAGGGGGAGTTAGAGACAAGAGGGAGGTGGGGAGGGCTGGGGGGTGGGCTGGGATGGGGGTAAAGGGCAGAAAACTGTACTTAAACAATAATTAAAATTTAAGAAATAAATAAACAAATAAATATAAATAAATAAATAAAAACATTTTTTAAAAACCCTAGTTACATAGATTATATAACTCAGAAAGAGCCTAGCATCTCTTCTCATCTGAGGCTCTCCAAACATTTGAAGATGCAGCCCTTTGATGGATGTTTGCTAAGTGGACAGGTTACACCTGGAAGGAGAGATCTGCACGTTCTGTGAAGCAGCCCTGACCATTGCGGGCAGATCTTAGCCAAGCTCCACACTGAGCATCCACAAATGTGTCTCTCAAGCCCACCTGCTTGCTGCCTTTTGCAGGCATCAGCATATTTCTGGACCACAGTTCTCCCTTTGGAAAACAGAAATGAATAGGGTAATAATGATAGCACATGGAGTTGCTCTGTGAGAAAGTGAAGCCATTTCCTTATACATGTTCTGCATGTTACTTCACACCTATTGAAGTTTGATGTGCTTGCTGTGTTCTAATAGCCTCACATATCTGCAAAACCAACCAAAATAAGATATTATTACAGAGCATAAAAATGCTCAGGCAAGCTATCTTTAAAGGAATGCGTCCTAAATATTTTTGTGTACAACTTTAAACAAGAAACATGTTTTACATCCTTGTCCAGTACACACACATGCACACTCAACTTAAACAAACATTTCATGGAACAATATTTAATCTTACTATACATAATACATACAATATGGTATTATATGTTGTTTCATTTTTTTTTTTAATGTTGAGCATAGCTTACTATAGGTTACAACTCAGAATCTGAAAAACATTGGCTAGGGGGCTTCCAAATAGAGTGATAGATTGAACACACACAGTCTCACCTCTCCCTTTAGAGATCCTATTAAAATGGTAATAAAGGAACAAAATGGTATAAACCCACAAGGTCAAAGGGCACAGGAGGGGATGTCATTGAATAGGAGACTTCAAGTTTTTACAAGACAGATCAGCAGGTCTCTATCACAATGAATACCAGGAAAACACACACCTGCTGTAGCAGACACTTTGGGTTGCCTACCAGTAATGTTTTATCTTTCCTTGTAACAGGATTCCAATTATGTTTAAAAATTCCCACATTCTACTGCAAAGTCATGTTGTCATGGAAGACCAACCCCCATCTTTAGTTCCAGGGAGTAAATCTTTTTTTTTTTTTTTTTTATTTTTAGAGAGGGAAGGGGGGAAGAGAGAGAGAGAGAGAGAGAGAGAGACATCAATGTGAGGTTGCTGAGAGACATGGCCTGCAACCTAGGCATGTGCCCTGACTGGGAATCGAACCTGCAATGCCTGGTTCGCAGCCCGCGCTCAATCCACTGAGCTACACCAGCCAGGGCACCAGGGAGTAAATCTTGATTACTCTAAAATAAGCACATTAATTTTATCTCCCTTTTCTAATGATTCATTTAGAAATGGCCATAACACCTGATTTTGGATATAGGGCCATGACAGAAAGTCTACCAATGATCAGATTAATTCTGGGAAATATTTTAAAGTTTTTAAAAGAGTCAGAGGAAGAAATAGACTCAATTTCTGCCTCTGGAATATAAGCTACTGACATATTTTGCCTACAAAGGGAGTTACCCAATGCATCTTGGCAGAACAAATAGATTTTTTAAAACCTGGGTCCCTGACAATGTACTTCAGTCACTAAGTTAATCACCAGAGCCACTTTATTTTGGGTCTTCTTATTATGCAAGATAATTAATCTACTTGTCTTATGAGCCATTTTAGTAGGACTTTCTTCACTTTCAGCAAAGCATCCTGACCAGTACAAGAAGACACATCATAAAATTCCACTACACTAGGAATAACTTCAGGAGCCTAGAACTTCCAAGGAAGAAGAAGCTAGATCATACACAAGAGAACAAGAATGAAAATGTATTAGATAGCAACTATAATATTGGATGCCAGAAGAATAAGCAATGATTTCAAAATTCTAAAAGAAAACAATTTTCTACCTTGAATTCTATAATTAACCAAACACTCAAGAATAAAAGCAAGTACAAGCATTTTTAGACATGCAAAGATTAAGAAAATTTATCTTGCATACATTTTATCCTAAGCGCTAGTAGTTTTGGGGAAAGAAAAGGAACCAGTGAGCTCAGTCAGCAGGGTCGGAAAGCAGACAACTATGCTGCAGCCCTTGAGAATAACCAGTTCAGTGGTAGCAGAAAGGAGGAGACATCCAGGGAAAAAATAGACTTGACATTGTAGACAGCATGGCAGATCAAATGACAAAGTGATAATCCAGAAGAAATTAAATATATTAATTATCTATTGTTGCATAGCAAATTATGCCAAGACTTATAGACTTAAAAAAATAAACATTTATTAGCACACAGATTCTGAGGGTTAAGGATCTGGGAGCAGCTTAGCTGGGTGATTCTGGTTCAGAGGCCCCACAGAGGTTGCAGTCAAGATGTCAGCCAGGGCTCCAGTCAGCAGAGAACTTGCCTGGGACTATGGGCTCAGCTTCCAGCACGGCTCACCAGGTAGCTGCTGGCAGGAGGCCTCAGTTCTTGCTGGTTGTTGGCAATGGGCCTTGATTTTTTCCCCCACGTGGATCTGTCCATAGGGCTGATTAAGTGACCTTACAACATGGCAATTATTTTCCCCAGAGCAAGCAATCTATGAGAAAGACCAAAGAGGGGGCTGTAAGGCCTTTTATGACTTAATATCAGAAGTCACACATCATCACTTCTGCTATGTTCTATTTGTTAGAAGCAATTCTCTAAGAATAGCCCACATACAAGGCAAGAGAAACAGTGCTCTGTATTTTGAAGGGAAGCATATCAAAGAAATTATGAACATATTTTTAAACTGCCACAGATAGGTATATAAAAATAGCATGCAAGTAATAAATGAAGCAAATATCTAACTTGAAGGAAAACAAAAGTTGACACACATATAATCATAATACACTACTCAGATTTGCTATAAAAATATTAACATAGTTTTGGTATTATAAACATTGATTAATGATTTAATTAAAAACAGTGAAATAGCCATATGAGCAAAGTGGAGAAGGGTGAATTAGAAAGCATGAGAGCTAATTTCTAATTAATCCTAATAGAAAGTCAATAAGTGTTACCTATAACTGATGGATTAAAAATAGCACTATGTAAAGACAGTAGAATATTAGCCTAATTGATTAACTAATTAATTAAAAACAGAATAGAGAGCCTAGACACATTCACACAAATATAGTCAACTAATTTTTGACAAGGAATAGCCTTCTCAAAAAATGGGGTGCTGGAACAACTGGACATTCACATGCAAAAAAATTAATTAAGACATGAAAATTACATCCTTCACAAAAATTACTTCAAAATAAATAATAGATCTAAATGTAAAATACAAAACTATAAAAGTTTTATAAGATAACACAGTAAAATACATAAATGGTTTTGGGTTTGGGAATGACTTTTTAATATAATACCAAAGGCACTATCCATGAAAGAAATAATTGATAAGCTGGATGTCATTAAAATTTTAAATTTCTGTTCTGTAAAAAACAATGTTGAGAGAAAAAGAAAATAAACCACAGATTGGGAGAAAATATTTGCTAAAGACATATCTGATGAAGGACTGTTATCTAAGATACATAAAAATTCTCAAAATTCAAGAACAGGATAGCAACTGAATTTAAAAATGAGCCAAAAGAGCTGAACAAATGTCTCACCAAAGAAGGCATACAAATGACAAATAAGCATATAAAAAGATACTTGATGTCTTATGTCATTAGGGAAATCCAAATCAAAATGATAATAAGATACACCCATTAAAATGGTTAAAATTCAAAATACTGACAACATAAATGCTGCTGAACATATGTGGCAATAAGAACTCTCACTCATTATTGGTGGGAAGGCAAAATGGTACAGTTACTTTGGAAGACAGTTTGGAAGTTTCTTACAAAACTAAATATTCTCTTACCATATGATCCAGCAATTGCACTCCTTGGTATTTACTCAAATGCATTAAAATGTATGTCCACACAAACCCTGCAAATGAATGTTTATAGCAGTATTATTCATAATTACCAAAACTTGGAAGCAAGCAAGATCTCTTTCCATAGGAGAAGAATGGATGAACAAACCATAGCACATCCAGAAAATGGCATATTATTCACCACTAAAAACAGATGAGCTCAGCAATTCCTCTTCTGAGAATATATCTGAAAAAACCTGAAATACTAATTTGAAAAATTATATGCACCCCTACATTCATTGCAGCATTATTTGGAAGCAGTCCAAGTGCCCATCAGTAGATGAGTGGATAAAAAAGCTATGGCACATTTATACAACGGAATACTACTTGGCTGTAAAAATAAAGAAAATCTTACCTTTTGCAATAGCATGAATAGACCTGTAGAACATTATGCTAAGTGAAATAACACAGTAAGAGAAAGACAAGTTCCATTTTATTTCACTTATATGTAGAATCCGATGAACAAAATAAACTAACAAACAAAATAGAAACAGACTCATAGATACAGAGAACAGACTGACAGTTGTCAGAGGGGAAGGGCATTGGGAGTCTGGGTAAAAAAATGAAGGGAAGAGTTAAACAAAGATAATAAAACTCATAGACCTGGACAAAGTATGGTGATTACCGGCAGGAAAGGTAGAAAACAGTAGAGTGGGGATAAATGGTAATGGAAGGAGACTTGCCTTCTGGTGATGATGAACACATACAATATACAATACACAGATGATGTATTATAGAATTGTACACGTGAAACCTATATAATTTTATTAACCAATGTCACCCCAATAAATTCAATTAAAAATCAGCTCTCAAGCCACAGAAATGACATAGAACCTTTAAATGTTTATTACTAAGTAAAAAGGCCAATCTGAAAATGATTCCAACTATATAACATTTTTGGGAAAAGCGAAACTATGGAGATAGTAAAAAGACCATTGGTTGCCTGGGGTTGAAGGGAGAGGGGGAGGAGTAGGCAGAGCACAGAAGATTTTAGGGCAGTGAAACTACTCTGTATGATACTGTAATAGTTGATACATGCCATTACACATTTGTCCAAACCCACAGAATATATAACACCAACAGTGAATCCTAATGTAAACTGTAGGCTTTAAGTGATTATGATGTGTCAATGTAGGTTCATCAATGGTAACAAATGTATGAACATTTTGGTGGAGAATGCTGATAGTGAAGGAAGTGGGGAATGGGGTACATTCAGTGTATGGGCAGTCTCTGCACTTTCTGCTCATTTTATCTGAGAACATTTTTTTCACTGCTTTTAGAGAGACAGGAAAGGAAAGAGAGAAATATCATGTGAGAGAGACATTAATTTGTTGCCTCCCATAGGTGCCTGGACCAGGCATTGAACCTACAACCTAGGTACATACCCTGACAGGGAATCGAACCCGTAACTTTGTGGTTATGAGAGGACACTCCAACCAACTGAGCCACACCAGCCAGGGCTCTGCTCATTTTTACTGTGAACCTAAAACTGCACATATGCCCCTAACCCCATGCTCACAACCTCCCCACTATCAACATCCTGTTCCAGAATAGTATGTTTATTACCATTGATGAACCTACATTGACCTGACATGTTCTAATCACCCAAATTCCATTGTATCAGTGTGTAGATTACCAGGAGTGAAAATTTCCCAAAAGGCCTCTCTCTGGATAAAACACAGGGAGTGAAATAAAATTTTTGTGTGTAGGGAGTTCCGGCCAAGATGGAGGCACAGGTAGTCACACTGTGCCTCCTCGCACAACCAAAACTAAGGACAACAAAAATTGAGAAACAAGAAACAACGAGAACAGAGAGAAATGAACTGAATGGAAGTCTGACTACCATACATCCAAACCGGTAAGGAGGGGTAGAGTCAGAGGCCTACAGAGAGGGGTCAAGGGGTCCCGACAGGAAAGAGCGGTGGCTGGTGGGCACGGGCGTGCAGGGCACAGACTGCAGCTGACAGACCAGTGGCAGACCCTGGGCACGGGAGGCAACAAGCAGACCCGTGAGGAGCACAAGGCAGCTGGCTGGCTGCAGCCACACATTCACGCGCAGACAGACAAGGCAAAAACGAGCAGCGACACAGACCGTGCAACCCATGGCCCCAGCACCGGGAAACGAAGCCTAAGAGCACCGACTGAAAACACCTGAGGGAGCTGAGGCTGGAAGATTCTCTCAGCCTCACAGGAGGCTCCTCGGGGAAACCCACAGGGTCCAAGAAAGTGCACGGACCCACCCACGTGGGAGCCAGCACCAGAAGGGCCCAGTTTGCTCAAGACTGAGGTCTTGGAGAGAGCGGAGCAGGCGCCATTGTTCCCTCCCAGACCCCACCCCCACATACAACATCACAACACAGCAACTGGGGTGCCCCGCCCTGGTAAACACCCAAGGCTCCGCCACCCTCCTAACAGGCGCAACCAGATCAAAGGAAAATAAAAAATAAAAAAGATGGCTCAAACAGAATTAAAAGCCTCAGAGCCCTTTTTTTTTAAGTCACCAAGAGATAGCCAACCTATCAGATGCACAGTTCAAAGCACTGGTGATCAGGATGCTCACAGAATTGGTTGACTTTGGTCATAAATTAGATGGACAAATGCAGGCTATGATAACAGAAATGAAGGAAAATGCACAGGGAACCATTAGTGAGGGGAAGAAAACTGGGACTCAAATCAATGGAGTGGACCAGAAGGAAGAAAGGAACAACCAAACAGAGAAGAATGAAGAAACAAGAATTCAAAAAAATGAGGAGAGGCTTAGGGACCTCCAGGACACCTTTAAACATTCCAACATCCGAATTATAGGGGTACCAGAAGGGGAAGAGGAAGAGCAACAAACTGAAAACTTATTTGAACAGATAATAAAGGAGAACTTCCCCAATCTGGCAAGGGAAATAGACTTCCAGGAAGTCCAGGAAGCTCACAGAGTCCCAAAGAGGTTGGACCCAAGGAGGAACACACCAAGGCACATCATAATTACATTAGCCAAGGTAAAAATGAAGGAGAGAATCCTAAAAGCAGCAAGAGATAAGGAGACTGTTACCTACAAAGGAGTTCCCATCAGACTGTCAGCTGATTTCTCAAAAGAGACCTTACAGGCAAGAAGGGGCTGGAAAGAAGTATTCCAAGTCATGAAAGGCAAGGACCTACATCCCAGATTGCTCTATCCAGCAAAGCTTTCATTTAGAATAGAAGGGCAGATAAAGTGCTTCTCAGACAAGGTCAAGTTAAAGGAGTTCATCATCACCAAGCCCTCATTATATGAAATGTTAAAGGGACTTACCTAAGAAAAAGAAGATTAAAAATATGAATAGTAAAAAAAAAAGTCATCAAATCGAGGGTTAGCAACAGGGAAGTGGGAGGAGGAGAGAGGGGGAAAAGATATAGAGAATAAGTAGCATAGATGGTAGGTAGAAAATAGACAGGGGAGGGCAAGAATAGTATGGGACATGTAGACACTAAAGAACTTATGACACATAGACATGAACCAAAGGGGGGAAAGTGGGTGGGTGGGGGTGGGCAGGGTGGAGGGGAGTGAAGGGGGAAAATGGGACAACTGTAATAGCATAATCAATAAAATAAAGAATTAAAAAAAATTTGTGTATAAAGAATCTGGAGGCAAATGTGAAAGGAAGAGAACAAGGAATCCTGTGGCTCATAACAGAGCCCTTAGCTCCCTTAGCCTCCTGGCCCTTCATCTCACTGTCTTACAATATCAGCCCCCTGCTCTCCTCATCCTTCCTTCCCACATCCTGATGGCACTGATGGAGGAAGCTCCCAACCATCTGTGCCATGGACCCCTTGAATACACCACAAACCTTGGCCAGGCAAGCCACAGTGAGGAAACCTCCTGGCCCCTGCTCAGCTCTCTCTCAGTCCTCACAACAGCTAAACCTCAAATTTTTTTCATCAAGCCCCATCACATCCTTGTCTTTCCCCACAACAGGTGGCCTTACTGCTTACTGATCCAGGAAAGTAGGGCTGTTAGATACACAGGTTCCCTGAACTTCCTGCTCCAGGCTCAAAAGAGGAGCTCTGTCTCCTGCTTCCCTCTTTCACCTATCTGATGACCTCATTCTGTCTTCCCTCCCTCGGAGTCCCCTCTCTATTTTCTCATCCTCCCCACCTCCCCTTGTCCTGTGTCTCATCATCAAGATTCTTTCCAATCCCTCATCAAAGATTTTCTCTTCCCTTGGCCTTTTTTGGGGCTCCTAACCTTTTCCAGACACACCTCTAATAGAAACAAGCTCTTAAGACAAATCATCAGGTCCCCATCACAGTGTGTGACAGAACTGCTATAGTAGACAATTTGGTTGCCTACCAATAGGGCTTGTCTTTTTCTTCATTGCAATAGTAAGTGAAAGCAAAGTAAATACCACCACAACCACCTTCCCACCTAAAGCCAAGCAAAACAGAAACCAACCGACAAAGTCCTCCCTCACCCCGTGCGCTCCCACAACTCCTGCCCTTTGTCTCTCTTCTTTGCCAAATTCTCTATGAGTAACTTTACTCAGTGTCTTTGTGGCTTCACGTTCCCACCTCCTGTAGGCTGGCTTCTGGCCCCACCACACCTTCACTGATCAAGCTCTGTTCAAGTCAGCAGTTAGCACTGAATTTCCAACTTTAATGAACACTTTCCTTCTCATTTTAACAACTGTCTGCAGTGTGTTGACTCATCACTCTTCCTTCATGAACTTTGCTTCTCCCAGGGCTTCCAGAACCCCCTCTTCTCTGGTTCTCCTCCACCCTGCCCAATAACCCCCTTGTCTTCTCAGTTTGCCTTATAATCTCTGTTCCTGCAGACTGCGGCTCCATGTTGGTTCTTCCCAGAGCTCCGAGCTGGTTCTCTTTGTGTCTCACTTTACACACTCCCTGTGAGCGATCTGAACTACAACGCTTTCCTATACCCTACATACTTTCATGACTCCTAAATTTGCATTTTATTTTAGCTATCTGCAACAAGGCTCCCCAAAGGGGATGAAACAGGAAGTTCCAGTCCCAGAAGTAATCCAGGTACCAGCAATGGCCAAGCCCTCAAGGACAGTAAGAAGGGGTAAGGAGAGCACTGCTGAGCCCTGCAGCCTGAAGATGTGGGCTCCCTTTGTTTCTTTTCAGGAGTATTCTGTGATCTTCGAGGATTCAATGGGGTGGGGGGACAGCAGAGGTAGGATTCACGGGCAGATAGAGAGTCTTAGAGTAGTGCTGGTTTCAGGCTCTCCTGGATAAAAAAATCAAACCTCTCTGGACCTTCCTTTTCTGGCCCGTGGGCTCCACACTTGACCACAATAAACACCCTCAGCTGTTCCCGTGCATATGTTCCAGCTTCAGTCACACAAGTGCAGTTTTTAGCTCTCCAGTACAAGCAGGCATCTGTTTCAAGCCTTATTTGGGGGTGGGGGAAGGAGGAAGATTTTTTGGCTCATTTTGTATGAAAAATCCACTGAACTGAACATTTTTACTATTTAATGAGAATAAAAGCCATAGTCACTGCGTGAAAGGGATACTGCAGGGAACACAACAAACGTAAACATAAGGGCCTACGAACTGCAGTCTTGTAAATGAGCCTTGCCCTGTGACATCCCGACCATCAGCTGGTTAGACACACACCTAAAAGCATTGTTTAATGTCATCTTCAGAACTTAGTCATTTAAAATGGACTAGAAGCTAATGTAACACTTTAAGCAAATGGATCAAATGAAAAGCAAATCATTTCTGTTCAGTGATGATAATAAGGTAATAAGGTTATGTCCACCGTAAAATGTCACCAAGCTGGGAAAATGTTAGGAGAGCAGAAAATTTGAGCCAGATGATGCAAAAGGACAGAAATGGAGGGCTTGGGAAGAATGCTACCGCTCTAGTGGCAGGATGGTGGAGGAGTTTGCGTGCCCTGTTGGAGCTCCCATCGACTGCAGGCAGCTCCCGGGGAAGCCACGAACAGGCCCAGCGGGAAGGATGAAGGACACCGCCACAGGCAGCAGGGGGAGAATGGTGATGTGCGTGTTTGCATCTGTGACCTAAAGCCCCCTGGCGCCAGCAGGCAAGTATGCAGAGTTCAGAAGGTGACAATAAAGATGGTGTCAATACCACAGGGCAACTGAGGTCTGAGCAGCATCTCCACTTCTCCATTTTTAATAATCATCTATAATGTGAGTCCCAAGTTTATATCCCAGCCTTGACCTCTCTTCATATCCAGACCATATATCCAACTGTCTCTTTAAAACATCCATGTTTAACTCTGGTCAATGTGGCTCAGCTGATTGGAGTGATGTCCCATAAACAGAAATGTCACCAGTCCAATCTCCAGTCAGGGCACACGCCTAGGCTGTGGGTTTGGTCCCCACTAGGGGTGCATGTGGGAGGCAACCTATGGATATTTTCTCTCTCACATCAATACTTCTCTCTCTCCCTCTCCCTCCCTTTCCCTCTCTCTAAAATCATTAAGTATGTTCTTGGATAAAGATTAAAAAATAAAATTAAATGTCCACATTTATGTCTGTATGCGTTTCCAACCCAAAGTGTCCAAAACCTAAGTCTTAATCTCCTCAGTAAACTTGGTCCTCCTCCAGGCTTTCCTGCTTCAGTGGCATCACTCACCTGCTCAGCTGCTCACACCAGAAACCTCTAAGGCCCTTTGATTCTTCCCACTGTCTCACCACCATTCTGAGTCCATTCACCATTCTCCACGTTCATGTCCTCCACTTTGTCCAAGCCACCATCGTTATCTGCCTGGATTTCTAAAACAGCCACCTATGTTGTCTCCTTACTTCCATTGTTGCCTCTACCCCATAATTTATTTCCAACACAGCAGACTTTTCATAAAGCCAAAGTCAGATGGCTTCCCATGGCACTCAGGATAAATTCCAGCTCCCAGAGGGGGCCTCCTGGGCAGGCAGGGTCTGGCCCCTGCCTACCTCTGCATTCTCCTGCGACACTTCAATGTGCAGTGAAAACCTTGCTGATGTGAGTTCCATTCCCTCAGAGCTCCCTTGCATCTGCCAACAGTTTTCCAAAGAGAAATCAAGTTCCTTTTCAGGTTACAATGCAAACTAGAGTTTGGTTTATCTCCTAAGAACACCAAACTCCAAGGCAATCTTGTAAAATCTTTTGCCCTCTTTAAAATTCTTGAAAAGCAGTTGCTGGTTCCCAGCCAGGATCTTTGCCCCTGCATTCCCTGCCCTATCCCTCCAGCACCATCCACCACCTCTGGTCAATGACACAGCTGGGCTCTGCCCCTTCAGAAGCTGATGCTCCAGCGAGGGTGGTAGATTGATGGTGCAAGGTTACATAGTGTGTAAATCTGGGCTGCAGAAATCAAGGACTGTGACATTTTTACAGCCTCTTCTAAACCCGTGCACGGCTATGAAGCAACTTGAGGGGTGAACATCTGGTTTCACTTTTTTATTCACTACCACAGCTCCCATCTGACAAAACTCTCAATCTTGCCAGGGTTCTGGTCACTGGCTGAATGAATGAGCAGTGAGACAGCTCTCCACTAGAGATCTTGCTTTTCCTGTCTCTTCATGGTATAAAAAAAACCCACCAAAACTGAAAAGATCACTCCTACTGCATTGAAACAAAACATTTGCCTGAGTCAAGGCCTGGGTGGCAACTTGCCAGCTTGCTAGAAGATAGGAAGGGACATTTCTGGGGTAGGCCAGGGAGAGCCTCCTGAGGCCTCTTTATTAACAGAGACTGTGGCTAGGACTGATGTACAATGAATACTGGGACTTGTAGTCTCTGTGGGCAAGATGGCTGTCAAGGAAAGTGGATAGCCATGGTGCAGGATGCATAAGCTCATTTTTGCCACAATCTTTAATCTTGAGCAGAATTTACCAAAGTTATAATTACCATTGTAGCTAGAGGTCATGATGGGAAAATGCGTTCCAAAGATAAGAAGCTGCTCTAATCAGGTGCATCGTTGCTGGCTTGTTCTACATGGTTTCAACAGAGTCCCTCCTCATGACAAGAGACTTTCTTTTCATTTGATGGAAAACAGCATACTGGAGCCAGTTTATCAAAATGTGCTCCTCCTTGCTTGTGCAGTCAGGAGCCAGTCAGGGTAGTATGCCGGCAGGAATGATCAGAGCAAACAGAAACAGGCCCACTTCAGTGACCAATGCTGGATCTCCCCATCTCTAAGAGTTATGCACAACTCATCAGAACCAGTGATGGGGGCAGTAATCCTTCATCATTTGCTCCTCAAACTATGCATGGCCCTAATGTGCCAAAAAGAAAGAAAGCGAAACAAAGTCTGCACAGAGCACCACATTGTGACCCTATGAAGACAGCCAGAGCAACCAGATCTGCCTGAGGGTCGCCAATCCACTCTCTTGCCAGGATCCCAAAAGCAGACTCTAAGTAACCCCAACTCAAAATCCCTCCAAAATTCCCATGGCCTGTTACACAAGCTCCTCTCAACAAATAGGCTTTTATAGCTCCACCTCACTGCTCTCCGAATTCACATCCTACATTCTAGTCAAGGTAGGTATTTACTAACGCTAACAGTGACCGTTTGTTAAGCACTTAACCATGTGCAATGAGCTATGCTAGGCATTTATGTCCATTATCTCACTTAATCATACCTCAGTCCTGTAAGGTGGGCACTGTTATGTCCATTTATCAGATCTTGAAATGGAGGCACAAAAATTAAGATCTGCTACCAACTATCATTAAAACCTGAAACCAAGCAGGTAGTTCTGCTGGAGGTAACCACATAGTCCAACAGACCATCACCACAGGAAATGCACAATCATCTGCCTCTAAAGGGCCCTCTGTTGTCTGGCAGCCCTGCCAAGTGGCTCACACTGTACTCCCACAGTTTTATCCCACGGCCACACACCACCACACCCATCTCCTCCCAGTTATCCTCCAGCAACAACCTTCCTCTTCCCAGGGCTACACTCTGGCCTCATGAGGGGAACTTTAAAAAATATTGATGCCTGAGTTCCAACCTGAAGATTCCAATGTGATGAGTTTGGGAGGTCATCCTGGGCATGAGGAGGCTTTTTTTTTTTATTTTACTTTTTTTTTATTCTCACCTAAAATACAAGGGTGGTTTTTATTATTATTGATCTTAGAGGGAGAAAGGAAGTATGGAGAGAGAGAAAGAAAAGAAGGGAGAGAGAGAAACATCGATTGGTTGCCTCCCTTATGGTCCCCAACCGAGATTCAAACACACAACCCAAGTATATGATCTGACCAGGAATCAGACCTGCAACCTTTTGGTTCACAAGACAATTCTCCAAACAACTGAGTGACCCAGCCAAGGCAAGGAGGTTTAAAAGCCTCTCCAGGTGATTCTAATATGTGAGAAAATTGAGTACCACTAACATAGACTTATAATTCATATGAAAAACAGAAGGTACCCAAGGAAAATCCAAAATCTCCAGATCCCCATCATGAGCACCCAACCCCACCTTCTTCCTTTCTGTTAGGAAGGAGAAAGTATCCCACCAAAGATCAAAGGACTTCCTGAGGACTTCGATACCTCATTGAACTCTCTTACTCTTCTCTCTCCTTCTCTTTTCAATCCCCCTTTGTCTATTACAGCCCTGCCTTAAGAATTAAAAGATTTTTTAAACTTCTTTTTATATCATAGTTAACATTCTTCTTAAAAGAGTTGTCAACACAGTCTGTGTATACTTTGTTTCCTTCCAAATGTTCACACCTTTACCCAGTTCAATCTTCACTTTCCTTACTCCACTGAAATACCTTTGTCAAAGTCACAGTTTGGCCATGGATGACCTCCATGTCACCATATCCAGCCATCTTACCAGATCCTTCAGCTGTGTCAATATTGGAACCTACTTTCTCCACTTGGCTCCCTTAACTTCACAGTTTCTGGAGTTTCTCCCTCCTCTCTGCCCTATTCTCAACTTCTTTGCCAGACTGTCCTCCTCTACACAAACCCTAGAAGAAGGAGCTCCCCAGAGTTATGCTCTGGGGACTTTGCTCCTCTTATTTTTTATCCCTTGCCTAAGTGATCTCATCTACACCCATAGTTTTCATGCTTACAACCCCCAGATTAATTCCACAGACATGCATGTGCACCTGCCTATTTGAAGTATCCATTTCACCATCACAAAGGCATCTCACATTTAGCATGTTCCGACTCGATTCTTCCTCCTCCACATCACATTTCTTTTGATTGCCCCAGCTCCACCTAATTGCAATCAGTTTTCAAATCTAGTTAATTCTACCACTTTAGTGTCTCTCGGATCTGTGCCTTATTCTGTCTGTTTTAGGGCTAGATCACAACCCTCTTTTCTTTCTCACCTCTGTCACAAAATAAACTCTTATTCTGTAAACATCAAAGTGATATTTAAATTATGTCACAAGTTTTTCAACATGCCTTCCTTCAGAAGGTGGGATCTTATTCCTTTTCCCTCGGATGTGGCCTGGACTTAGTGAGTTTTTCCTGGAAAATAGAATGTGGTCGAAATGATGATATTAAGTGAGGTCATAAAAGACATTGCCATTGTCTTGGCTCAGGCTGTTATAACAAAATACTACAGACTGGGTAGCTTAAATGACATTTATTTTTTCCCAGTTCCAAAGGCCTGGGACCTCCAGGATCAAGATGCCAGTAGAGTTGGTGTGTAGTGAAATCTCTCCATGGCTTGTAGATAGCTGTCCCTTATGGTATGCTCACATGGTGGAGAAAGAGAGGGCTCTGGTCTCTCCCTCTTCTTTAAAAAAAATTTATCCTCACCCAAGGACAATTTTTTTCATTGTTTTTAGAGAGAGGGAAGGAGAGAGAGAAACATCAATGTGAAAGAAACATCAGTTGGTTGCCTCCTTAATGCACCCTGACCAGGGATCAGACCTGCAACCTAGGTATGTGTCCTGACAGGAATCGAACCCACAACTTCTTCCTCTTCTCATAAAGGCACCAGCCCTGAAAGATCAGGGCCTCACCCTCATGATCTTTTTAAATCTTAATTACCTTCCAGAGTCTCCATCTCCAAATACCATAACATTTGGGGTTAAGGTTTCAACAAATGATTTTGTAGGGGGACAAAATATGCATCTCATAACAGTCACTCTGCCTAACTCCCCTAGTTCACCCATTCTGAGATAATCCCACAGCCACGTCATGAGCACACTTGTATAGGCTGTGACGCATTTGACATGAAGAGAGATTGATATCTGCCAATGATGAGCACCAACCTGGCCACCATGGAAGTTTGCCACTTTAACCTTCTAATGCCTGTAGCCTCAGCCAGCACCTTAATGGCGACCTCAGGGGAGATGGACAGAACCTCTCACCACACTTCCCCAGAAATCCCAACCTGAAGAAAAATGTGCTGTTGTTCTAAGCCACTGGGTTTTGAAGTAATGTGTTGTTCACCAGTGATAACTCAGCTCTCCATTCTTTTGCTCCCTGATCACAGACAGAGTCACATTTTTTTAATTTCTATTATTCTCTTACTTAAAATTCTGTGGCTCTCAAAAATCTACAAACTAACAGTGAAGTTCATGACAACAGTATCTAACTTTCTTCAGAACCTGGCCTCTTGGCCTCAACTCTCAAAAGCTCACATAAGGACTCTGGAGGAGGAAAACTTTCCTCTACCCTCAAGGTGTTTTTGGACTGATCTAATAATCAAATAGACATGAGACAGATTAGCAATAGTTAATACATCCATATGTATGGGAACTCTGCATACTTGAGAGTCAGAGACCCCACATGCAGGAGAGGTTCAGAGACAGAAACAAAACATGAGTGTGTAAGACATCCTGAGCTGAGTTAGGGTCAAGGTAAGATGCCCTGGGGGCTTCAAAGGGTCTTGCAGGACAATAAGAAGAGCAGGTGCTTAGTAAATAGAAATTTGTTCTGCCTTATAAGTACATCAAAAGAGTTTTCTCTAATAATCACTTATAATGGACAAGGTCCCTAATTTGAGGTCTAGTCAGTAGTTAAAGGAGGGGCAGAAGTTTCTCTTGAGCCTGTAGCTAAAGATGCCTTTAGCTCAAAACAATCTATATATAATAGAGACACATCTTGGGGTAACTCATTCTGAGCCCCCACAACTTCCTCTGTTAGGCCAGATGATTTTATATCTGATGCCCCTCTGTCAGGGACCCTCCCTTGAAGTGTTTAGTAACACACCGAGGAGTTGAACCTACCTTCATGATCACATTAACATTTAGCAGTCCATCATCCACTCTGACCCGGGAAAGACTGTCTTTCACATCTGTCTCCCAGAACAAGAAAGGCACTGAGTGCACAGGAGGCACTCGATGAGCAGTTACAATGGAAGAGAGAATAAAATGAATGGGAAAAAGTTATCTAAAACTCTTTGACATCAATAGGAATGACTGACTGAATGAAAAAGTATACAATTTCATCAGACATTCTCTGTCAACTCATCTAGATAAAACCAACTATTTTTGGAGACTCTAAGCCCATTTCCAGAAACTGGGGTCCACGGAAACAAACTCTGTTTTGCATTTCCCTCCAGTCCATAGAGAACAGCTTGGTGTGATGCTCCTTACCCTCTGTCCCTCAAGCCCTGCCCCCAAAACCCATGACTTCCTTCTCCTTAGGTAGACCTGACACCCAGGGGACATTTGGAACATGAGATTTCAGGCTCAGTGTCCATTTCAGAAGTATGTGTATGGAAAGACAAGGATGGGTGGGCCTGAAAGTTACATTTACTTGAACAACATGGTTCCCTGGGACATTACAGGGAGCACGAACTCTGACATTACTTAGACGTGTGAGCAATTTGTAGAAGAGGAAAAGTGAATGGTGTTTGGTACTATTCATCTGAATGGTCCATTTTTTTTAATATGATAGGAGATATCAGTTTTAGTCACTCTTACAAAAAAAAAATTGTGTTTCAGGATGTCTGGAGGTCCTCCAGAAGGTCACCTACTTTGGTGGTTGCCTCACCAAGGTGAAGGACCCGAGGTTTTTTTTCTTAGGAAAGAATCTGAACTCTTCACTCAGGCTGAACTCTTCACTCAGGGGTCCACATTGCTGCATGGTGACTGAGATGGCTCTGGCCTTTCCCCCTCCTCACCCACCTGCTCCCATCCTACCACCTGGGCACCTGGGGCTGTCACCTGGCCTTTTTTCTATTTCTCCAGGTGCTGGGGACCTTAGGTCTCCTCCTCCTCTAAGGTTTTGCATGTCTGGTTCCTCCTAGCTATTCATTAGTCAGTCATTGTCATTTCCTAGGGGGCTTAAACCCTGCATCATGTTGGCCAGGGACCCCTTCCTCTGTAAGTCAGGCAGGAGCAAGGATTTTCACTGCATACAGGGTCGCCAAGAATAGGAGGTAAGAAAGTGTGAGGCACTCTCATTGCTTTGTACCAAAACTTCTGTCCACTGGGCACTGGCAGTGAAGGTGGAGGTAAAGAAGGAAGAATCCCCCCTTTTTGCTTTCAACTCTTTCTCTGAAATAAGTGTTTTCAGAATTACTTCCACAAAGGAAACCGAAGGGAAAAAAATACCTAATATTTTTGGTTTCACTATAAAGTTAATGGTTGATTTTATCCTCAAGTATTTTCGCCTGATTGTCTTTCATTATGAGAATCTGAGAGATGTTGATGGCTTTAAACATTAGCAGCCTATGACTCTTACAGGGCTGTCTTACCTTGAGGCAAGGATGTGGCTTCTGTGCCCAACAGAAAAAGGGAGGAGGGGTAACTAAGTGGGTCTCCTTCAGTCAAGGGCAGATATCTAGGCAGAATCATAGGAGAAAGTTCTTAGCAGATGACTCAAGGCAGCAGGGGACAGGGCAGTCGTTGGAAGGAGAATGCAAGCTAGTGCACCCAGGTGGTCTCCTACACTGAGGCTGCTTCTGGTTTCCACTGCCTGAGTCTTCGCCTTAGTATAGACTATTTCATGCTCTAACTGCAGGCCTATCTTCTTGTCCCATTATGAATACCTATTTCTTGATAAAAACTTACAGCTGAAAAGAAAAAGAAGAACATGAAATAATCAGCTATCACACCTCCCAGGCTACTGCATTCAGAGCCAATCTAGTGGTATGCTGGTCACCTGGAAAAAGCCTTGAGGTAGTGTTTACCCATTTCTCTGGTGAAAAGACACCTGCCACAGCTGACAAGCTGGTAAATGTCTGGCTATTTAGAAATCCACTCACAGGAATCCACACAGCACACTCTGCAGATGATTTGCCACATGCCCATCTGTGAACGTTACCATCAGAGCTCCCGCCACAGCCCCAAACTAAGGAGAATAAAGACTAGCACCTTCTCAACAGATACCAGTAGACCTGTTTTCTAGAAGAAATCTGAAATAGTACACCAAAATCTGGAGAGTGAATATTAATGAACTGCAGTCTAGAATCACTGTGACAAAGCAGTCCATTACATGAGAAGTATATTATACAGTTAGTCCTATTTCTCAGCATGGTGCTGAGTGGAGTTGGGGGTGGTATCCCAATGGCAGGGACCTTGTCTCCTAAAGCTCCTTTGCCCCCCAGTGCACTAAGAAAGTGCTCAGTTATCCTAACAGATAGATAGCTGCCCTCAGTGAAAGCATTAACCAGGTGAAGAGCTACACCTTTACAAAAGGGTTAGATCAATGCCAGAGGTGGACCTGACCCAGATTACATATCAGGACTGAATCCCATGCATTTGACAGATGAAAACAGCCTTCATCTAGACTGAGCTGGAAGGCAAATGTCTGTAGGGCTTTACCTGGCCCCAGCTCAGGCCTCAGCCACAAACTTGGGTCTGCCCCAGGTAAACTAGAAATTTCAAGGGTAGGCCACGTAAGATGCTGTGCACAAGGAGAGAGATGAGACATGTATGCCCCACCTTGCTCACCACAGTAAAGCTAACCACATCTCATCCCAGCCAAAGAGGCAGAAAAAAAGACAAAACCACCACATCCAATGAAAGGGTCAGTGACTGGCCTTATAGACCAGATACTACAGCCCTGGTAGGGAATGGCTCTGCACTGCGGCTCCTCCTTGTTATGGAAACAGGGGAAGAGTATGCAAGAGGTAGATGCTCTGCACCCATCTGTCACATGTAGGTAAAAACAATGAATCTGTTGGTTCATGGATTTATTGCATAAACATTTATTGAATCCTTACTGTGCCCCAGTAACTGTGCAAAGTACTGAGCATACAAAAGTAAAAAGCATGATCTGGTTGTCCTTCAGAATTCCTCTCCCTGGCACGCAAGTGGGCTCAGTCCTTGCTGAACCCAGTCTGGGAGACTCACTGCCTACCTGACATGGACAGTGGACATGACAGTGTCCCAGACTGCAGTGCACAGGCACAAGAGACAGTAAGATTGGTGAAGTCAGGAGATAGCTGGACAGACAGCCCAGTGGAGTTAAACAGAAGCGCAGGCAGGAAACAGGTATCAGGTAGAAGGCAAAGGATTAAAGCTACAGACACCAAGGAGGCAAGTGGGTTTGGTGTGGAGTAGATGTCAGCACCTGGAAGACTCCTGAAGTGATAGAAGAGGAGCCTTGTTTAACGGGATGCCTGCATCTTCCCCTCAGTTTGGAAGGGAGTTGCTAAAACAGGGATCACTTGTTCAGGATCTCTGAAGTCCTCCGCATGCAACATTTCTGCAAATTTAAAATACAGTCAGTAGTACCGTCATTTGCTGTGCCACTAAGAAAGAAATGGGCCTTAGCAATTTATGACACACCACCAAATTTAAATGATTCCAACCTCAGAAATGTGAAAATAATGTGTATCATAGAATAACAATGGTCAGACATAGCTATTTGGATAAAATAGATGAGAGGGAAATGGATACTAACAGTAACATCTGAGAATAGACTGAATGATGGCACCCTGTTTGGGATACACTTTGGTAACAGAAATCCTAGAAAACCATGGAGACAAGCAGGACTCAGCAAAAAGAAGAGGATGATGTAGTGGACAATGGCTTAGCTATCTCCAAGTTAAGACAATAAAATCTACCAGAAGTCCTGATAAACTAGTAGTTAGGGACCCTTATAAACTTGCTCCACTCTTATAGGCAGTATTTTTTTCTCTTAAATCATATTCATCTATAGGGGAAAACCTTCATTATGAGCACCTTGATAAAGCTGAGCAGTGCATTAGCTATGTGAAGGCTTACAGTCTCTGATCCTTTTCTCCCATTCATATAAATACATAGAAATTATATGTGTATACGTATATGTATATGTATGTGTATACGTATATGTATATGTATGTGTATATGTATATGTATGTGTATATGTATATGTATGTATATGTATGTATATGTATAGTAGTCTCCTCTTACCCATTGGGGATACATCCAAGACCCCCAGTGCATGCCCGAAACCACATGTACTACCAAACTATACATACTAAATCCTTTCCTATACATACCTACCTATGACTAAGTTTATAGCTTCTCTTTGGCATATCTGAATTGCCAGCATCACTACTCTTGAGCTTTGGTGTTGTTACACAGTTAAATAAGAGTTACTTGAACACAAGCACTGTGATATCTTGACAGCCAAGCTGGTAACCAAGGTGGACACTAAGACGGAGACCCTGGACAAAGGGATGATTCACATCCTGTGTGGGATGGAGCTGGACTGCACGAGATGCCATCATCCTACTAAGAATGGCACAAGGCTTAAAACTTCTGAATTGTTTATTTCTGGAATTTCCCATTTAATATTTTCAGACTGTGACTGACCACAAGTAACTGAACCTGTGGACAAGGAGTTGTGTGTGTGCATGTGCACGTACGTGCAAATGCACATCATACATGCAGGCAGCAAAATGTTAGGTCTTGTTAAAGGGATAGATGTGGGCAGAACTGTAATGCAAGTTGAAAACAAAAAGATCAAGTAGGATGACTTTGATGACGATACTTGAAGACATGAATTAAAGGATGATGAGGGAGGGAAGGAAAGATGTGTTTCACATGGACCGATGGACATGACAGCAGAATACAGGAAGTTCATCACAGAGAGGCTGACAGCTGGAATGCTGGAAAGCTCCCCTGTCTGCTTCCATGCTTTCCCCAGTACTGACAACCGCCACATGAATGAACACCGGCAGTCTGCTTTGGGACTGGCAAGGAACATAGTGAGACAAGGAACTGCTCATTCAGGCTGCAGACCTCCAGAAAATAGGCACTGCCCCATATTTCTCTGAGTGCCCCCCTGCCACACATACACACAGTGCATGTCCTGCACCCAGCAGGACCTCAGGGAGTATTTCTGGTTTGTCAGTAAAGGGCATTCCTTCATTATAGTCCTCCCCAGCAGTTATACTGGCCCTTAGAGCCAAGGGCATTCCTACACAGATTACCCAGGCAGGAAGGCCTTTGTCCAAGTTGGACCATCCCAGACCTGCACAGCATTTTCCCAGAGTCTAGAGAAATGCCTCATATTCTCCAAGTTTGTGGAAGGCCACTATGCTCTGTTTAACCATAAGGATCAGAACTAGAAGGTCCTGGATGTGCTGTAGTTCAAACTCCTCAAGTCAGAGGAAGTCAGAGGAAGAAACTGAGACCCAGACGGGTGGCATGATCATGGGTAGGACCCAGGTCTCTGGCTCCCGGCTGCAGCTGTACCTTTCATGTTCCCTACGATTCCCTGATTACTGCATGCCCCGCTAGAAGAGGGTTGTTGGTACATTAACTGGGAGTGGTGTTGGGGGCAGTCCTCTGGCCCAGCTCACAAGGTAAGACACAGTCCTGCGTGAGCAGAATGACAGGTCCCAGACATGGTCCCTACTGGAGCAGGTTAATGCAGATGATGGTTTGCCATCAAAGATGTGCAGTCCACTGGGAGTATCCAGAAGGAATCATAGAGAGCAGAGGAGACTACATCTATCAGAAAAAATTAGGGGAGGTGTTGTACCCTGAGCAACTTCTGGGTTCCATGTGGCTGTTCTCCTCATTATGTGCCACCTCCCTGAGAGAGACCCCTCTCTGCAGTCCTGCAGAATGCAGAATGCGAGGGCTATGGTCTGCATCTGCTTCTCCTCAGCAGGTCTCCTTGGAGTCACTGGGCACCAGAAACAGGCACACAATGCAGTTGCTGTGAAGAGAGCAGGCAGCTGGCTCTGACCTGGGGTAAATGGTTAGAGGGATTATTTACTTTTAATAATTATTAAATTATTATTTACAAGAACTGCCGAGATAAAATAAGCCCTGAAATGGAAAGAGTGCCTATGTCTGCATGTCACCTGGTGAGCAGTATGCCCTAGAGTGTCAGACATGCACACACAGGCAGACATGTATGCACAACAACTGCAGTATCCAGTTGCAGGGCTTTCCAGAGAGTAGGCAATCACCAAATGTTTGCTAAATAATAATTTGATTCATTTAACAAAGGATTAAATGGCTGAATGGACGGGTCAGGGAAATAGATGCATCTGCTTTTGAGCACTAGGTCTATGATTTGAAAAGGAGAGGCAGAGCTTCACTATGAGGATTTGAGAGGTGATGGCTAAAAACACTCGGTGTTCAATGCTGATGGAAAATTCCTTTCAAGGAAGGAACAAGAATGTCCAGGAACAATGTTCCAGCCCTCTTCACCTGTGAATAACTGACTACAGATAGGAATTAAAGAGTAGGTAATTTAAAAAATAAAAAACACCTATGTACTCGTTATTAAATGCCCTAAAGTGTGTGTGTGTATATGCATGTGCACACATATGCATCTGTACACATATGTACACACAGACATATATAAATATACCGTGTATCCATATGTAAACACCATGTGGAATGTATGCATGTTGTGTATTATATATACCATCTATATATGCATACTATGTGTGCCATCTATGTATGTCATATACATATATGTAGTAACATCTATGGCAGTGCATGTACTAGCTATTTCCAAATTATTTCCAGTATCCTGATATTAAAATCCTGATACTGCAAATCAGAATCCTGATTTATAACCACTTGAGTTCTAGAAGAGCTTCCCAAGAATATGATTTTTAAAAACGAACATTGAAAATCCCAGTGTCTGAAAGTTCCCTAGTGTCAGTTTAACCCTAATTGCCTAAAGTAAGTCCAGTCAGATTTCCCCTTCACTTTACCTGGTGAGGTAAGCTTTGGCAGGAGCATCTACCAACGACAAACCAGGGTGAAGAGGGAGAGAAGGACAAGACTGGGAAAAAGGGTGGTGGGCATGAGGATCAAAGCGGTACTCCGGCCCTGAGTGCCCCCTGCCCCCCTGTGACTGTGCGTTTTTAGCCTTCACCCTTAACTCTGTGGCTCCTTCCCACAGCTCCCCTCCTCCCGCTGACCTGCTGAGTTTCTTCCGCTTCCCTTATGCATCAGAGTCTTCACTTTAAAATAAACTGTCTTGCATAGAGTGTACAGTTTCTATAACTGATTTTTATAAGAATCAAATTAGATATAGTCTTAGAAAAATAACTTGAAATCTACTTTTAAAGCAGATTTTCTTTGATCTCTTTCTTAGCTCTATTGCACGCACGCCACCTCTTCCCCTCCCTCCCTGTGTCCCTAAAACAGACACGTACACAAGCACCCCAGCCCCCAGCGCACTTCTCTGCTGAGCTGGCCTCCGGGAGCTCGGCCTCAAGGAGCCCAACAGGAGTCCTTCCAGCCTCCAGGGTCCTGCAGCCCCTGACTGGGAGTCAGTACACAGACTGACGACACAGGCGCGCACTCTCCGGAATGCGGGCAGCTGCAGCCACAGCCCGGTACGTGGTACCCAACGCCAGCAGAACTGACTCCACATGAAGCAGGCCCTGCCAGAACCTTCCCTGTGCATCTCAAGGTCACAATAACAGATTATGAGAGAGTGGAAAAGCACTGCACAGAAAATGGGCCACGGGGACTTTCCTCTGCGTGAGGAGGCAAAGAACGGCGCAAAAGGATCCAGGAGACCGAGCATTTGAACTCTGAGAGGCAAGGGACCTTGGAGTGCGGGATCCTTCCAGCTCCTGGCCGGCATATGCAACTTTCCCCCCTCCCGCAGGATCTGAGAAAACACGATAAAGAGGCCACACGAAAGGTGGGGCAACTGGAAAATTCTTTCTGATGTGTTTTAATGTAGAAATTCTGTCACAGACATTAATGTGTTTCACAAGAACCAAATACTTTTCTATCACATTTCATGATGGCTACTTTTTTTTTATTCCTTGCAAATTAAGGTGGGACAAATGTTGTCATAAAATAAACATTTCCTTGTCTTCAAAACCACTAATAAATAGTCCAGGCTAATGAAGCCCTGCCTGGCCTCAAAAATATGGTAGGCCTACTACCCAGAGCAGCAAATAGCAGGAACGCCTCAGGAGCCCTGACAGAACAGAGGGCCCGACTGTTCAAGAGTTGCACACCCTGACTGATGACATTGGTCTCCAAGGGACTGAGACAGCTGTGCTGAAAGAAAATATTTTATGTTTGATGGTGTAGTAACTATACTTCAAATCTTGACTTAAAAAGTAAATAACAACAACAGAAATAAAATTGCTCTATAAAAAGAACACTTAAAAAAAATCCAAGCCACACTCACTGGCTTGAATATGTTTTAGGTTCTTAACTTTTTCCAGGTGGTTTAGAGTGAAATCAGACCCATGAAAATTGTCTGAGGGGAACGCGGCATTAGGATTTTATCTGACACAATTATTCCCACAGTTGAGCAAAAAGGTCACCACATTCCAGAATCATGTCCTGGGTGTAACATGTCCAGGAGGGACAACTAGAAATAGAGTTGGAGAATCCAGAAGCTTTTCTAGTCTCTTATAAATCGGTAGCAGCAGCTCTGCCTTCTGCCCACCCCAAGTGCTTCTCCTAACCGGCATCCTCCTGGCATCTCCTCAGGGCTGCATGTATGGGAAACCAGTCTTACCAGTTCCTGAGCTGTCAGCCACCTTCTCCAAGTGTCTCAATGACTGATGGCCCCTTTCCCCAGAGCTGGCCTGCAGGGAATCAGCAAGGGTGTGTGCTGGAGGGCAGTTCGGCAGAGTTCAGAGGCAGAAGCCACTGAGTGGGCCCCCTGCAATCCCACAGGCCTTTGGCTGGGAGAGACAAGCACTTCCCAGCACAGCTCAAGAACCCAGGCCCTAAATCTCAACTGGGGTTTTTCAGCTGTGGGGTTTTTCAGCTTTTCAGAAGAAGAGATTATTATGACTTTCTAGTGATCCATGCAGGATGCTCCCAGCCAAACGACCAAGAGCAGAGGCACAGGCAGGCAGCAAACCACCTGCCTTCACTGCTTTCGCTGGAATCAGCTGAGCTGTGAGCGTGTGGGGCTACCAGGCCCAGGGTCTCCTGGTACGCCAACCGCAGGAAGGTGCTGCTGCCCTGCTGATGTGCGGGGTTGCGGGGTGGGGGAGTGGGGTGATGGAAAGAAGATGTTGCAAAACCCAGAGCTGTCAGTGAATCCAATATTCCCCCCTGGCTAGAATTCTAACAGAGGAACTGAGAAAGGAGAGTACAAGACATCCAAACACAGCTTCTAAGAGATAAAATAAAGAATACCCAGTTTTTTCATTCTAAATATATTTTGTCTTAATTACAAAATAATTAAACTGTGTAGAAAAGTATAGAAATAATATAGCGAAGGCACAGGTGCACACCAATTAGCTTTGACATGTTGCCATATTTGCTTCAAATCTTTTTCTTTTATATATATATATATATATATATATATATATATATATATAATATGTATATATATAATCACTCAGCCTAGCACTAGGAAGCTCCCTGAAGGGATCTTAAAGGCCACAAGCACTTGAGCAAATGTAACATCAAATGAGCCCAGCACAGTCCCCATAGGACAGCTCAGTTAGTGAGTGTTGTTTATTTTTCCTAATCCCTTGTGCGTGGCTAGAAATCTAGTTCAGGCTCAGCTGTTGCAACTGACATTGTCACATGAATTCCCTGCTCCATCTCACATCCTCACCACTAGGCTGACTGGTCACTTTGCAAATGCAGCCACTTCCCAATCCTTGAGCAGGCAGCCCCCAGCCCTCCCTCCCTTCCTGAGCCCCACCCACCCTTTCATGTCCCTCTGTCCCAGGCTGTCCACAGGCACCATTTGGCTCCAATTCCACATCCTAAGCATTTCTATGAATATAGGCTTTGTGGACTGTTTATTCATGTGACATTAATCCCAGAAGGGAATCAAAGCAGCATAGATGCCATTACCCTTATTTGCCTTGGATTGTCTGTTATAAACTCTCACAGCAGCCTGGGAGTTGAGAACCTGCTTAATGAGGCCTGAGACAGGGAGAAAGTGGGCAGAGAGAAGAGTCAGACCATCTCTCTGAGATCCATGGCCAACAGAGGAGCAGAAAGACCGGGCAGCGCTGATTCCACATCTCAGCTGAGCATCTGGACTGTGCACACAGCCTGGTCCCAGAGCTGAGCCTGGGAGGGTACACTTTGCTCTGCACAGAGTGGGAGACACGAGGTGCCTTAAGCTACTTTCCTGAAGCACCACGTCACTGATTTCCCCAAGTTCTGGTGTCAAAACACACGAGGGCCCTCTTTGGAGACCTGTAGCTGAACAAACCTGTTTTTGAAATGAGAATAACAGCAATCAGCACTTCTTCTGTGTGGGTGAGTATGCAGGGTCGTCATGGAGTCCAGGCCTAACCAATACTGCGCATGTTGGATTTCCAAGCAGATCCCAAAGCTGAGGGGTAGAGGATGGCATTTCAGGAGGTACCCACAGGCAGGTAGGCACATCTCTTTCCTCCACACCCCCCAGCAATGTGTTCCTTCTCAGGCTTGAGAAACACCAGCCCTGCGTTTGCTTATGGAGCAACATTTACCAGCCACCACTCAGAGGTAACAGGGGTGTGCCTGGGTGGGTGTTCCCTTGACTTTCTGGAGAAGGAAATGGACTCTCAGATGGTAAAACTGTGATCGGAACTGAAACTGGACCATTTCTCCTTCAGCTCACAGCCTGTTGACTTACAAGGATGCATACTCATACACATGCCGCACACACCCTCCAGAGCATGACTCACCCGCTAGAGGTGGCTGGACGAGGTCCCGCACATCCCTGTGAATGACACCATTTGGCGTGCACGTTGCTCCTCTGCAGTTTGGCTGGCCAGTGGGCAGGGTGTTGCTTGCGAAAACCTGCTTTTAATCAAATCCAGTCTTGCCATCCTAAGAGTTGACAGTTACGCGTGACAGGAGTCTCCCTGACCTGGCTGTGAGCAGCACTCGTTTTGTCTCCTCTGGGCCACTGGCAAGATGGAGACCCTCGTAGATGAAAGAGTGGTTTCTGGAGGCGCAGGAATTGGCAGTACTGGATTATATGGCAACACACACCCTGCATGTACCCAGGAAGCAGAGAGCCAGAGGTCTGGGATAAAGCTTAGCATTCTCAGTAAGAACTCTTCCAGAAACCTCACAGCTTCTCCACCACAGCCAGAGGATCCTGGGGAGCAGAGCTGTAAATTCTGCTTCCAGTCGCCCAGAGGACTGACCCTGGGCTCCTGCCAACCCAGCTCAGGGAACAGAAAGAGAAAGGGCTGGGAAGGGGTGGAGACTGGCTCTTATTAGACTTCAAGGGGGACAGTGACCTTACAGAGATGTCCTGGAGAAGTCCACTTGAAAGGGAGCAAAGAAAGAAGAAAGGGAGGGAGAAAAGGAAAGAAGGAAAGTGGTTCATTAATAACTGAGCTATCCAAGATGGGTCATGTTAAGATGTCTTTTTTTAAACAGTAGTAAGGATACAAGATTGCCTTCTCATCTAGCCCTACTCATCCCCAGATCTAATCCCTTGCCTTCTGTATTGCCAGTTCTTAAAAACTTTTATTTATTTATTTATTTTACTCAGACATCAGTAAACCTTACAAGGTATGCTCTGAATCTTACCTTAATCCTTAAACCATACCTGAGGGTGGTTGCTCAGGAGCCAGCTCCATCTAAACTGAGCACCTGACTGTCACCAGCTTGGGGTTATGACCTGTCTCTGGACCTGGGAAGGGGAAAGATGCCTACCTAGTGTGTGACAGTCATCAAGTTCCCAACCCATCACCTAGGGGGCGCTGGGGGGCCTGGAGCAACTGTAAGTGGTCCTTGAAGCCATATTCCCACCAAATATTGTCTAAAGCAATACATCTAATACAGTAGCCATTAGCCACATGAGGCTACTGAGCACTAGACATGAGGCCATCATGATATGCTGAAAGTGTAAAATATACAATAGATTTTGAAGACAGTATGAAAAAAAGAATGTAAACTACCTTGTTAATAAGTTTTAGTATTGATCACGTGTAAACTGATAACATATTCTGATATATTATTGAAGTTATTCTTTTTTAAAAGTTATTCTCACTTGTTCTTTTTTATTGTGATTACTATCTTAACCGTTTTTCAGTGTACGGTTCAGTAGTGCTAAGTACACTCACATTGTTGTACAACCATCACCGCCATCCATCTCCAGAACTTTTTCATCTTCCCACACTGAAACTCGGTTCTCATTGAGCAATAACTCCCCATCCCCTCCTCCCAACAGCTTCTAGCAACCACCATCTACTTCCGGCTCTGTGAATGTGTTGGCTGCTCTAGGTACCTCATGTAAGTGAAACCAGGCAATATTTGTCCTTTTGTGACATCGTGTCCTCTAGGTTCATCCATGTGTCAGAATTTCCTTCCTTTTTAAGTTTGAATCATATTCCCTCTTATGTATGTACCACATTTTGTCCATTTATCTGTTGTTGAACAATTCTGCTTCCAACTTTTGACTATTGTGTATAATGCTGCTATGAATATGACTACACAAATATATCTTCAAGACCCTGCTTTCAAATTCCCAAATGTGGAATCTCTGGCTCATATGAGAATTCTATTTTTAATATTTCCAAGAACTGCCATACTGTTTTTCATAGCAGCTACAGTATTTTACATTCCCAGCAATGCCCAAGGATTCCAATTTCTCCATTTCATCACCATCACTTGTTATTTTCTGGGTTGTTTATTTTTTAATAGTTGCCATTCTAATGGTTGCGAGGTGGTATCTTGTTGAAGTTTTAATTTGCATTTTTATAATAATTAGTGATGTTGAGTGTCTCTTCATATGCTTACTGGCCATTTTTTGTATTTTCTATGAAGAATCATTTTTTAATGTGGCTACTAGAACATTTAGTTGCATAAGTGGCTCACATTCTGTTTCTACTGGGCAACTCTAGTCTAGAAGGAATAGCAGCACAACCACTCCCACATAGGGGTGTTTTGCAATGAAAGGAACCCCAATATTGAAAATGTGGAGAACCTAGTTCCGATGAATGATCTCTAAGTTTCTTTCCAATTATACCATTTTTGTGACCTCTTTCTCTCTCTGCTCTAAGAACTTTAATTAGAGCTTTCACATGAAAGGAGAAGATGCCAGGAGCCATTGTCCCTCACAATGAGGTGTCCCCTATATACAACCTGGAAGATCCAGAGAGTCGGGGGCCTCTCTTGCCTGTGCAAAGTGGCCAAGCTCCTGTCATTGGAGTGGGGGCAGAGTCTTGGCTCCAGAGCTCACTGATATCCTGAACCAAGGGAATCCATGTCAGAAAATTCTGCTGGTAAAATTTTGTGCCATCTGAGAGAAGAACAAACACCTCGGGCTGGGGCTAGAAATGTGGTCTCTGTGGAAACCTCAACACTACTGGTACCTTCCTATGGTAAAGACACTAATCTTGCTCCAAAGGAGGAACTGGATGCCACCAGAAGCTGATCCCTTTAGTTTAGGAGTGGAGACTGCAAGTTGGTCCCACTGGAATAAACACATTCCCGGAGTCTACAGCCATCCCACCCCCAGAGGTTGCTGCCAGCAGACCCCTGGGAGTCATAGACTGTAACCAGTAGCTGGCAGTCATCGCTTTCCACCACTGAACAGTACCAAGAAAAGGGTGAGCTCCAAAATACTGCTACTTTTCATACATTTCCCTATTTTCCCGGAGGTAACAGTATTACTAGTCCAGATTTCCTTCCCTGTATCTTACTAAAAATCACACAAAGGCATGGCCCACCCACCAGGAAAGGGTTGAGCCCACAAATATTTTGGCTTATGGCCTAAAGGGCAAAAAAGAAGAAGATGAAATTTTGTGAAAAAAGCAAGAACTATGGTGAGGTCTGTTATTTCTTCTTTATAACTAAAAGGAATGGTTTAAAGCATGGCCACCTTGGATGATATTTTTTAATATGATTTTAAAGGAAAATAATGGCAATATTTTAATGCCAGATAACATAGAGACCAGGCAAGAATTCAGAATTAATTTAATATAATAGGACCTGATCATCTTATAAAAAGATAATGTAAAGAATAATACTATGTAGAAAATATTCTAATATACTGGAGGAAAATGCTGTGTAAACATAAGGCTTAATAGTTTATGTATTAAATGTAGCTTATTTAAATTATCTTTACTATCTAGAGTTATATAAATACATAGAGATTTTAAAACTTAGTAATAATGGCAACTCAGACCTAGACAACTCCTTTTACACCCAAAGTTTTAAATCCTAAGAACCCTGTAGTATATTTGTCTAATATCTCTTATGTCAGTTTCCTTATGTAAATAACTAAAGATATAATTTTTCCTAAATCATTTTAGAATTGTTTTAAGGATCCAATGAACTAATAGATCTGTGAGCACTTTTAAAAGTTGAGACCCACAAAAATTATTATATAAAAGCACATATAGTTTATTATACTAGACTTCATCGGAAGGAGACTAAGAAACACCAGTTTCCATGGAAAGAAATGAAAACCTATAAGGGTCCCATGACAGACATGAGATACGGGGTTTCCCACCCAATCTGCCAATATTGATCATCTTTTTAGGGGGCTTGTAGAGAAGGTGTGGTGTAATATACATCATAAAATTCATATTTAATGTACAAAATCTTTTCTCTAAAGGAAGTTGCATGAGGGTGGAAGAGAGTTTAACGGAGGAAACTGAAAATAATACTGTAAACTCTGCTATTACATGCAAAAAGTTTCCTGCAAGTAGCAGCCATGTTCCTAGAGATGAAAAAATGTGTGTGTTTAGCTTCATAATCATAAAACTCTAAGGTACTGTGTGCCTTCCTTCCAAGAAAGAGAAACGCATCAACATTGGTCTCAGAAATCTGCGGGCTGCTGTCTCCAGCTCTGCCCGCCTCTTCTCAGACAGCTGAGGGCTATAGAGCCCATTCCCCTAGCACTGAAGGCACCTCCACGTTTGGCCTGAAGCAGGTGTGGCAGTGACACAGGTGGTTTGTTTTGCAGGGTCAGGTTGGCACATTTCTAGCCTAGGGCTGTGGATAAATGTCTGGATTTTATTTCCAGTCGCACAGCGTTCAATTCCTCAGTGTCAAAGACAGGCCGCTGCATGCTACCCTCCTACATCCTTTGTCTCCTCTCCTGGCCTGGTGGGAAGTCAAGGGGAGAGAAGAGAGAAGGGAGAGGATGGAAGGGGTCAGGTGGGAACAGGAGGGGTGAGGCTATTTGCAGCGTTTTCAGCACTCCCCAAGAACCACTTTTCAGGCTCATCAAATTCCTCCCCGTTCTGTCTCCTGCGGGCTTGCCCCGCTGGAGCACTGGGAATCCGGCTTGTTTACACAGCTCATTATGCTCGCTTTGCAGTTGCTATAGCAACCACCAGGGGTCAGTTTATAGAAGGAGAGGAAGTTCACTTTTGGGGAGTGAGCTTTCCAGCTCCTGTGCAAAGCACAGCTGAAAACAAAGACCCAGACACCGTGGAGGAAACACATGGAGAAGTTTCCTATGAGCAGAAGCATCACTCAGAGCATAAAACTTCACTCAGCAATGCCGCATTTTTTCCTTGCTGAAAGAGCTGTTCTAGAACAGCTGATAGGAGAGGAAAGGTTTTAACATTGCATCTTGCAAATTTTCCTCTCTCCCAGCCTCCTTTTACCCCTTTGCCTTGCCTTAAGGACCTGTAGGCAGTCTCTAGTAGTTAAGAGAACAAGGGTAGTTACCAGAGTTCATTTAAAGTGATAACTTCATGAATATAATATGTTAACTGAGGATCAGAAAGATCTTCGTAAACTATTACTACTTCTGTCTTCTTCGCTGGGAGGGAGGCAGCATGCCATTGGGACAGAATGCCTTTCTCAAGGCCCAAGACAAACAAAATAGAGCCACTACACCTATACGGAGTGTTCTGGAAGAACTCCCAGAATGCCTCAGAGTAAAGAGTGTCCAGCTCTAACCTGACTAGCTAATCTGATTTAGCACATAAAAAATATAGAAGGCCCAATTAAATTTTATTTTCAGGTAACTAATGAATGGATATTTGTATAAGTCTATCCCACAAAATCTCTGGGACATACATATGTAAGTCCAACTTAGCCCAACACTATCCTAACCCACCTCCTCACCACCAATGCCTCCAAAAGAAATACAACAGGTGAATTCTCTCTCAAAAACAAATAAAGGGCCAGATCACTGTTTAGGATAATCTAACCCTTGGACTATCCTGCTGATCATAAAAAAAGAAGGGTTTTCTTTTGTTTTGTTTTGTTTTTACATATGATGGGGAACCCCAAAGGAACACATGTCGCTTGTAGTACAGGCTTTTCCCCGCTAGGTTAGTGTTCTAGGAGCCCATCTGTACCAGTGCTCCAGCTGGTGTTGTCGTGAGAGGCTGCATTTGGCTTCAGTGAATTTTGTTTTGAAGATTCTTAACACATTTGCCCATTTCATGGCAGGTGATTTACAAGCACACCTGCCCACACAGCATGGAGTGTTCAGCAGTTTTTGACTAAAAAGGCATGACCCCCATGCCCCACCCTCCCTATTCACCCAATCTCATCCTGATCGACTTTTTTTGTTGTTTCCTCAGATGAAAAAAGTCCTCAAAGGGAAATGTTTTGCTGATGTGGAAGAGGTGAAACAAAAAATGGCAGAAGCACTAAAACACATCAAAATCAACAAATTCAAAAGCTGTTTTGAACAGAGGATAAAACATTTTGATAGTGTATTGTGTCGAATGGAGAGTACTTTGAAGGTGACTAACGTTTAAACATGTAAGAATAAATACGCAATTTTTTATCAATAAATTCCGGGTTTGGGGGTCCGCCCTCATATAGTAAATCACAGGTAAGGCAACCTAAGGTGAGTTTCCTGATCTTACTCAGACCCACACACCAGCGTAAGAGATGTGGGGGCTAAAGAGAAAAGAATTCAGAACTAGGCTTTGTGAGGTATCTACTTCTACTGTTTCACTAACAGCAAAAGTCATCTTTCTACAGAATAATGATGGCTAATATCCAAAACATATAAAGAACTCATAACTCAATGGCAAAACCACACAATGCAGTTTTAAAAATGGGCATGAGATCTGAATACACATTTACCAAAGAAGACATACAGATGGCCAACAGGTACATGAAAAAGTGCTCAGCATCCTTACTCACAAGGAAAATGCAAATCAAAACCACAATGAAAGGTCATCTCACACCTGTCAGAATGGCTTTTATTAGAAAGCCAGAATATGAGAGTCAGGGAGGATATGAAGAAAAGGGAACCCTTGTTCACCACTGGTGGGGTTATAAACCGGTGTAACCACTATGGAAATCGGAATGGAGGTTCCCAAAAAATCAAAAATAGAGTTGTCATGTGACCCAACAATTCCATCCACTTCTGAATATCCAAAGAAAATTAAAACACTAACTCAAAAAGATATCTGCACTCCTATGTTTACTGCAGTATTATTTACAGTAGCCAAGATATGTAAACAGTCTAAGAGTCCATCAATGGTGAATGGGTAAAGAAATTATACATATAATACATATTATCTATATGAGTATTATTCAGCAATAAAAAGAATAACATCTTTCCATTTGCAACAATGTAATGGACCTTGAGGGCATGAAGCTAAGTGAAATAAGTCAGACAGGGAAGGAGAAATATATGGCCCCTCTTATATGTGGAATCAAAAAAATGAAGAGGAGAACAGATATAGTGACTGCCAGAGACAGTGATGGGAGAGTAGAAAAAAATGGGTAAAAAGTCAAACGGTAAAAAGTAAATAAATAAACCTTTAAAAAATAAAGTTAATAAAAAGATTTGTTAATCGGGCCCATTCCCAAATTGTCTTTTCACAGTAAATCACTCTTCCTTAACAACCCTGTTTTCTGAATCTCCACTATGAAATCTCCCTTAGGAACCCAAAGTTTATATTTTAAGAGAGAGAAAATTTACACACAAAAAAATCACAGATATTAAGTTTAAAAACAGTAATTTTTATTTCTTTGACAAGAAAACCATTTTTTTTTAATTTTTTGAATTGTTTATGCTATTACAGTTGTCCCAATTTCCCCCTTCCTGCCCTTCCCCCGGGCCTCCACTCCCACATTCAGTCACCTCCCCGCTGCCCACGTCCATGGGCCATGCACTCATGTTCTTCATGTAATCCCTTCCCCTTCTTTAAGTCAGCCCTGCTCCCCCCCCCACAGCTGTCAGTCTGTCCCATGTTTCTGTGACTCTGACTCTGTTTCACTTGTTAGAGTATTTTGTGCCTTAGATCCCAGTTATAAGTAAGATCATATGGTATTTGTCTTTCACCGCCTGGCCTGTTTCTCTTAGCACAATAGTCTCCAGTTCCATCCATGCTGTCGCAAAAGGTAAGAATTCCCTTTTTTTTTTTACTGCTACATAGTATTCCATTGGGTAAAGATACCACAGATTTTTTTTATCCACTTATCTATTGATGGGCACTTAGGCTGTAGGAAAATCGTTTTTAATGCACTTTTTTCCTCGCAGAAATGAATAGCATTTGTTTTTGAGTGTTACATTGGGAAAGTGTGAGTGGAAATAAAGCCCAACAGAACCAGGACATTGTTTCTATCTGTTCGGTTCTCTGTGATGTTGGTGTCTGTATACACGTATGCACCGGGAGATAATTACATTTGCAGCTATCAAAGTCACACTCTTTCCGGCATGCTTTTTGCTGCTTTGTCAACAAGGAAAGCCAGGCTCAATGCAAATTTTGCTGAATTCTGTAGAACTTACAGGAAACATAAACTACTAGTTGGAGAAATCTGTGGTAGCTTTACATCTGTTTTGACCCTAAATCCATGAACCCCAAACTTAAGGCAAATAGTAGCAATAATACACTTCATGAGGTCCCTGCCGACTCAGACTCTAAGAATTCCCACAGCTCTAATCCAAAACAGGTACTTAAGGAAAAACCATCAAGATAAACATCATGTACAATAAAAATGTTCTCACCTGTTACTAACTCTAAAAATCTCAGAACGGTTTTCACCAAGACCAGAAAAAAAACAGTGTTATTTTAGAAGTTGATATTTGGAGTCTGGAGCTATGAGTTCTAATTTTGTCTCTCCTGCTTCTAAATGGGACCTCAGGAAAGTCTATAGACAGTCTATGATTTAGTTTACCCATGGGCAAAATGTAGATACTGGGTCATTATTAAGTGTTTTTTGGCTCTCTGAAAGGTTATTGTGAGAATATCTATAAATCACTGTGAGCTACTCAAACAAAAGACAGGAAGTATGAAATGTGATTATTTGTGCTTATTACTTTTTAAACAAGCAATTTCATTTAGTAGAAGTTGGAATCTAGTTTTGTTTAAAGCACTTAGAAAGCACTTAATTTTTGAAATCCTATTTTCATTTCTTTTTTAAAAACCAAGAGTTCTTTACTTTTTTCCTTAATCATTTGTTAATAAACCCCACATTTGAAGCTCAAGCTGTCAGACAGTGTCTCTTAAATACCATTCAACAGCTGTTAAATGGAATAATCACCCGTTTATCTTCATGTCACTAATTCAGATGCTAATTACACTCTAGATTCTGGCTTATTCTTGTTGGGGTCCACCCTGCCTGGTCTCAGGAAGCTGTACCCCCCCATGACTTAGGCTGAGTAAGAGACCTCCAGACCAGGAGCCACTAAGGAGACAAAACTTATTTCCCTGGCATGAATGCTGCCTGTTCTGTGCCGGCCTTCTGAGCTTGATCAGTTAGCCAATGACGGGTAAGATTTCCCACGGTGGGTAATCGCCTAAGACAGGTATGATCATGAGGAGGCCTCAGGGAAGAGACCCGGGGCAGTGGAAATGAAGGGGTGATTGACATCGACCCCTGCCCTTCTCAGCTTTGTCAAAGCCTGAGTTCTTGTTCTTAGATGTGAGAAATTCAAGTCTCCTGGCTGCCTTTGTCTCCTCTGCCCGACCCAGGCCAGCAGAAACACAAGGGCGGTGCAGTCCAGACCAGAGTCGGGGGACCCCCAGGGTAATCAGGCCTGGGACATAGAATATGCAAGATCCTGTAAGATCTGCTTGCTGGAGGATGTTATTAAATTAGAATATGAAGGCATGACAGGAAACCAAAACTAGTCCTTTGGGTCCTGTAGTCCTTTCAAATGATAAAACTCCAAACTTTGCCCAGAATCACAGCGGGAGTTCTGTCAGTCCCTTTGAAAGTTACCTATTCCTTTTGATCTTTTCTGCCAGACTGTGAATCCACACACTAAGTCTGTATTCTTAATAAAAAGCCTTCTCAGGTGGGGGCTCAGTGCGCTCTCCACTAGAGAGAGTGGCTGTTCCGTCCATATTTCCCCACAGGACTTGGTTGTCCCTGTGTACGTTTTTCTCGTGTTTTGACAAGCATCCGCAGCAGGGATGGATACTGCTGGCCGGTATCTGCCACATATTCTCCCACTCAAGCTGGGCCAGGGGCACAGCACTCTGAAAGGATCAATCCCACAGCAACTGAGGGCCTCTGTCTATTCACTACCAGAGACTCAGATGAGCCAGGGCAACACACGCACACACACACGCACAGACGTGAATGAATGAGCACGTTGCCTATAACTGTGAAAAATTAGAGATAATCTAAATGTCAACTTATAATGAAATAGTGAAAAAAACAAAATAAAGAAACATGGACTGTAGCATTTAACAATCATTAAAAGCATGCTTATAAATATGGTAAAATAACATGTAAAAATATACCTATTTATGTTGAGTGACAAAAAGTAGTACACAAAACTATGATTGCAGATATAGAGAAAAAATTGTGTAGAAAAGGACAAAGAATACATGATAGCCTTGGAACTAAAATCAATTACTATTTAGGGAACTAAGAGCAAGGACAATCCTAGGGGCTGGGAATTCATAAGTTTCTGTTTTCATAGAGCTTGCATTCTGGAAGAGAAAGACAAAATACAAGTAAAGAAATTAGTAAACCAGATATAATTATAGAGAGATGTCCTAAGAAAATTTACAAAGAGTAATGAGACAGAAGGATCAAGGGGTCTGCTTTAATCTGTGAAGAAGGAGAAACTTAAAGATAAGCCCAGTGAAAGCCCTAAGACTGGAGTGGGCTTGGCATAATCAAAGAACAGTTGGCAGGGCACAGCATAGTAAGCAAGGAAGAGTCAGATAGATGATGAGCTTGGAGAGATAGTCAGGAGCCAGACCATGCTAAAGGGAAGGTGCAGAGGTGGAAAGAGGGAGGGGCCAAAGTGTGAGAAATGGGCGCATGGCCTGAAGTGGTGGCCATGGAGGTGGGAAGCAGTATATGGACTCAGACAATATTTTGAGGGTAGGCATGAACTGCTAATAAACCAATTTGGGGGACAGGAGGAATGGAGATACTGAATACAGTAAAAAAGAATTTTATGTGATTTCTAGATTTTTGGCCTCAACAGGTATGTCAACTATAGGACCACTTACTGAGCTGAGAAAGAACAGGCATGTGGTGGAAAACTGAGAGCCACATTTTGGTCAATTCATGGTTCAAATGCATATTAGATATTCTAATGAAGATGTTAAGAAAATTGTCAAGTAGCTCTCAAGGAAGAGTCGGGGCACAGATATCCATTTAGGAATTGTTTGAAGGCTGTTTAAAGCAATGGGACTGGATGGAGTACTCTCAAAAGATGGCTTGGAAAGGCAAGACATCTCAAAACCAAAAGCCAGAGATTGAGCTCAAGAGAAGGAGCCAGAAAAGAAATGACCAGTGAGTGAGAAGTCAGGGGAATGTGCTGTGCCAAAACCAAGAGAAAAAAATTGTTTTAAGAGAGGAAATTACCAACTGTCTTCAAGGTTACTGAAAGTTTGAAACTTAGTAAAGTGAAGCCACCCTCGTTTTGGCAACAAAGGGACCCTTACAAGACCAAGCTCAGTGGAGAGGTAAGAAAGGGCAGAAAGGAGGTGAGGCAGTGGTTTCAGTGGGACCACGGACAGCAGTGCTGAGATTCCCTGGAAGCAGAGCAGGGAAATGAGCAGGCTGGAGCTGTGCTAGCGGATCAGGGACGTCTGTCTCAGGGACTGATTTTAAACCTTAGATATTTTCAGTGCGTGAAGTTCATTCCAGCCATGTTGAAGCTTTACAACAGTTATTTTATAACTATTTTGTATAAAGCAACATTATGGGTATATGTAATTAATTAAATTGAAAATACTAAAGTGATAAAAAAAATTTCTTTTTTAAAATTATTTTATTGTTGTTCAATTACAGTTGTCTGCATTTTCTCCCCACCCTACCCCCACCCTCTCCAAACCCACCTCACTTCACTTTTTGAATATTCTAAATTACCCTCAAATTTTTTTAAATGTATTTATATTATTTTACATCCTGCGTGAGAGAGAATATGAAAATAGATTTCAATAAATGGATGGAACACAGCAGTAGAGAAAAGTTTTGAGAAAATCATAGAGGATGTAATTTCCTATAAGAATAAAGGATTTGCTAATAATATATATTTAATTATAAAACCAAAATGGATTTAACATCTATTAAATTAATTTAATGTCCACTATGACTAGTTTGAAGAATTTTAAAGGAATGTTTAAAATAAATGTTTTAATATTTTCTAGGCATTGCAAACTCTAAGTTTTTTCTAAAGATAAAATATTGACCGTATTTTTCAGGCACATTGCCAGGTTTTACTTTCTTTTTAGCCACTAATAGTTTAGAAGTGAAATTAAATATTTCAAAGATGTCTTAGATATTAGAATGGTACAATATTTTTTAATTCACCTTAAAATAAACGCATCTAAAGTACACTTCTTTCTGAGAATTAGAGACCTACCTACATGAGTGTGTACTCAACCAAGTGCTCCCTGCATGCATGCCTGCCTGCCTGTAGGTACCCTTGGCCAGTGGCTGACTGGTATGGGAATTAACAGCAGGAAGGATTTATGCTTCTGTATGAGGCAGTTTGAAGTATTTCTAAAAGTATAAGCTTTGCAAAAGACCATCTAATATCTTATTCTTACTCACTCCACTTACTAGTTGTGTGATTTGGGTTGCCTACTTACCTTTCTGAGCCTTGGTTTAATCCTGACAACAGGGAAATTATAATACCTAACACTTCAAGCTTGCATGGGGATTAAATGAGATAATATATAAAAAGTTTGTACACAGTGGCTGGGGGGCTGGCATATTCTCACTAAGTGTTGGGACTCTTGCCTTATCCCTAGCTAAATACAGCCCAAGGCTCTAATACTCTCTGCGCGCCGAGAGGAAAGATGAAGCAGAGTGCTTGGCACATAAACAGCAGTCAATAAACATTTAGAAAGTGACCAGTTAATTAACTGGCTAATTAATTAATATAACCAAGGACTTTGCATAAAAGAACAGCAAAATCACGATGCTTTATTTCTGCAAAGGTTTTACAGTCATGTCTAGAGACCCACATATTGTACAAAGAGGAATGGACAGGATGGGGCAAGAGTTATGACCTGAAGGAAAGGATGTTTCTCTCTTCATTTTCAACCTATTGCTTCTTTCATCCAACTTGTTTTCAACCAGTGCTCTGGGCTTGTTCTATGGACTGCTCACTGCAGTCTATAAAAAGAGCAGCCCTGCATCACACCGGGTTCCTACCACCATCTTCCCCATCTTTCCTGCCTTATCCCCACTCTCACCCTTGTATTGGGCAATGATTAAAAAGCTAGCAAATCAGAGTCTTCCTCAAAATTTTGAACTGAAAGATGCAGACACAATTGGAAGATGATGATGAACACTGTGGCTGATAGAGGAAACATTGGAAAGTCAAGATCGTGGCATTATTGAGCCTCATTCACAATGAGTAAACAAAGGAAACAGGTGGAAAGAAAACTGAGAGTAGATATGTAAGGAAAAGCAAAAATGAGGGATCATGTAGCACCAAAAAGACAGATGGAAAGATAGATGGACCAGGGTCAAAGTTGATCCAAATTTTGGTATTTGTTCCTGAGCTGGAGAAACCCTATGCATTTATACCTACAGAGTGCCCTCTTGTTTGGACAGTGACAATCACCTGTAACATTGCTGGTTGGGTCAACAGGGCAGTCTATACGGTGAATTGAAATATTCTCTGAAACATCTCCTGGCCCGTAGGAAGCCTTGCCACACACCATCTGAGGTGCATTATTATGCTATGAGATGGGAGAGCACAACTTAAGTGGACCCTTCAGATACCAATTCCCAACTCATTCACATTGTTTCATCAGGAGTTAAAAAGTCTGACCTGAGGTACACAAGAAAGTGCAGCTGGAATCATGGGCTTTCCTGACTTCTACATTGTTCCTTGCATGGGTGTGATTTTGCACATTCACAGGTAAATAGTATCTTATCCTTTACTGGACTTTTTCGGTGTCAGTCTGTAACAACCCAAACCTGTATCATGCCATCCTTTTTTCATGACTTGTTCCCTCAGTGTGTATTCATCCATCCTCACATCCACTGAAGTCTTAAAAACGTACAAGTTATTTACTTAGAGAATTCATGCACCATGTGCCAGAAGTGAAATTACGTCCTATGATACTGAGTTGAAGAAAAGATCAGTTGTTTTTATTGTTGTTGTCACTTAACATAAATGCAAATCTCTAGTCTAAAGAAAGTCCATGTACGAACTCTACTAAGTTCTAAGGTTGCCTGGGAAAGTAAAAGCGAGATCACACTCTGGATTTGCACGGCCATGACGGGATTATTCACACAGCCCGAAGGTGGAAGTAACCCAACTGTCTATCAACAGAGGAATGGATAAACAAACTGGTGTATGCACACAATGGAATATCATTCAGCCTCAAAAAAGAAGGAAATTCTGACATAAAAGAACAAACACTGGATGATTCCACTGATATGAGGTATTTAGAGGAGTGAAATTCATAGAGACAGAAAATAGAATGGGGGCTGCCAGGAGCTGAGGGGGTGGGCAGAATGCAGAGTTGGTATTTAACAGGACGGCATTTCAGTTTGGGAAGATAAAAATGTTCTGGAGCTGGAAGGTGGTGATGGTTGCACAACAATGTGAATTTACGTAATGTCAGTGAACTGCACTTAAAATGGTTAAAATAGTAAGTTTTATGTCTTTTACATGTAAACAGGATTTTTTTAAAAAAAGCTACACTAGAGGTAGAAGCATTAGGAAGAGTGTCCTGTAAAAACCCTTTCTACCTGACTATATATGGTTTTATGATAAGAGATTTTTTTTTATGTTTAGTTTTAAAGAATGGAACTCTTTAAGAAGAGACCATTTGCGGAAGGCCCAGGGCCTCCTGTTTTCTTCTCTGGGCACAGAATGGCAGCCAAGTAAAACCACGGTTGAGTTAGAATCCTAACAGGGTCAGTTCCTTCTGTTTCTTAAACTCAATATTCCTCTTCCTCAAACTTCTGTCCTCTCAGTGCGGGCACAGGGTGATCAGATCTCTGCCCCAGGCCAGCGCTGATGTCTTTGGCAGGACTCAGGATGCAGCTTCCTTCTCCTCCACAGAGGGCATTGTCCAACTAGCAGGTGTAATGAAAGGAGTCTTGTGTGAGATATATAGAGTAAAACCCAGCTCGCATGCACTAAATTTTCGGTAATAAAGAGCTTTCATCAGAATGAGTTTGAATGTTGAAGTGAAAGGTTGGGAGGTTTTACAGTATTTCTCAGTTACAACGTACAATTCCACTGAAAAGTCTTATTCATTGTCATTGCTGTTACTTTAAAATATTTTTATTTTACTCATTACTATTCCTAGAAATATCTTTAAATATATAACATTTCTAAAAGAACATGCTTTTTTTGTAGCCTAAATGTCCCCAGGTTTTACAGGTTTTTGGTGTTTCTCTTCCTTTAATAGTCAAATAAATACACTCAAGACACCGTGTCATGGTGCCACACAAAAACCAGCACCCTAATCCAAGATTTAGGATCCTGGAAAGGAGTCATGCTCCCAGTTAGTGAGACCACAGGAAGGAATCCAGTGTTGGCTCTCAGACCTCTGGTTCCTACAAGTCGTTGACAATTTCCTGTCATAGGGCCAGGCCTCTTCCTGGGTTGCTGGGGTCCTATCTCTCTCAGGTCCCATTGTCCTATACCTTCTCTCTCTGTAGTCCCCAAGCCCTTGTCCCTGGGGCTGCCAGGAGAGGACACAGAATTTGTATTTATTGTTACATTTTCATTAGTTGAAAAATCCTCTCGTGACTTCAAACTTGGTTCAATGGCACCTTCCCAGTGAGATCTGCAATGGCCATGCTTTTTAAGATCACAACCCTTTGTCTTCCCATTCCTGATCTTTTTTCCAGGCTGCCTTAGATTGTGTTTCCTGGAACGACTCTGAGAAGGTGTCGTGCATGAGGTTCTTGGAGCGTGTTCATGGAACACATGCCTCTAAGGCAGTGGAAGGGCAGGACTGGGCAGAGAGAGAAGCTGGTGCACACGTGGCTGCCACTGAGGTCTCAGCCAGCCCTTCAGGCAGCTATGGAACAGGGATGACCTTCAAAGTGTCCCAGATGGAGGAAGAGGCTGGGCCTCTATACCCCAGGTAAACCACACATTTGTCAGTAGCTGCACACTGGGAGAGACATAACCCTAGAAGAGGCAGTTCTCAGAGGCTGAAGGTGATTCTGGGGTAAGGGTGCTCATCTGAGCTATTAGCAGCTGGGGGGCCAGCCATGCCTTAGCTCTGAGGAGGGTCTGGGCAGAGTACCCACTGTGCCTGCTTACGTCATCTCTTTCTGTGGCACCCATCACCTTCTACCATACTATAGAATGTACTGTAATATACATATTGATTACATTTATTGTCTATTAACTTTCTCAGTTCCCTCTGTCACCACCTCTGCCAAACTGAAGCTACAGGAGAACAGGACTTTACCTACTTTGCTGTGGAAATAGCACAAACAACAAGGACAGTGACTGTCCTGTAGTAGGCAGTCCGTAAGTATTTGTTAATGGATGAAAGGATTCACATGTCTCAGATTAAATACTAGACTCAGGGTGTTTCTCCCCATCAGCCACCACCATAGGAAAGGGAATGTTAAGATCTTCTTCCCCTCTCTTTCCAAGGTAAATCTGAAGGGTTTTTAATTTCCATCCTATCATATGCTAGTGGTTTCTGTCCACTCCTAGCATGGCCTTGAGCTAGTCACCTCTCCCTCCTTTCCCAATAAGGGGCTCTCCCTTCTGATTGGGAAATAAAATGAATTCCAACTCTTCTTCCTGTTTACTTATTCTAAGAATTTGTTGAACACCTGCTGTATGCCTGGCACTTCCCCTGTTGTAATTTTAAATATTCAGACTCTAAAATTCTGTGAAGGAAGTATAGGACCATGTGGGACATTCCTCTAACCCTTTGTTAATAGATAACCATATATCCTATTCTGAGGAAAAATTTCAAAACAAGTTCTGACAATTTCTGGAAGCACGATCTACAATTTATAGAAATACACTGTTTAAAAGTTTTCCTCTTTTTAAAAAATTCTTCTTACCACAATATTAGTCTGTGTGTCTCTTTATAAAGAATTATTTTTTATTAAACTCTGAGTTCATCTTAAGGGGGAAAAAAGTGTGTCTTACTGGAGTTTGTCAAAGCACCTGAAATGAAGAAAGCTCTCAATAAATGTTTTTCAAAATTAATTAAAGAGCCCATGCACTTCTAGGTTTTGAAATTTTATCCTTAATTAAACTTAAACTTAATTAAAAGAATCGAACTGCACCCAATCGCATCACTGAACAGCAATATGTCAAGACAGATGATTAGAATCTTACTTTGTCTCATAAGGATGAAAAAAATATTGAAAATATATCTGCTGACAATTATGCCATCAAATCTGTAACTGCTTTGCCTTTTGTGTTATTACTTTTAATAATGTGATGAGCATTCAGTTTCATGTAAAATATCATGTTTAACCCTGGTAACAACAACTCTATAACCCATTGAACTAATAAGGAAACTGAGGTACAGAGAAGTTAAGTAGCTTACCCAAGTTCACAGAACTTGGTATGTAACTGGTTCTTTCTCAGTGCAGTGGTTGAAACCTGCTACGACGTCCCTAATCAATTGCATAATACTTATCTTAAAAGGAATAGACACTAATGGAAGGGGTGGAAAAGAGAGAGAAAATGCATAGTTTTATATGTATTTACCACTAATTCAATCCCAAACTCTCCACCTAGCTAAAGTTCTCAGTGCTACAGTTTCATCCTATCAGTTATTATACCAGTCTCATTATCTTGAACTCTTCTGGAGGGTTTGACAACAAAGCATGGCCCAAAGCAAAGCTGCCCTTTTGCCCGTTGCACAGCTGTCTTCCCACAATCTGTCATCATTATCATGAAAATTCCTTCTGTTTTTTCCATGCATTCGTTTCCCCTTTCCCAGCGCTCTGGGCCTTCTTTCTGGACTTGCTTCCTTGTTTTGCAGACACTGATCCTCTAGTATCTTCTTGAGTAGTATGAGAGGTAAATGTTAGGAGTCTTATATCTCTGGAAAATGTTTTGATTATTCTCCTGCACATTCAATTAAGAGTTTGAGCATAGAATTTTAGGATGCAATTGGAATAATACTATTGAAAAGCCTTTCTGACTACTGTTTCTTTTATGTGAACTTTTTAAAATTTCTCTCTCTCTCTGATTATTTCTAATAGGTCAATATTTATTTTTATTTAGTAAGTATGGGGAAAGAATTATAAATGTAGGGGGTTTGCTTTGCCATTTTTTTTTTTTGCTTTGCCATTTTAATCCTGAAGTTCCTATCATGTAGTTCTAAGCTCCCAAAACAGAGCAAATTAGAAGCTGCACATGTTGACATAGCAAAGGCTGCTAGAATAAGAGCTGGAGTCACTCACAAGAAAGAACGAAAAATTAAATGAGCTGAACACCAAAATCTCACGACACAATGCTTTGGACTGGCTGGCTTTCCCCTTGCTCTTTTGTGCTTCCTCTTCATGGAAAACAGAGCCAACCCCTTGACCTGTTTCACAAGATTCCACAGGGTTTGCCCAACTGCCTGAAGGTCAGCCTCACTGGTGTGGGTGGGCGATCAAATATGTTGGCAGGGTCTGTGTCTTCTACCTTGGAGTTGCCAGTTTTGTGTTTGTCATTTCATTCTTGGAACCAAACAGTAATTCTGCAATCCTAAAAGACATGTAATGGGCTACTGGGTCAGACTAGGTTACCTGGGTCCCAGGGTCCAGATATACTTGGTCCTGTTCTCAAATCACAGTCCTGCTAGAATAGTTTTGGGCACCCAGGACTGTAGTCATGGATAAGATGGTCCATGCATGCTAACTGTAAGACAGAGCAGTCCATACTTAACACCTACCAGAGATTCATTCCCTCCACAAACATTAACTTTAGATACAAAGAAGTACACAAGGTGGTAAGTGGATACCCTCGATCACTATCGCCATCATCACCAAAAACATATACACCCACAATTGTTCATGACCCACTCAGGGCCTCTTCTCTTATAGAAAGAAAATCCCCTTGAGTAGGTTTAATGAAAATGCAAATACCTTTGAAAGTACTTTCAGAATGAGTTAGAAGTGACTGAGAAGAAAGAGAACTTGGATGAAACATATGGCTCCCACAAGTCCTGTGAAGAAAACAGTTTTGCACTGAGCCATGCATAAAACGAATCCTGGGAGAATGTGATGTTAAAAGTTAAAAAGGACTAAGTTAACCCAGCAAGAAGAGAATCGTAGAATTTAAGCCACTCAGATTCCTGGTGGCTAGTTCAGGAAGACTGCTCTGAGCGAGAAGGGAATGGAAAGTGCCAGTAAGGAGATAGGAAAAAGAACAATTCACTCAACAAGCAGAAAGTAGCCACTGAGGGAAATCTTTCCCCCCTCCCTTCACCCCAGTTTCTAAAAGTGAATAATCCACATCTTCTCTCAAGGCTGGCTGTAATTTATACGGACTAGAAAAACGTCTTCTTCCCCGGCCCTACAAAGCAGCTCTTCATTTTATTTTTATTTTTTTACATTTTATTTTTTAATTTAAACAACCATAAATGTGAGAAGGATAGTTCACTGTGTACTCACACTAGCCAACTAGACTCAATACCTGTTAATATTCTGCCAAATCACAGGCTTTCTCGGAACCATTTGAATGTAGGGTTCAGGCATCATGACTTTTCACCCCCAAACACTTTGGTGTGCAGCTCCTAAGAATGAAGGCATTCATCTAAAAAAGCCACAGTGTAAGCATTGCATCTAGGAGATTAACAATAATTCCCTACTGTCATCTAATACCCAGTCCATATTCAAACTTCCCCAGTTGTTCCCCTAGTGCCTCTTAGGATAGCTGGGATATTTTGTTTTCTCTATTAAGTTCTTTGTTTTTGTTGTTGTTTTGAACCAGGATCTGATCAAAGTAAACCCATCATATTTGATTATATCTCTTTAGACTCTTAATCCATTAATCTAGAACAATTGCCCTACTTTTTATTCACAATATTGATTTTTTTAAGAGTCCAGGACAGTTCTGTAAAATTACCCATAGTATGGTTTGGCTGATTATTTCATTGTACTGCTCTTTAATTTGCTCCAAGTCTATCCCCTATATTCCCTGTCGATGGAGGATAGGTCTACAGGCTTGATCGGATTTCAGCAAGAACACTTCACAGGTGACAGTATACAGCTCATGTTGTGTCCTATCAGGAGGTTGCCTCTCCATAAGTGCTCACTCAAACTTGGTCACTTGAGTAGAGTAGTGACCATCAGATCTCTCCATTGTAACAGTGCCTTTCCTCCACACAATTAGTGGGTAACTCTGGAGTGATATATTGGCATGTGTGAATATCCTGACCCCTAACAACCTTCCATCCAAGGGTTTAGCATCTATTGATGATGCCTGCTGATAACAATTATTCAGTAACAGTAGGCCAGTTATAAAATGCCTAAAGGATGACTGGGAAGAAGAAAAAGGAGTGTGGAGGGAAGAAATAGAGAACAAGGTAAATAGGGACAAGAAAGCTGGAAATGTAGCAAACAACTTCAAAAGCTTTTCCAAGGCCCTTCCCAATTTACATTCAACTGTTTCCAGAGTCATAAGCCCTTTAAGGGATTGCTAACATGAAGCAATGAGCAAAGAGAGCCCTAAGCAAGATGCTGTCACTTTAGTAAGAAATGAATGCATTTCATTGAATCTAAGCATCTACATTTTGTCCTGAACTTCATCCCCAACTTTAGCCAAGACAGAGGTTACAAATCAGGAGGATATATGCAACCATGCCCCAAATCAGGTATTTGTACCATGGATCTCCATACCACCAAGAAGAGGTAGTGCCAGCTGAGGACCTCTTCATGCAGGGCTGGTTTGCAGAACACACTCAGCAATAGCCATTTATCCGGCACTCTTAGTTCCAAATCTTGACTTCTTTCCAAATAGTACTTGCTGCACTGTCCAAAAACAGGTCTCTTTGTTTCTTTGAAAAAAAAAAACAAGTAGTCACTGTACTGACCTGTGGAATATATGCATTGTATTAAATAAACTGCTAACTTTCTGTCTGAAATTAAGTCTGTCTCTATAAAGAGTTTCAGTGAATGCCTACATCAAAGACTATTTCACATCTATTCATTAAATATCTCTGGTTATCTCAAACACATGACTTTTTTAAGACATCCAATACTGAAAAATTTGTTCTGACTCTTCTTCACTCTTATTCTAGTTATGACAAGCAAGAACCCTGACTCCAAAAATAGAAATTAAAATTTACTTCAGTAAACATAAGAAGCCAGCATAGAACCACCCTTTGTCAAAGAGTTTAAGATCTAATAGGAGAGGTAAGTCATACAGCAATTCTCCAGCCCACGGCAGAGCATGAGATGAAAAATGGGCAAAGGGCTGTGAGGGAGGTGGCAGTGCAGGCCACTTCTCCAACTTGAGGAATCAGAGAAGGTGTCTCCCGGGGGACTCCCCCAGGAGTGGAAAATTATTCCCCACAGTGGGAACTGGCTCCTGGGAAGTCCGCCAGTGCTGACTCACCAGGTAATTATGAAAGTCTAAGTGCACGCTGCTCTAGGCAAGTTACGGTTTTGTGACTCCCTGGAGAGGACTGTAATTATTTCAAGGAGAATTTTTTAATAGTTTTTTAAAAATGTATTTTCAAACTATGTAAATTTAAATTCACTTTAACTTTATTTTAATGTATGCATGATTTTTTTTTTTAAGTAGAGGAAAAGAAAGGAATTATATTATCCAGCAAACAGCAACAGCATGCTCTGCTCCTGACAGATTGGGAATTTGGAATGGCTGCTCCAGACAGCAGATGCTAGCGAAGTGATGGATACACAAATTCCTCAGATGCTTTTCAAATAAAGGACTATAGTGTCTCTTCTCACTAATTTTACCCCACCTGTGCCTTCTAGTCTCCTGGGTCCCTACCATCTTTTGTGTCATGTCTTCTCTGCTACCTGTTACCCACAAACTAATTTCACACAAGTCTTACATTTTCCTACTTCAGAAATGACTGCAAATTTCCCAGAGACTTGACTTTACAGTGTCTCAAAACACCCAGCTAAACAAAACATCTTAACTATTCAAAAGGAGGCTGGCAAAAATTCATCTTGTAAGAAATTTATTGTCAGGTACACAATCCATGTCAGCAGTGGAGTGCTTTAGGGTGCTGGATACAAATTCTGACCTAAAAATAAAATTCAGGGGGGAAAATGTCAGTTTAACAATTCTGATGCATGTTTAAATTGTGTGATCTTTTTTCTAACATAACCAATAGTATTATTTCTGATAATGAAGGAAAGCTGCATCATTCTGTCTTTTAAAGAGTTTAGGTCTAGAAGAAGTTCCTTTATGTTAGGGTTGGAAAATTCTATTTAAAGTTTCTATTCTTGTTCTTTCAACCATCTCCTCTTTTACCCTTCCCTTTTATCATTAAGCAAAAAGCAAATTGCATTATTTCCTGTCATACATGATATCTCATTGGGGTTTTTTTTAAGTTTTTTTTTTTTTAGATTTTTTTATTTATCTCTAGAGAGGGAAGGGAGGGAGAAAGAGAGAGAGAGAGAAACATCAATGTGTGGTTGCTGGGGGCTGTGGCCTATAACCCAAGCATGTGCCCTGACTGGGAATTGAACCTGCGATGCTTTGGTTCACAGTCCGTGCTCAATCCACTGAGTTATGCCAGCCAGGGCAATATCTCATTGGTTTTTATCACATGACATGTGAGACATGGATGTCCTATCCTGGCTTCTGAAACAGAACTCTTATATAAAAGTGCTCCTTCATTCTGGTGAAATTCAAGGGCCACAACAGTCAGCACAGTGTTACAGGGGATTTTTTCCTACTCGCCTTAAAAGACTCTTATGTAAAAAAAAAAGGTCATTTCCCTTTTTCTTTGCCTGTAAACACAACAGGGGCTATCTAAAGAGCAGTCACATTAGTACCTCAGACCACCAAACATGGGAGCATGAAATAAAGATAGTGCTTGTTGAAGATATGGTAAAAATAATTAGAAAGAGAACAGCCCAAGAATGGAGCCAAGCCAGTGATGCTGGCCATTGTCTGATGGCTTTCAGTTAGTTCTACCCCAGCACCATCCTTGTCATTAGGAGAAGTGTGGGTACATGTGGCATCATACAGTTAGCCTAACAAGATATTCTCAATACAGAAGGCAAATATGCCCACCACACAACCACAGGAATCATAAATGTTAACATAAATGATGTAAGTGCTCAAAGTCTGTTAGAGCAGAGAAACTGCAAGCCATTTAAGCCAACATTTTAAAAAATGCAAAACTCATACAACCTAATAATACCTTTCTAAACTTGAGTGATTAAACAATTACTGCTTTATCTAAATCTTTTTTCCCTTCTTTTACTGCTTACTTTGAAGGTTAAAGAAAAAGTCTATATATGCCTTTATTTGTTTATACCTTTGGCATAAAGACACCCCTGACTACCAGCTTACTATGGATCAGGAAGAACTTCCAGGACTTTTGGCCTAGATGAAGGTGTTGGTAGATACTCTTTGTTTCCTTACACAACCAAAAGTAGGACAACAATAAATTTAAAAACAAAAAATAGCCATAACTGCCAGAAAATTGAACTGTATGGAAGTCCAACAATGAAGAAGTTAAGTAAGAAACATTCATCCAGACTGGTAGGAGGGGCAAAGACAGGCAGCCGGTGAGGAGAGGACGCTTGCCAAGGCAGTGACTGGAGGGTGGGGTGGGGGGAGTGGGCGGGGGCCAAGGCAGCAGCTGGGTGATGGGGATATCCCATATTTGTGTGAGCATAAACTGGGAGGAACAACTGGGGAGCAAACAAACTGTGCAACCCAGGGTTCCAGGATGGGGGAAATAAAGCCTTAAAACCCTCTCACTATAAAAACCATTAAGGGTTGCAGTGGTGGGAGAAACTCCCAGCCTCACAGGAGAGTCTGTTGGAGACACCAAACAGGGTACCTCCAACAAACAGGGTGTTTGTTTGGTTGGAGACACCAAACATACACAAAACCACCCACTCTGGAATCAGCCTCAGAAGAGCCCAATTTGCTTGTGGGTAGCAGGGGAAGTGACTGAAAGCCAGCCGAGAACCGAGCAAAAGGCATTGTTCATTCTCTGACCCCTCCCTCACATATAGCGCCACAACTAGAGACATGGGTTGCCTTGCTCTGGTGAATACCTAAGGCTCCTCCCCTTACTACATAACAGGCACATGGAGACAAAAAAAAATATGGCCCAAATGGAACAGATCAAAGCTTCAAAAATAAACCTAAGCAATGAAGAGATAGCTAACCTATCAGATGCGGAGTTCAAAACACTGGCAATCAGGATGTTCAGAGAAATTGTCGAGTATGGTCACAAAAATGGAGGACAAAGTGAAGGCTATACAAAGTGAAATAAAGAAAAATATACAGGGAACCAACAGTAAACTCAAATCAATGGGACACAAATCAACAATTTGGAGCAGAAGGAAGAAATAAACATGCAACCAAAACAGAGTGAAGAAACAAGAATTCAAAAAAACTAAGAGAGGCTTAGGAACTTCCAGGACAACTTTAAACATTCCAACATCCGAGTCATAGGGGTTCCAGAAGAAAAAGAGGAAGAGCAAGAAATTGAAAACTTATTTGAAAAAATAATGAAGGAGAACTTTCCCAATCTGGCAAAGGAAATAGACTTCTAGGAAGTCCAGGAAGCTCAGAGAGTCCCAAAGAAGTTGGACCCAAGGAAACACACACCAAAGCACATCATCATTACATTATCGAAGATGAAAGATAAGGAGAGAATCTTAAAAGCAGCAAGAAAAAAGGAGATAGTTACCTACAAAGGAGTTCCCATAAGACTATCAGCTGATTTCTCAAAAGAAACCTTGAAGACAAGAAGGGGCTAGAAAGAAGTATTTGAAGTCATGAAAAGCAAGGACCTATATCCAATATTACTTTCTCCAGCAAGGCTATCATTTAAATGGGAGGGCAGATAAAGAGCTTCCCAAATAAGGTCAAGTTAAAGGGGTTCATTATCACCAAACTCTTATTATATGAAATGTTAAAGGGACTTATCTAAGAAAAAGAAGATGATCAAAAATATGAACAGTAAAATCACAACAAACTCACAGCTATCAACAACTGAACCTAAAAAAGCAAAAACAAACTAAGCAAACAACTAGAACAGAAACAGAATCACAAAAATGGAGATCACATGAAGGGTTATTAGTGGAGAGGGGGAGAGGGGAGAAAGGGGGAAAAGGTACAGGGAATAAGTAGCATATATGGTAGGTACAGAATAGATGGGGGGAGGTTAAGAATAGTATGGAAAGTGGAGAAGCCAAAGAACTTATATGTGTCACCCATGAACATGAACTAAATTGTGAGGAAATGCTGGTGGGAGTGGTGGTGCAGGGCGGAGGGGAATAAAGGGAAGAAAAAACTTGGACCACTGTAATAGCATAATTGATAAAACATATTAAAACACAAAAAATAACTTCCAGGAGGGGGCAACACTACAAGGTGGGTCAGAGCCAGGACACCAGGTCAGGCTGCTGGGATTTAATGCTAGTGCTGACCTAGGCATGTGGTTTAACCTCACCATACTTCCATTTCTTCATCTGTAAAATGGGAACAATTAAAACACCCATGTCACATGGTTGTTGTGTGGATTAAATTAAACAATCTAGGTAAAATGTTTGACACTGTACCTGAGAGAAAAATCAGAACCGTATTGTTATTATTGTATTGTGACCATCACCGCATGCCTCTGGAGCGATCCCAGTTAATCTCCGAGCAGGTAGAGCCTCCTCTGCTTCTCCTGGAATGCTCTGCAGGAGAGGAACTTCCTACTCCAGGAGGCTGAAAAACAAATACCAAAGAATAAATAATTAAATTATAATTTTAGAAAGAATATAGACATTTACACCACAGAGAAAGACTGCTTTCTATTCAATAAAAGGTTCACCTGGCAGTTAGCTTTTTAAAGTCACGTTCAAATAATTGAAACAAATGAGAAGAGTTTAAAATAAAGTTACCATATAGTTTGCCTTATGAATCCAAATTTAATTCATTTGAAGGAATGGAAAGAAGGAAAAGGCATTTGATGGCTAGTTAGAAAGCAGGGAACATTCTTATATTAGAAATAACTCCTCTTGTCCAATTCTTACTCAAATTTGTCTGTTGCATGTACTGGATTATTTTATTGGTTTGCTCAGGTGTTTTGTTTTGTTTTTCAAGTGTGTTAGGTTATAGTTGCAGGCTTAATATGTTTGGGTTTTGTTTTATTTGTCACAGATGAAGCAAGTCTGCTTCAGGATATTATTCTTTATTTATATACATTAACCAAATGACTAGTTACCATCAAGCAAAAGGCTGAAGTTTAAACAAACCCCAAGAAAATAAGCTCTCCTACCCAGCAGAAAAATCAAGGACTACCAAGCTGATCATGGATCCTCATTTCCTCACCAATCATAAAGCCCTGTCTCAGGGCTCCCAAAGGGACCCTGAGGTTTGCTATCTTTCCAGACAGGGCTCATCTGAGCTTTGATTGACCTGCCTCCCATGTTTACATCCTCCCACAGCTCCAGAGTATTCAGTGGTTGAATTCTCTTTCCACACACATGAATGAAGAGTTTAGGGTGTGGACCAGTCTAAATCCCAGCCACCAATGGTACAGCAGGAATGGGCAGACATGCCAGTTACAGGAGCCTCCAGTGGTCCACAGCATTCCTACCAATCTTCTGTACAATCACTTACAGAATTAGTGTTACTTATATCATGGTCATAAGCCTTCAGTCTTGACCTTAAGCTTTTACTGCACAATTCCTACCACCCACTGAAAAGTAATTAAAAGGTACAATCAGGTACTCTTTCCTTAGGTTCTCAACAGTTAATAACTTAAAATATAAGTTATTCATGAAGGCTAGTTTCAGAAATGTGTGGGTCAGTTTGCTTGTTGCTTTTGATTTCCTTGTTAGTCCTTGATCGTGACACATATGCTTCCCCATCATCTACTCATCAGTTTTAGAAATGAAATTTTCTTATGTGTCCTGGTTTTTTTAATCAAGGCAAAGTTAAGAAAATGCTTTAAGCAAAAGAGAATACTGAAAAAGTAGCAGTAAATAAAGACTGAGAAATTGATGTATTACTCAGTGGCTGAGAACATACTCAACCAAATCCATCCCCTCTAAAACAGAGCTGAGGATGTCAGTCCTACTAATAGAACTATCTTTAGAAAAACAAAACAGAAGATCCAACCCACTGCCCAGACCACTGGCTTTCAGATTTTACCAGCTTTCATGGTAAGATATATATTTATACCTTGACCCAGTACACAGCCACATCAACTGGAAAAAAAAATCTTCATGAGTCAACAGTTCTCCCAGCGACAGCAATGCATAATGGTGTTTTCTGACTCTACTTGATTTCTTTTGTTCTTTATGTTGGTTGTGATTTAGTAAATGACTGTACTGTACTAATGGGTTATAGCTCACAAATGGGAAAGCATACCATAGAAAATCACCTCCTGTGCTACATAGGCCACTGATTGAACACGGTTTCCAAACTGCTGTTTCCAATTGCCAATTGTGTTAAAGAAAACAATTATTCTGGCAATTGTTAAAATAGTAAGGGAGACTCTGTTCCAGACCGCCGTAATAGGGGGGTTGCATTAGGTGAGAAGAATGGAGCTCAACTTTGAATACAAGGATAAGTGGGGGTTTATAGCCAAGAGGCAGAGTAAGGGGATCTGTGGATGGCAAATCACTAAAGGAACACTAAGGGTAGGGGATTCGTGCTAACCTGACCTAACAGGACTCTTGCTGAAAGCCAGCCAAGGTCATTCATATACATCAAAGGTGGGGGATGAGGAACTTGACCAGATATCAGAGTGGGGGATTCACACTAAACTGACTTACCAGGATGGTTGGTAAGACTAGCGTAGGCAGGCTGAGATCAAGGCCTAGGTGAGAATAAGGCTCAGAGGAGCCTGACTAAACTTTGGTTAAGGGGAGAGCCCTTGTCACCTGCTGTAGTCAGCTGAAAGATGGAAATCATTTTGTTACTACTATTGGAGGAAAAAACCTCAAAACAGATACTGAAGCATTCTCCCAGAGGGCAGGACTACCTAATGGTTCAAAACATGGCCTGTGGGACGTCTAAATAAACCTCTGATCTCCAGAGACTTAAAATAACAAGGAAGGAATTAAGAGATCAGGAGGAGACTTCGGTAAGAGATACATTTTAACTTTTTTTTTGGGGGGGGGCGATGAAAGCAGATTTTTTAAAAAAGGTAAAGGTTTAGCAGTAAGCTGCAACCTAGGGTGCTGAGGGGTGGGGTGTGAAGGGGTAAGAGGGAATGAGATGCGGTCAGTTCTCCACCAGAACCCACACAGCTTTCAACCTTTAAGGCACCAGACACCCAGAAAGATAAGCATGAGTCCAGGGCCTGAAACAGGGGAGCAGACAGAAAGTGTGGTTATGGGCTGGCAGCATCTTGATGTGCCCTTTCTTACCTCTTTTTTGCTATCAACTCCCCTGGCCCACCCCATACGCACTACTGCACTCTCACCCATACCCCAGGAAGGAACTGGATATTATGCTCTAGAGAAAATTAACCCGGGACCCTCCAGACTTAGGGACATCAGGCGCAGTGGGAGGTAGGGAGTCAATGAAAATGAGGGGTTGGGGTAAGTACACACAAAAAAGACTGAGATACGCAAGGCAGTCTCTGTCACCAACGCAAACACTTTAACACTAGGTAAAAATATGGACATTTATTTTCTGGATTAACCAGATGGCCCTAGAAAAGAGAAGCCTTTAGATACTAAAATATGGGAGTTGCCGACAACTCGCCACTAACCCTGGTTTGACGCCCACCGGCTAAAAAGCCCGGCCTTGAAAACAGAGTCCCCAGCCGGCTAAGGGCCTCCAGGCGTTTGAAATAAGCCTCCAAGACTTGAGAGACTAATACAGACACACCAAAAATAGAAACACAGAAGAAAACTTTTAAAATAAAACACTTTTAATTTCTCAATTAAAAAACTGATACTCTCCTTAGAAAAAGAGAGATGTTGAATGAGTAGAACCAGAACAAAATGTATTTTAAATGAAACAATCAGAAAACAAGAAATTTGATCATTTAAAACTTAGTAAATAATTAGAAAATAAAGCCAAAGAAATCTCCCAGAAAACAGAGAAAGAGAGAAGGAGCAAAAAAAAGAGCAATAAGAACTCAACTGACAGGTTTCAAATCAAGTTGTAGGAATTCCTCAGACTGTACATACAGAAAGAAATACGTGTACATGTATGGCTTTGCAAGACAATAACTAAAAGTCTCCACACTGAAAGCTGAGATTCTCCAAACTGAAAAAGGTCACTGAATGCCGAGCACAATAAACTTAAAAAGGCCCAAACCAGTCACATGTCATAAAATTTCAGAATACCACTGTTAAGAAAGAAACTTCTGAAGAGGAACTACCACAAACGAAAGAGTGAGGACTGAATGACTTCAGACTTCTCTCCAGCAGCACAGGACACTAGGAGCCCGTGAGCAATGCTTTCACATTTCTGAAGGAAAATAATTTGCAACCTAAAATTGTACACTTGTCCAACTACAAATCAAGTAAAAAGTAGAACAACCATATTTTTAGACATGTAAGAACACAAGAAAATTTACCTTCCATTTATTCTTTTTTTAAAGCTGCTAAAGGGTATGTTCCAGCAAAACAAGAGAGTAAGTAAAGAAATAGGTATAAAATTCAGGAAGTAGGAAATCCAGCACAGGGGCCAGGCAAAGAAAAGTACCAGATGATGCTGAAGAGAAGTCCCAGCATGTTAGCCAGCTGTCGGGGGGCTCCTGGAAAGAACCTCTAGGAAAAGACTGTGAAGAATAAAAACAGAGTTTCATAGTTTTCAAATAGATATCTTATGTTTATAAGAACTACACTGCAAGAAGGATGTGTTAACCAGCCAGAGGTTGGGGACTGTTGCACACCAGCTCTTGAACAAATAAAATCTGCTGCTTCTTTTATGGACAAGTGCACCTAGAAACTGCTGGGCAGTGAAGATGAAACCCTATGATCCTCAGCAGGCAAAGAGAAAGCAGACCCTATAACTAACTAAAAGCTGGAAAACTTAAAACATGCTATTTGAAAAGGGTGATGATAAGACACATCTGAAAGAAATCATAGTATTTATACAGTAAAATATTTAGGGCCTGTAAGTGGTCACTATATTCGCCAAAGAAAGTCAAACCTTTAAGATCAATGAAGGGATCCTGGGTAATTAAACTCCCATTTTGATCACTTTGTTAGTTTGTCAGTTACGATTTTAATTTCAGAATTCATAGCATCAAGAAAACGATACAGAGAACTGGTAATGTTTGAGACTTTGGAAAATAACATTTAAAGGCACCTAAGAGATCTGATGAAACACATGGAAAGACTTAAAGGCAGATATAGAGAAAACTAAGGCATTTTTTAAAAGTAGGCAGTTAAATGCAGCAAAAACAAAAAAAAATTTCTGTAAAGAAAATGTAATCATAATTTCCTACTTGGGGGAATTTTTCTATAGAAATAATTTTATAGTTTAATAATATAGGCATTGCACTAGCTAACAATATAAATAACATATTGTATAGGGACAGGGTAGAGGTAAATGATATCAAACTGTAACACAGGAACTGCTTACCCAAGTGTGGACAGAGTTTAGGAAAACAAAGATAGTGAGTTACCAGGTGCTAACAATAGCAGGGGGTCATTGCCACCTCCAGGCCTGAGAGCTCAAGGGTAAGGGGAGGAGATTATCAGAACTTCAGAGAGCAGCTATAAAGATAGAGCTGTCTGCCAGAGGAGGAGGAGGGTCTTATCCAGGAGAATAAACACCCCATCCCCCTGGGCTTCCTTCTAATCCAATTTCCTGCTGATGCCTCCATTAACTAGACTCAACTGCATCCACAAAGGTCAGCCTCCCGGGGGAGCGTCCAGGGTAAGAAGAGTACATCTAGAAGAGGCAGAGAGATGGTGTCCAGGAAAGAGAGCTAACATTTCATGACTGAAAACAATAAATAATGTCTAAAATGAGCACATCAAAATAGCACCATTAGCCCGTCATTTAGAACTGAACCAGCCACCACTTGCAAGTGCTTGCCTCTGGGAAGCAGGAAGAATCGGGAGGAAGTATGCAAGAGAACACTGCTTTCCGTGAAGTTTAAAATGACAAGGGTTTCAAAATACTTGCTTTTGTTACTTGATTAGAAATATAAATTAACAAAATGCTATAAAATATTGAAAAAGCAAAAAAAAAATAAAAGAATAGGAATAGCAAAATGCACCAGTTTTGTCATTTGAACCTGGATGTGGGACCATAGGTAAGTTCTGTACCTCTCTGGGCCTCAATTTTCTCAGCTTTAAAACAAAATAACAATCCCTTCTTCAGAGGGTGGTTCAGAGACTTGAATGAGATGACGTATGTGAAGCCTCTGGCACAGAATGAGTCCTCAGCTAATGGTGAAGGGATACACAGAGATGAAAAGAGAGGAGAGAGAACCTTAAAGTCATTAAAGGACAGTGCATGTGTTCATGTATAATCAGCCTCTCTCCTGCACAGCTTCTCTTCAAGCCTCCACTTCTAAGAAAGCCTAGCTAATGGCAAATGCTCTGTGAACACTTGTTGGGTGAAAGAGTGGAAGTGTTCCAACACAACACTCCTAGCGTGCTTTCCGCCTCTAAGCTTGATGTGATGTAGTGGGACAAATTCAAGGGCCTTGTGATCTGCTGCTCAACGTTTTATCTTGACCTTGAAGTCAGCCTCACTCCCCTGATCTTTCTCTGGCCTACCTGCCTGCAGCCCCCACCTACCTCCCTGCAGCCTTCACTTACCTCCCTGGAACTAGGCTCCTAGGTTCTCATGCCATCATAATCCTATGTGGAGTTTTTGGACCCATCTCCACCCCTGAAATCTCCCCCCAGCCTAAATACCAAGCTCTCTGCACTCATCCCCTCAGAGCCTTTTTAGTGATGATTGCGAACCAAGTAGGATTATTTGCCTTGAATGCAAGAAGGTCCATTAGAAAGGCTCTACCTACAACCTCACAGCAGAAAACGGCTTTTCTGACACAGTGATGGCAGGATTGAAGAACCACAGGTGACAAGGAGAAGAGCATCTTGTGGCTCTGTCACAAATTCAAGCAGTCCTGACTTCCCTGCTCATACTCCTAAAAAGGCTTCATGGGAAGGTTCCAGTCTCACCTCATGCTGCTTGCTGGCAGCATATACTCTTCCACCAGGTACAATGCTCTGGTTGGAGAAAGCAAAGTCCTCTGAAACCGGAATTTGTTTGTATTTGTTCACCATGTGGAACACATTTTTTGATGGCCTTTTAGTGGCCAGCCCCCATTCCCTGCTAACAGAGTCATTATATATGGTAGTTCCTGCTCCTTGTCAATGGCCAGCTCCCTTCACAGTCATGGGTCTGGGAGTATATGCGTGACTAGCACCTGCTTCTGGGAAAGATTTCTTCCCTTAAGAGTGGTGTAGGAGGAGGAGGCCCTTTTGCCAAGGGATCCTGTGGTTTACAAGGCAATCGACCCTGGACCTGGGAGGCCACCTTTGATTAGAAGGTGCGATGTTGCCAACACACTGATGGCAGAGGAGCAAGATAGAAAGAGCCAGAGCCTCAGTGATATCACTGAGCCACAGAACCAGCTCTGGGCCCATCCTAGTGGTCTAAGACGAGAGCCATTAACTTTTTCTGTTGCTTGCAACCAAACCAGTCCTAAATGATGTAGTGTGTATGCCATTACTAGACATATGAAAGACTTTTTGTCTCATGTTGTCTGAGAGGGATGCCCTTTGTTCAAAACTAACCTCTAAACTGGCACTTGGGACATTCTTTCAATGATAATCATGATGTCTGTGGGTAGAACCAAACAGCTTTTATCCCCCAAGAAAAAACTGAGGCGGCCATGCCTCACATTCACAGCCCAGAACTGTATGCTTCGATAGACCGTAAGGGTGATGCAGTGAACCTTCCTCCCAGGACCAATGGACCTGATGCCACACTGAAAATTCTGCAATTGTGAGTCAGTTTGCTTTTTATGACCCCTCCAGAGAGGTTTTTTCTGCCATATGGAAGGAGAATAGATCTCTTACCTGCCACAATGCCAACGGCAATGTAGGGGTAGGACCCATCAATGGATCTCTTTTGGGCAGAAGCAGAAACCTACCCAAGTACCAATTTAGCCTGTGTGTATAAAGGAGATCCTGCCTGGATTTCATTCTTTGTAAGAATGCAGTACTCTACGAGGCTATATAGAAGATTTGCAGCATGCTTTGGAATTATTAATTTTCTTCATAATTGGTAGATAAAAGAACCCTCCTGAGAGCTCCCTATGTCTGACAGAGGAGGAGGAAATGTGAAATGGTACAGTCAAATCTCTAAGGGTAAAGGAGGTAAATCCTCAACTGTTAGCAGCCACAAGAGTCACCCAGAAAGCTTGCTTAAAACATAGATTCTGGGTCTCCACTCTAGAGCTTTGATTCAGGAAGTCTGGGCCTGGGCCCAAGAATTTCTTCTAGAAATAAACCCCATATATCATTCAGCAGAAAATCATCAGACTCTTTGAAAAATAGTTATAAATAACTGAAATTCATAATTTATCCAAAAAGTTTCATTTTTGGCAATGATCTTAACCTCATCTCCCTTCTCCTTTCTTTGTGTTCTAACTCTTCCCAGCCCCTCCATCCTCCTTGCCCTCCCTCATAACCCTACACCACTTCCATCTCTAAATCTCATACCAGAATTACTAAAACATAATGACAAGACCCTAGAGATGAGAATTGTTTCAACACATCAGAATGCATGCCTCTAACAGTGTCTGTGCAGTATGCACTGTCTTCCTCAGATAACCTCACCAGACACCTCCTGAGCATCTGCCAAGGGCTGGGACGCCAGTGGTGGCTCCACCTTTCTGTTCTCCCAGCCCCACTTCTTGCTCTGTTGCTTCCGTTTACCTTCACCGTTTCCATGCCAGTTCTTGGGAGCCTTCTGCAACCCCTTACCCTCCCTGATCAGTTATCCAACACCCAAGCCCAAGACAACATGCACATCTTTCTCTGCTTTCTCACTCTTCTCATCTTACACTCTTGCCTCTGTGATCAGTCTGATTCCAGAGATCCAGACACCTCCTTTCTGTGGCTGACTCCTTAATCTCTCCTCTCTCTTTCTGTGGTTGAAAGCCTCTACACCAAGCATCTGCCCCACCGGCATCTCAAACTCAACACACCAAACTCAACTTGCTTGTCACCAGCAGCTTTCCTTCGTGTCCCTGCTTTCTGTTTCTAGCACACCTGTTTTCACTAGCTCAAGACCTTGGAGTGATCTTTGATATTCTTCCTTGCCCCCATATTCCATCCCTTTACCTAATTTTACTCACATCTTCTTTTTCATTTATATCACAGTCTTTGTTTTTGTCTTGACTTCAATCCTGGTCAAGACTCTGGTTGCCAGAAAGAAATGAGCAGTCGATCTGAGGGAATTATTAAAAGGCACAAGGGCATCTCACTGACACAAAAGTGCAAATGCAACTGGGCCTTATGGGAAATGAAGTTAGACCTGGGAAGGCCTTAGGGATAAGGTTACTACTGCTGCTAGCTCTTCTTTCCCCCTCTGGGGCCACCTGCTCTTTTGCCCAGATTTCTTTCTATACATCTGTCCCATTTTCCTGCTGTGTCTGCAGAGATTGTTTATGTCCCACAATGATCATCCCAACCCCTCATGTGCTTTCTACTCTAAATACTGTCTCTGTCATTCAGCTCAAATTCTGGAGAGAGAGGTTTGATGGGCCACTGGCTGGCCACTGATTGAACCAGCCTCACCAGCAGCCCCACTTTGGTGCCAGTACCTGGATTAGTACAGGTAGAGTCATGGGCGTTAACATGGATCCCTAGGTGTGCTCCTCCAGCAGCATCTATTGATGAGGACCATTCCTTGACAAAGGGGCTGTTTGGGAGATACCCCACAAAAAAGGAAGGCCAATATGGGATCTGAAAATAAAATTAATATTAATATTTGTATGTGATTCATAATTTACGTCTGGGGCAGATTCCAATAGAAGAGTTTGATAACATTTGAGCAACCCAGCACATTGCAGGAAGTGCCCTGCTTTTCAAGGTGCCCACCTCAGAGGACAACGTCCCTGGGGAAACATACGTCCTAGCATGTTTCCTTTTTTTTTTTTTTAATGTGGTTCTTCTCCATGTGGCCACACCTTATAAATGGGCGTATTTGGTTTTAAAACCATTTCTCTGTTCTCTACTCAACCTTGGCAGACTGTCTAATGACCACCTAAGTGACTCAAAATCAGGCAGAAAGATTAGGAGGTATAGAAACATCTGATAAGCCACTTACCACTGAACCTCCTGTTAAGTTAAAATAAACATTCTTATGAGAAAAGCCACTTTTCATTACTTGCAGCTAAAAACATACTAACTGACACAAACACAAGAAGCAACCTGAGGTCTTTTATATCCAAAAGTCATGCTGAGGCCGCAGAATGGTTTTGGGATGTCCACAGGGAAAAGGGGGTTAGGCAGAAATGAGAGATCCTCACTGTTATGTGTTGAGCCCCACAGTGTTACATCAGTCACAATTCTAGACTATGTATGTGCTTAATATCCCCGTAAGACCTCCTGTGTTGTAGGGCCACTTCTCACAGCCTCTCTATGAGGCAGGTGGCCGTACTGAGCCTTCCACAGATGAGGAAACTAAAGCACTAAGAAGTTAATCAATTACACAGCCATCAAGTGGAACAGCAGGATTTGTTCCCAGGCAGGAAGGCCCTAGAGCCCACCTGTTTCATCTCTACCCCACTGGGCCTCCCTAGTAACAGAAGGCCCCCCAGATGTTGTCATTTGGGGCTGATTTGGCCTGAAAAATGCATAATCTTCTGTTTTGGCCTCACTTGTGGGGGTAGGGGGTGGGAGATAAAGACTAAACATTAAATGCAAAGGGTGCCTCTTGCATGCCTTGAGCCCATGTTTTTTCTCTAGGACTTTGCACCCTTTTCGTTCAGTGTCCAGGTTGCATCTCTGAGGCCCCAGCCCCACCAGGCTCACTGCCTCCCAAGCCAAGGACCTTTTTTGTACTCTGGCCTCCCTGCTTTCCCTCTCACTGTGTGAAGACCCGGAGCCTCCTCCCTCTCTCAAGCTTCCATAATGTCAATATATCACCTCCACCCCTCCCCCGACCACCACCCACACAGGCATCCTCCAGCGATGACAGGAAAAGTCAAAGCAGCAGAAGAGTTAGGAGAAGTTGTGTATAGAATCCCTTCTCCCCCCCAATAAACAGCCACTAAAATCATGGTGACTATTCCTAAGTCTCAAAATGTGTTCATTTCTACACATTTAATGCTTACTAACACTAACAAATGTTATAGTTAATATGCATTTTGTATCTCTTCTTTTATCAGAATAAAAGCCCCTCAGAAACACAGTAGCAGTAGTTAGGGTACTCCTTTCTAGTGTAGTCAAGGTAACAGCAGGTGCTCTTCCTCTGCCTCAAAAAACATAACTGTCAGATCTTCCTCACCAGATGAGAGTGCTTGCTTTAATGACAATAAACATTGATTAAGCTTTTATGTGTGCAGGGGACTGTGCTCAGGCTCCAGGAAAAAGAGCTGATGTAGCATTTTGTAGGATGACGAGAGGTTTCCCTCACAGAACTCCTCCTCTCCCCAAAAGGCACACAGCAAGCACTTCACGAATGATTCCCTCTGCTGTGTGGAGGTCCAGGGAGGTGGCATGGCACTTGTGGACTCTCGCTGTTGCTGCTTCACTTTTGTGAACATCCTTCTTGCCTGCCTTTGTGGGTAAACCACTTCTCCACACCACACACAAAAACGCCTCCTCAGCTCCCTAAGACAAAGCAACTTCCCACTGTATCTTGTAGCCGCCTCCTCGGTTGGTTGTGTAATCATCATTCATTTGCAACTCTAAAAAGAAAAGAACTCACTTTATTCATCCTTGGAATCTGTGCCCTCTCCTACACTGTCCTTCAAAATTTGTAACACTGCGGCTGTCAAAGAAGATACTGGAAGTTGGGTGAACATGGATGAGGGATGGACAGATGATAGAGTGTTCAATACTGGTAAAAGTGTCTATCCATTCAAGGACAACACTTTGCCCACAATGCCCCGTGGTCTTTGTGAGCAAAGTGTTCCCCCCCCCCCCGCTCCCCTCCCCATCACAACTGTACAGAGACATGGAGATGGAAAGAGTTTCATCAATGATGAAAGGATGTTCCTTTTCTGCTGTGTAAAGCTTTTCAAAAACTGGCTTCTTGCCTTTTATGTGACCAGAAAGTTTTGCAAGAAAGAACTGTAGTTCTAAAAAAAGATTTTGCTAAGCTAAGTGAAGCCCTCCCTGCTGCCTGCAGACTGACTGCCAATAGCTTCCCCTGAACCACCTCCAGAGAAGAGGAGGAATCCCTGCAGAGCACCAGGGCCAGGATCACTGACCTGCTGATCATTTTGTCCCTCCTCTGCAGAAATGGGCTTGGAGAAAGCATGGGCCTGAGGCAGGAAAGGGGGAGAGAGAGAGAGAGAAGCCAGCAGCCTACCTCTGTAGCTGCTGTTTCCCCTGCCCAAATGCCCTTTCCAGTTTCTTTACCCACAGATATCCAGCTCACCTTTCAGGGAAAATTCACATGTCACTTCCTACAAGAAGTCTTTCATGGTTCCTTCAAACCAAAATTAACCGCCCTTTCCCTCATCCCCGCCCCCACCCTCAGGACCCTTTGTTTATGGCCCTGTTCTACACTGTAGCATTATTGTATTTGTTAGCATGTTAACCTTCCCATTGGGCAGAAAACTCTTGAGGTCAGTGACTGTACATTTTTTAAAGATTTTATTTATTTATTTTAGAAAGTGGGGGAGGGAGGAAGAGAGGTAGAGGAACATTGATACGAGAGAGAAACGTCTATCGGTTACCTCTCGTAAAAGTCCCAAACCCACAACCCAGGCATGTGCCCTGACCGGCAACTTTTTGCTTTGCGGAACGATGCCCAACCAACTGAGCCACAAAGGTCCGGGCCAGTAACCGTATCTTAATCATTTCGTTCCCTTCCACACACCTGCTCACTCTTCTCCCCCACCCTGCCCACCCCTCTCTGCCTTTCCATTTCTCCGCCTCTCTCTGTGTCTATTTTTTTTTGTCTCTCCATCTCCCTGTCTCACACACACAGCAGTGCTTGTCCCCAGAACTTTTTGAAAGAGCCTTTTGAGTAGTGCAGAGAATCTCTTCTCCACTTCCACAAGGAGTGTGACTAATTCCCTCCTGTGCTTAAAGGGGAAAAGTGAGTCTCCAATTCTATCTGAAATATAAATAGTGAGCTGAAGCCTCACTGGTCTTGAGCCATTTTATAGCTCAGGGACATACTCTTCCCCTGTTGGGGTGGGGGAGATGACAACTCCTGCATTTTCCAAGTCACCTTTAAAATAAAACACTTGCATTAAAAAATCAGAGTAGCTGTACTTCAGTAGTAGTAGTGGTAGTGGTAGTAGTGGTAGTAACTTGCTCTATGTCCATATTATCTGCACATAAAAATGCTTCCAGACTTGGCAACATAATGTGGAAAGCCAGAGTAGTTTTGGAGAGATATCACCCACCCCTATCAATTTACAAGCGAGGAAACCTTGGCCGAGAGGGATGGCCTGCCCATGGTCACTCAGCCTGTTGGTAGTGGGGTAAGGACTTCGGCCCAGGCCCCTGGATCCACCGAGTAATCTGCTCTCTGGCTGGGATTCATTGGACAATCTTTTTTGCTTAGTTTCCCATTTTAAAAGCAGAACGAACATTTCATATTTTACTGTACTGTCAAGCCCCAAGATTCAGCTAATGAAATAGGAAAAAAGGGATTGGAACCCAGAGGCACTATGTTCCTTCACATGCCCGTGAACCCCCGAGGCCCTCCTGCTTGTCTGGGAGTCGGGCGCCTGCTGTCCTCCCACCCCGGTCGTGCCTGCTGCCGTCAATCAGCCTGTGGTTTGGACAGCTGGGCTGCACTCAGTTAGGACATCAGGAGTTCCCTGTTCTCTGGGGTGGCAAAAGGGACAAGACAGTTTGATACCTCCTGTCTGGCTCTTCACGACAGCCCTCCTCCTTGCCTCATCCAGCACATGGGGCAAGGAGCAGCAGAGAGAAAAAGATAAACTGCACAAAGGCACCAGTGTGTGGTCACTCCTTCAGGCAGGGCAGCCTGTGAGGAAGATGTGGTAGGGAAGGGGCTGAGAGCCCAAAGCATGATAGAGGGAGGAAACAGGAAGGCCTGGGAACTAGAAAGAAGTGTTACCTCACCGCAGTCACCATGAATCATGAGGACAGGGCTCAGGAGAGCTATACCTGGGTGTGAATGAATGACTAATCAGAAGTTAACACCTTACTTCCTTTCCCTCCTTGCAGGCCTGGACTGGCTCCTGCCTCAGTTTGTCCATCTAAAAACGGTGTAATGAGGCATGTCCTTCAGCCCAGCGGTGGCGAAGGATGTGTGAGCTGAGGCAGGGGCATGGCTCAGGTGGCCAGCCACGCAGGCACAAAGATAGATGTGACTGGTGGATTCTAGGCCCAGACTAGGCCACAAAGCAGCCCCATGACATTTCAAAGACCTTCTCTTCCCACCACCTCACCTCTCATCCCCTCTCACTGCCAGCTCTTCACAGAGGCAGCAGACTGACTCAAATGCAGCCTAACCATCCAACTCCCACCTGATACCCTTCTCCCAAGACTCACCTGGGACAGAGATGATCTCACACTCTCTCTCTACCCCAAATCACTCCCTTCTGTAAATACTCTCTGCTCAGTCCAGCCTCCTGGAATCCCAGGGCCCAGTGCACCCTGGTGCACACAGGGAGAACATGGTCACTCTCCCTCCACCCTTCTCTTCCCTCCCCCACCCAACGCCAGTGTTTGATCCATACAGTGCTGGGCTCTTTATGCTGGCACCCAGCTCCTCCAAACACACTACCTACCGTCTCTGGGAATAAATAAGGGTCACCTGCAAGATGGTGACAGAGCTGTCCTTATCATCTGCACCCTCAAGATGCTCTTTTAATAATTGAGCATGAACTTGTTTTTTGTTGTGAGAGAAGAAAAGTTGAGGGATATTATTCTTTAATTAAAAAATTTGACAAAAAGATTTGAGGGAATAAAAAAGAATAGGCGGAGAGTAAGTGGAAACTGAGGTACAGGGAGAGTTTAACTAAGGTGTCATTTAGAGAGGGCCTGCTCAGAGACCACACCTTTAAGGGTGTGAAGTGGCCCTGGAAACGAGGCCAGCCTCAGGGCAGCAGGCACCACCATGGAGTCCCCTGCAGGATGTGAAGAGCAAGGACTGGCTGGTCTGGAAGGTGGGGGTCATGGTGAGCGATGATGGTGACCGTGTGAGACAAGCCTGGCCTTCAGACCCAGCTTTCTCCTTTCTACACAGCACCCACCCAGCTGGCCACCAGGGCCCCTGGCAAACCTCCACACACAGAAAGGAAACTGAAAACAGTCACGGTCCCCATTGAGCTCTGGAAAGGCACTGCCATCCTGCAGCTTGTAGAGGAGGTGAGTGTTGGGCACTGCTGGTGTTAAATATTTGGTGGAGGCTGCCTTCAAGTGCTGATCTTTATAGAGGAAGCAGGCACAAGCAAGCTGCCCTGCCCCTAGGAATTGGGTGTGTACCCAGGACACACTATGCCAGGCACCTTTCACTCTAACCCAACCAGCTCCATATTATATCTTCATTTTATAGATGTGGAAACTGAGGCTCAGAGAGGCTGTCATGCCACAAGTTTGCACAGCACCTGGAGAAGATTTGAATCCCTTCTCTTTGCATTGCCCACACTGCCTCTGGAGAGCTGAGCTGGAAGGCCTTCTATAATGTGACATCTACAGCTGTGCCAGGAAGGACAAGCTGAAGCCACTTCCCACTCAGGTGAGAAAGCCACCCTATTCCCACCCTACCTCAGGCAAGAAAACCTCAGACAGTGCAGAATCTTTTCCATGTGCTCTGCACACCCCATGGCGTGTCTAAGGTTGAAGTGCTTTTGTTGTGAGAACATCCTGGACAATGCAGGGACCTGCCTCTTGCGATGCTGAGACACACAGTGGAGCCAGCTCCTTCTTGGGGCAGGAGGAAGGTACAGTGAGATGCAGCAGAAGGATGGACTTCCCAAGGACACAGGGTGGTTTCAGTTCCCACAGGTCTGGGGAAGCATCAGGTTAGTTTCTGTTCTGGACGTCTCCAGGTAGGGAGGGAGCAGCTCTTCACAGTATCTCTGGGTCATGATGCACATGGGCAGGGCCAAAGCCAGCCCACCCGGATCCAACACTGTCTCTGAAGGGTTTGATCTGCTAGAAGACCTAAGTGCTCCAGGGGACAGAGGATTCTTGATTTAGCACTATTATCCTGCAAACAAGATCCCATTTTTCAGAAGGGCCATTGCAGAATACGGGGAAACCACAAAAGATCCTGAGGTTGATTCCAGGCTGATGAGGTAAATCTGGATCATGCAACCATACAAAGAATTCATCTGACTTCTTACCCTAAGAATGTTGGAGGGGAAGGAGACAGAAGAAGATGGGTAATGGTGGGGTATCTGCCTGGCCAGGCTTTAGGGCAATGGGCAAGGGGATGGTGAAGTATGGGTCAAGGTTAGCATGAGGTCTGTGCAGCCCTGGCTGGAAGTGCTGCTGATGTGAAGAACACACCCTCACACTCCTCTTCATCTGTAGGAGACCGTTCTGCATGGCGTGGGCCCAGCTCCCACTCAGAGGTGCACAGGACCCACACCCACAGATAGGATCTCCCCAGGGGAATCAGTCCTGCAATGTGCCTGGGCAGCTTTGAGTCTTGCTCTTGCTAAAAAACTCCCTCACCCTGAATGGAGGACATTTACTGCAAAGTAACTTCCTAAAATCCATGCTAAACCTTCCAAGGATGAGTGTAACCAGTTCAACTACTTTTGCCTTTTCACTTGAAAATACCCCTCTTCTGTGATGTGATTAGCAGCATTGGCTCCTTTGTTTTCTGTAAAAGGTAACCACCTAAAGCAAACCTGTGCATAGTGAATGAGGACCATCATGTACTGTGCTGAGAAACCCAATAAAGGCCCGTCATGGCAAGGGCCAAGGCTTCTGCTCCCCTTGAGAGCAAAGCCGTGTTGTCCTTCTTCCTCCACTGGATTTGGTAGTCCGTGTGAATGTCTCATTTCATCTATAATGACGCAGACACTGCAGGTCAGTGTCGGCATCATTCATCTGTTGCCATTAAAGAGTGAGTGGTTTCCACGGAAACCAAAAGAGCCCACTCTGAGGGTTAGGGGATCCTTTTCCTTCTTCTACATTCACCCCATCTTTCTCACCTTTGTTTCTCCCTTCTTCATCCTCCACATCTCTGTCCTCCCCTATAACACTTCCTGCCCTCCCCCCACCTGTTCATCTACCCCTACTTCTCTTCCCTCCTTCCCTCTCCTACACCCCTACTCATGTTGGTTTGAAATGAGGACACAGAGTGGGGACACTGTGTTGTGCTAACTCAGGGCCTCTCAACCTTGGCTGCTGTGGCACAAACTGCCAGCTGGCCAAAGTACTCTGTGCTACCTTTCTGCCAATTTTACCACCCAGAATAAAGACTACACTTTACATCTAAGTGTGGTGTTGGAAGTAAATTCTGGCCAAAAGGAAGTCAGAAAGCATGTTGTATGCGAACTTTACTTTCCATTTTCCTTATTTGTAGATATGTGGACATGATAGCTGGGCTCCTACAGCCATCTAGGACTGTGAGACATACTAGAGCCAGTTCATGTACCTCCCAGGATTTCTTCCACCATAATTTCTCTGCTCAATGCCACTGATCATTCTCTCAGGGGACCAACTGACACCAACCACTTTTCTGTAGGCCCCAGAAGGATTTTAATTTTTGTTAAGTGAGGCTCATTGAGCTCCATGCCATCCTGTAGCAGAGGTCATGGTACTGTGGCATTTTACCTGCTTGGCTGGCTGGGCTGGGCCCATTGTGGCAGATGTTCCTGGCTTCTCATGTTGCTAGCAGGCACAGTCCAACAGCATATTTCTTCATAACTCACATCACATGTCTCTTCCCTCCACCCACCCTCCCCCAGGGCTTCCCTGTTCCTGCTGAGGAGCAAGACACCATGGGACCTGGTCACCCAGCAGCATCCTGGCCAAGCCAGGCTCATGGGGCTGCAGACTGAGATGGGCAGGTGAAGAGCCCACTGGCTCATGCTCATTCAATGGCTGGCTTCAGGTGATGTATTTCAGGCAACAGGTGCTTCAGATGCCATTTTGAGATCTGGCTTTCATTGCAGGAAATTCCAGATAGCACCACCTGAGAGTGTGTGGGTCCTGACACCTCCTGAAGCCAACTATTTTTCAAAGAAAGGCAGACTGCGACATATAGTATTTCATTTGGAAGCTTAACTACCCTATTTTCTTCTACAAATGGACCTTGAGAGCTTGTTTAAAGGTTCTAAAAGGGGATTATAGCTACTCACATACTCTTGACTAAAGAACAGCCTTCATCTAGGAGAGAAAGTTGTCTTCTTCTACCAAGCACATAGCATCGGGAGAAATACACATGGATCACTGAGGGAGAAAGAGGACACCCACCTAACCAGCCAGATCTGCCCAATCAACCTTGGTGGTCAATGACATGGCAGATGTCACAGCCAGATCACCCTCACATCCAAGCCAACTTTGGTCAATGGAGACATGACCAGGCAGACAAATTCTTCTCCCTTTGTCTTCCCATATTTATTGGTCTAAGCCCCAGTAGACCTGGAAACATCCCACAGGACTCAACTAGGGGCTGTATTTGTTAAAAGCTGCAGCCAGCTTATCAACATAGCACTTTGTATTTCACTCCATCCTTCTCTGGCTCACCTCCCCTTCTCCCTCCCTCTTGCTTCCTAGGGTTGCCTTCTCTAGTAAAGTATTAGTGCATTGACTTTTGTCCCAAGCTCTGGTTTTTGGGGAACCTGGGTTAAAACAAGAAGACAGATAGGAGATGGAAGGAACCAGAGCCCTGGGAATTGTGGAGCTGACATACCCACCCTGGACTGAGTGCCACTCAGCTTTTGATCTGAGAGAGAAACAAATGTCAATTGTATTTAATCTACAGCTATTTTTGATTTTCTGTGTCTTGTAACTTTATCCTAATAAATGCAACTGCATGTAAGAACCATCTTCAGGTTGCAGTTCTCTGGATCAGTCACTAGCACATCATTAAAACACTTTTATTCCCTTTTATTCCTATTTCAATCTCACTGGCATTGCCCTTTTCTGAGCTATACAGCATTCCTATGAGGCAGGTTGAACAGGTATAATTATCCCTTTCCATTTGCTGCCCCTTCCTACCCAACTTCCTACTTAAAGGATAAGGAAACATATGTCTTGGAGGTTATATGATGTGCCTAAGGGCAAGAGCTAATGAGGGGAAATCCCAGGCTGGCTGGCTTCCAGTGCACTGAACCAGACCGCACCATAATTCTGTCCCCACCCTTCAGAGGTCACACAGTTTGGGAGTCACCAAGTTTCCAGTTCCCCTTCCAGGCACACCATCACAGAGGTGACATGAATCCAGACAGAAGCTCTAGAAAGCATTGGTGATTCACCAGGTGCCTCTTGACATCTGGCCTGTGACCCAGCAGACCTGGGATGGTGCTTGCTTTGTTCACCATGGCCTGGAGTGACACTGGCAGGGAAGAGGGTTCTGGCCCACCCATAATGGACCTGTAGTGAGAAAGAGAAGGAAACCTTCAGGGTTTTAAGCCACTGAGATTTAGGATGTTTGTTTACTACAGAATAAACCAACCTGACTAATATATCCATTAAATGGGCAGGCTATGTCCAGAAAATTGGACTCATTTTGGTTTGCTTTTAAAGGGGACAAACCAAAGTCAGTTTATTAAAATATCAAAGATCTTCTCAAATTCAGACAACCCTGAGATCCTTGGGAAGGGCGTGTCTGTGTTAGCAAAAAGGCTACCGGCAAGGGCTCTGAAAGCCATCAGGATCAAAGCCAAGGGCATGTTTTGCCTTCAGTGCTCACAGGCCTACACAAAAAGTGGGCACATGGGACTTTCCACAGCCCTAACTTGCAGTCAGGTTAGACATTCTGACCAACCAAAATAGGCTTAAAATTTTTTTAACATTCAAGGAATGTATAATTTTATACTTAAGAAGAGACAAGTAACCCAACGAAAGCAATGACTGCAAGGTCTATCTGGAAAAAGTCCAGCCATTGTTAACATAATGAGAAGAGTTTGTGTGACATTGATGTAACCTGGCAGTCAAGAGAGTGGACTGGAACGTGCATGCATGAACAATGACAACCTCACTGTACCAATCAGTGGGGGCAGTAGATGCCACTGAGTGAGCATGTGTACTGTGTAGATATCACATACAAAATGAGAGTAAGTAGAGCAAAATCTCCATCAAATTATGTGTTAAGCTTGAACATTCCTCCACGGGAACTATTCAGATGATTCAGAAGGCCACACCTATGGGCAATTGGTGATTGGCCACTTCATCACGACAATGTGTCCACTCATGCATCATGTCTCATGTGGTTTTTTGGCCAAACATCGAATCACCTGGATGCCTCAGCCCTCTACAGATTTGGTGCCCTGTGACTTCTGGTTTGTCCCAAAACTAAAGTCACCTTTGAAAGGGAAGAGATTTCAGACTGTTGATGAGATTCAGGAAGATACAACAGGGTAGCTGATAGCAATTGGGAGAACTGTGTGAGGTCCCAAGGTGCCTACTTTGAAGGGGACTGAGTCATCATTGTCCTGTGTACAATGCTTCTTGTAATCATCTCCAATAAATGTCTCTATTTTTCATGTTACATAGCTGGATACCTTCTGGACAGACCTCATACATCTCAGCGCCCTCCTCCATCTCTATGAAGAGACCCTACTCTGCTGAATCCCATCAGCTCCTGGGCCATTACACTTCCTGGGTGTAGAGAGCTGGTCAAAGAGGAAATGAATCCATTCCTCCTTAAAGTCTCTCAGTCTGTCTGAAAGCAGCACAGCTCCTGGGAATAGGATGCACCAACTCCCTTCACATTGATGATGGATATGTCACAGGGTGGGAAGAGAAAATTTGCCTCCATGGGAGGCAGGATTATCCCAACATAAACTTGCCCTTTCTTTGTGGACCTTGACAAGCTTAAGGTTGCATTTTCTGTCCAAGCCCTAGGCCCAGGAGAATTAAACTCTTCAAGAAGGACACGAAATCATTGCTCAAAACAGCAAGCTCTGCTTGAGAAAAGGGACTTAAGTCTCTTTTGAGTTTGCAATCTTTGTGCACTGAAGCCCCTTTCAGAGCTAGCCCTGGCCTTGTGCTGAGCCTGCCAGCCCCTGTGCACCACCCTGCTGGTGTTGGCACCCCTCCCCCTGTCTTCTCCATCTTTGCACCCTTCAGAGCCACTCCAAGGCCACTATCTCCATGCAACTTTGAGCCACTTAGCTCCCTCCTGGCCACAAAATATTACTTTATTTCAAGCCAGTAACAGCATCCTAACACATAATTAATAGTCCTATGTGTATCATCCCACTTTTCAGCTTCATTACAAATCACACAGTGCAGCAATCGAGCTTCATTTTCTTTTATTTTCACCCCATTCTCCCCACAAGGATTTTGCTGGGGGCATGATAGTCATTCAATAAATACTCTGTTGGCTTCATTTTTCATGGAGGTTGACCCCAAGGCTGTTTTCTATTCTTAATTTTTTAGAATAGATTTTGAGGACCAAAGCTCCAACAACAGACTCTTTGCAGACATTTTATCTGGGTGCTGCTCACTGCCAAGCACCAGATCTCTAAAAACTCTAAACCTCTTTTCTCTTTTCTCTTCTCTTCTCTTCTTCTCTTCTCTTTTCTTTTCTTTCCTTTCTTCCTCCCTCCCACCCTCCCTTTTTCCCTCCCTTCCTTCCTTCCTTCCTTCCTTCCTTCCTTCCTTCCTTCCTTCCTTCCTTCCTTCCTTCCTCGTTCTTGGCAGAGAAAGGGAGGGTGACCCACATGCGTTTGATTCTTTTACACTGAAAATGTTGTTTTGTAAGCTCATCTGAGTGTCCAAGGAAAAATAAAAGAATGTTCCAAGATCAAAAGCATCAAAACTGACCAAAATTTAGAAAGTTTCTGGAAGAAAATACTACACACAGTTTTACTACTTGTATTCTAAGCCACTATTATCCATCATCTCTCAGCTGAGTCGTCGTGAGAGACTTTCTCCTGCCCTACAAGGGGGACTCCTTTGCCACCTACTTGGGATAGCTGGCACTGCAACGTCTTTTCTCTAACATACAAATTTAGTTGCGTAAAATCTCCCCTTAAAATCTTTTCATACTTTCCAAATTCCTTAGCATATCCAATAAGATCCAACTTCCTTACTCTCAGCCTCTTCTCCCCAGGGACAAGACTAAAGTACTTTGGCAAAGGCCCTGGGCTCTCTAGCCTGGAGTCTTGCAAAAGCCATCAGCCTGGCATGACTTTCTCATGTGCTTTTTTCTTACCTCGGCTAACTCCTACACTCTTTGTCTCAATTTAGAAATCAGCCACCTCCCTTGAACCTCCAAGACAGAGTTCCAAGCCCCCACCTCTGCACAGGTTAGCACACTGGGCTAGGGCAGCTTTCTTCCTCAATGTCCCTCCTTAGCCAGAAGGACTAGCCACAGCAGAAGCTCAGTTCTCTCAGCCCATATTCACCCAGGCATACACACCCAAATCCTTGCACCCTCTACTACCTGTATCCTTGTCCATTTCTTCTTCTGGGAGAAGGAGTACTGGACAGAGGGAAGCAGCTGACTCACAAGTAAAGTGAACTTTAAGCAAGTTTAAAATGTATGTGTTGAGACCCTACAATATAAGAAATAGTAAGAAAGGGAAAACAATATCAACAAATATATTCAGTGGAATTATGTAGATGCAGCAAAACCTGCCCCAAAAAGAGTATTTTAGAAAGAGATAGACATGATTTAAATCATGCCAGTAATTCTGGGCATTAGAGGAAATGCAAGTCATGACCCCTTCAGTTTGGGACAGGAGGGGGGCTGCCCTTCTTCACAGACCCTTCTGCTGTCAGGCTGCGTATTAGTCCCACACTTCCATACCCTGTTTGAAAACCAGTTGTGTCCCAGTTGTGTTTATTTGTTTGCATTTTAAATATGTTAATTATTTGTTGAATGATGCTCTATATAAGGCCAGATCACTGCTTTTTGTGTGTGTGAAGTACAGGGAATCGTGGAAGCCCATACCCATTCAAGTGGGGGAATATCAAAGATGTACCTTTTAAGGAGAGGGCAGATGAGGGTGTACTGTGACCTGCTGTTGGAGCACCCCCCACACCACTTGGGAATTGCCTACCTACTGGTCCATCAGCATCACCAAATGGTGGTCTCATGAGGGTAGCAAATGAGTTTCTATGGCTCCCTGTACCTACAAATTCTAGCACAGTGCCTACTATAGAAGATGCTCAGAGTAGCATATATATATAATAGGAAAATTTTTGAGGGGGTTGAATAAGATGGTTAAATATGAGAGAATGAGTAAATCAGTAAAAGAACAAAGTTAAGGAGAGTTGAAGGATTGAAACCCAAATTATAAACCAAAAGAAAGGCTTGAAAGTTTGATGTAGGCCCTGTTACTACTGTGAAGGGTAAGAAACACTGCTGGCAGACTGCAAAAGAAATAGGAACTTAGGGTGACAACGAAAATAAAAAGGTTTAATAGTATCAAATGTCATAAGGCCAACAAAAGATTGTAGACGAGTCCTGTAGACCTTCTCTACATCCCCACGAAGTTTTGCTATTCAGATTAAACACAAAAACACTCCTCTTCCAAACTCTCTTGCCCCCACGACTACAAACCATGGGCTAATCATCGAGGTGTCAAGACAAGAAGGCTCTTTGGATTTGCCATGTATTCTTCAAAACCTGGGGAAACTCGTGAGGCATTGGTGGCTTAGTGGTGAGCACAGCTGTCTTTCAAAACCTGTGGAATCAGTAGCTACTCCAAGTGTTTCAAATAGAAGGAATTTAATGCAGAAAATGGAATATATAATATTAGAAGGGCTGGGAAAAAGAAAAAAAACAGTAAATTATCCAGAAATAATGTCAGGGATCTATTACCACTCTTAAGGCTGGAAATCCAAGAGAAAAATGGAATTGCCTAGCACCCACAAGGTTGCCCCCGTGGCTGCTGGAGTACCTGCCATCACTGCTGCACTCAGGACTTCTGACACTATCACTCTGAAGGATGGGACCCCTCCCCACTCTTGATGTGGTTGGTGCTGGGAGCCCCAGGGACCACTGTTGGAGCCAGGAGCCCACATTCTCCTTCTCAGACTGCTGAAAGCCCGTGGCTGTTACAGTTGTTGAAACCACACCTCCTGAGCAGGAACCAAAAAGTCCAAACTACTATTGTTGCTGCCAGCACCACTTCCAGAGAAAACAGTACAACTTTTTTTTACGCTCCTCTCTCCTTCCAATCACCTGACAGCACCTGCCATTGACAGACAGTAACAGAATCTGAAATGGCAAGTGAATCCGGACAATGCAGCAAACTTCCAGCTCCTTGCACTACAGACAAGAGCACAAAATGATGGAGCAGAGAGATAGGACACCCACTGGGCAACCTGCAGTGTAGGGATGTCCATGTTCTAAGCAGCAGGTGTACGTGTATGTGCACACATGTGTACATGCATGTGTGTGCAGATATATGTAAAGGTGGATGCACATACACATATACCCCTACGACAGAAAGGAAGGAATTATTATTAAATTAAAATGTCCCAAGTTCAACCTTGACATGTCCCAAGATAACTACTTCAGTTACATCGTTGGGCTAAATAAGAGTGTCCTACCCACTGGGGAGATGCGCTGTCTCAGTCTAGCAACCACTGCTCAGTAACACAAGTCCCGTGGGCACCTGTTCTTTCCAACAGTCCATGGAAGGGCAAGTGCAAGGGCTCAGTGTGCATACACTGAATGAACAGACAATTTGTCACTCCCAATGCCCAGAAGATTTTTAATATTAAAAACAATCTAATGATGGTGTATTCAAGGGAATAAAATTTCCAATACTCTTTTGATCATGAGACTGTTCAAGAGAAATTTCTTCTCCACAGATTTTAAATTAGAGAAATTTTTAAACGATATGAATTGTTAAGTAATATGAATGAAAAATGTTTTATAAAAATAAGAAATGATAAGAACTTTTAAAAGATTCCTCCTGGGAATCTTTCCAGCGACAATGATGAGCATCTAGATGAGAATATGTTTTGCTTTCTTGGTTTGATTTGGACTGGGGTATTGGGAGGTGACTATCTGGCTTCTTTTTTTATTTTTAGTTTTGAAATAATTCCACATTTACAGAAAAATTTGCAAGAACAGTACAAATATCTGCTATACCCTCTTCCCCCAGATTCCCCAATTTTACTCTATTGCACCTCCCTCTCTCTCTTTCCTCCATTACTCTTTTCTGAACTATTTCACATAAGTTGTAAACCTGATGTGCCATCACTCCTCTGTACCCCAGTGTGCATTTCCCACAGGGAAAGACACTTTCCCGCACAACCACCATATAACCATCTACATCAGGAAACCGACTTTGACGCAACACTACCATCCAATCCAGAAGCCCTATTCAATTCCACCAACAGTCCCAACAGTGTCACCATCTCCTTTCCAGTTCAAAATGCAGTCCGAGATCATGCCTTGAACCTAGTATCCTTCAATATGAAAGTCATAGCCTTTCTGTAAATCTTGTGTCCTAGACAATCCTAAGAGCATGATCTTTCATTCTGTAGTTGACCCTCAGCTGGGTCAGCCCAATCTCCTCACGATGAGTCTCGGGTACCTCAGGAATGATGTCGGGCTCTTCTTGGAGCCCCACCTCTGGGGCACACTGTGCCTACGCATCCCACCTGTGGTATTGTTACTCTTGGTCACCTGGCCAGATGACAGGCCAGATTTCTTCACCATGAAGTCAGTCACCACTTTCTATTTGTAACAGATTAGAGCAATGCTTTGTTTTTTAATCACAAGACACAGGTGCTATTTTTCTCTGCTCAGTCTGCTTCTTGTGCAAACTTCTTTGACCTCATCTAGCCTGATTTTATTGACTGTACATTGTAACTAAATGCTTTTTGTTCCGCTAAAAGTATGGGAAGCCCAGGATTTATAGATGTCTGGATGCCAGTCCTGTCTTACCCTCCATGAGGCTCAGTTTCAAGGTCCACAAAATGGGGCCTAAATGGGCACTAAATGAATGCTAATCTTCCTTCCAGCTTTGACATTGCACAGGTTAACTTGTAATTCTTCTGCAGGCCCCTGTGGCTGCACTGTAATTGGCTTTTTGAAACTGCCCTTCACTTTATTAATGGGATGGGTAGTTTGGGGGAAAGAGATGTCCTCAAGTCCTCCAGATGTGGGCAGAGCAAGGAAGCAGAAGTTTCACCTTCTGCAGTGAGTGGTCATGTGACCTTGGACCTGTCAGTGTTCACCAACTGGTTCTCTCCATCTTGCTGAGCCAGCTCACTGGGGAACAATTCTTATACTGGGGGCAGTTCATGAACACATTAAAATGATCATAGCTTTCACTGCCAGGGAAGAGGCCCTCATTTAACTACCTATTCCTTACCTGTCTGCTTGGTAAATTAAAACACAGAGAAAGACAGAAAGCAGATTAGCAGTTGTTTCTGGTTGAACATGAGGGTAGGGGAATAAGAGAATGATGGCCAAAAGAAATAGTTGAAAGGGTTTCTTTTTGAAGTGATAAAAATGTTCTAAAATTGATTATAGTGATGGTTGCACAACTCAGTGAATATACTAAAAATCACTGGTCTATAGACTTTAAGTGAATGAAGTGTGTAATATGTAAATTATCTCAATAAAGTTATTTCTCTCACACACACACACACATTGACAAGGAAGGACTATCAAAGAATGCTAAATCTCTCTGTCAATGGAAGAGTTGAGAAGACAGACCTCCAGATGTGGTCCTAGGTGAGGTCAGGTGAGGCTGGAGCGGATCTGGGGAGCTGGAAAGCTCTGCAGCTGACATAAGAGCTAGTGCAAAGACCAGAGGATGGGAGAAGGCCTGTCAGCAAGAAAGATTAGAGCCCCTGGGGGTAGATGTGGCCCTATTGGTAGATCTCAGGGTCTTAACCACTAGATCAGCTATCAAGTGATCTCTCCCCAGATTAAGGTATATGGGGATTTCTGTCAAGGATAGGATGTGGGATTAGGCTGCCCAGCACTCAGGTCAGGAATGTCACTTCCCACCTCCTGTCTGCCCGCCTCCCCTCTGTTCTGCCAGCACTAGAACTGTTACCAGTGGATGGTTGGTCAGAGCCTGGGGAGTCTCCCCAACCATCCCTGGCCAAGATGGCAGCAGAGGGAGGTTCTTACACTGAGTGTGAAAAAGCTCTTTCTCCCAGCCCTCTGGTACCAGATTGGGGACCAGGAGAAGGCAGGCATATGTGCCAAAGAGGTCAGAATGGCAGTAGGGGAGGTATTGACCAAAGAGCACTTTCAGTCTAACCTGGGGGAAAAAGGAATTACCATATTTTGCCATGTATAATGTGCACTTTTTAGCCAAATTTTTGAGGGAAAAATAAGGATGCATATTATACATGAATAGTACTAATTCCATATCTATATAAGTTTTTTTAGTTACTTTACTTATGCTTATGTGTTAAAAGTATAACTCTAGAAAACAAAAACGATATCCAAATGCAAAATAATACTCTGGAATACGATAATTGGGTTTGCTTCTAAATATAAATAACTAAAAAAATGAATTAAAAAATTAAAATAAAATATTTTTTCCTGAAAGCTCAGGGCCAAAAATGTGTGTGTGCATTATACACATCAAAATATGGTCATTGGGAGATAGACCCACCCAAAGGGCATAAAAGTTTGGGAGATTGGTCATTTTCAGAAAGCACTGGGTCCCTCCCACACCCAAGCTAATACAGTCCTCAGGGAGCACTCTACTCGGGTCCTGAACACACACAGTGTTTTCACCTGTTCTCTTTCATGGGCTGCAAGGCCTTCAGCTACATGGCCCATGGCCTCCAGGGGGGAGCCTGAAATGGGAAGAAGCTGGGAACAAGTGAAGCTGCCTGACCGACAGCTTAGCAGCTGCTTGTGGGCTCCAAAGGGCAGTCTTCTAAAATGGAGCAGGAACTCTGGGCACTGCCTGTTATTTTGGTCTTGCTGAGGACTGTTGGACTTTGTCTTGGTCTTGCTAAGGAGGTGGGCTTTGAAACAAGGATTCTGCCATTTTTCCAGAGCTTGCAGCCCCTGAATAAAACCTCTTTCCTTTTTCACCAGCAGCTGCCTCTCAAGTTTGGCTTTTGTGGGAGCAGGCAGACGAAATCCCCTCTTTTGTTTGGTAACATAACCTTTCTATCCTCAGTGCCAGGTAACTCCAGTCTTCAGGGAAGGGAAAAGTAGATCCCCCTCCAAGATAGAGAGACAGACACACAGGCCTCGGCTGATTCCAAGGACAGTATAGTGAGGTTATCACAAGGAATCCAAAAAAAAAAAATCATAATTTAAATCTTAATTTAACAAATTCCTAGCTGTGTGACATTGGCAAGTAATGTATGTGTAAACTGCACTTTCCTCATCTGTAAAACTGGCATGGGAAAGATGTTTTACTTCACAGGGTTGTCATGGAGATTAAGTGAGAAAATGAATGTGAAGCATTTGGTCAAATAAATAAATGTTTGTTCTCATCAGTCTTCATCTTTATATTATTATTATATCATCATCATCATCATCATCAATTCAGTGTACACATAAGAAAACTGAGAGCCTAGAAGCAAAGCCTTTAATCCAGCTCTGACGTGCTATCAGGTCCTGTTCCACAAGCTCTGTGCTGACCTTTACCTGGGTTAGAAAAGTATTTGAGCTGAGGCTAAATTGGAAATATGCTCTGCCAGTTCAACTCGATGTGGGTGTGGGAGTGCTGGCACCCAAATGGAGCACAGCCTGCATAATCAGAAGAAAGCCCTGGATGAGACTGAGGTCACATTGTAAGGCCCCCAGCCTCTGTGAATGAAAGGCAACTGCCTGGGGCTGCCTGTAGCTCGGAGGCGTTGTTGGTCAGTTAGGGACACTGGGTGCTGAGCCTGCAGGCAGGCACGCCTCCCTTAGGATCCCATTCTCCTCTCAGAAGTCCCCGCTGAAGAACTAGGAATCCACGTCAATCATTTCATTGTGAGTCCTGTCTTGCTACAGGAGGGGAGGGAGTGTCAGGAAAAGATGCTTCTGTTTGGAAACAACAAGCGAAAGCACTCCCTACACAATTATCTGGGGGTCAGCAGGATAACACTGAAGGAGCCCCCTGGTGACCTGGAGGCAGGGCCAGGGTCTCCGATGCTTTTGATTTCAATGGGCTCTTCACAGATCGAGACACAGGTGAGGCCACAACCTGACTCTGAAGCCTCTTTTTAGAAGGCACCGCCCTGGGAACGAGTCCCTCCCTCTGAACTCATTTCCTCTCTGGGCTTTTTACCAGCAGGAGTTTCTTTTGAAATAGGAGAAGCCCCTGCACCCAGAGTGGGACTGGGGGCTAAAGCAGGACCAGTCCCAGGCCTGGGGGCTGCTGCTGATGGCAGAGTAGGCAGTCTTCCCAGCCTCCCGGGAAAGCCTCTGTGCTGCCTTATCACTAGAGAAGCCCAGAGATCCAGTAGAGAAGGAAGGGGTGGGGTGTGGGCGGGGGACAGGACAATAGCTCAGTTGTTGCTGCACAAGGCACACCCTCATCACCTGCGTCATTTCTTCTTCCAAGCCAGAAATCCACCCTCAGACGTGCACACAAAGCTGGCATTAAGAGGAGGCAGACATACACCTCGGAAAGCAAAATTGGGCACTGCAGCTTCAAAGGAAGCAGCATCTCCCTTCACAGCAGTTCAGCTTTGAAGAGCTGTCTGGAATGTGTCTCTGTAAATGCCTGCATCTTCTTGTTCCAGATGATTGCCTTTTTATCACCAGCAACAGGACTGCCACAAAATGGTTCCTCAGTTGGTGGTTTGTAAAATCAGTACAGGTCTCTGTCTGTCTGTCTTTCTAATACACATTTATTCTTATGTTTGGAAGTCAAAAGAAAACAAAACACCACAAACCAAAAGACAGGCAGTTGCCTTTTTACACGAGTATGTATTTGGGGACTTTTATAGCTAACTGACATGAAGCAGGCAGCCAGATCCAGTAAGGAACAGGAACGTCCCATAATGTTGCCTGGGGCACCTGCTTAATCAAGTAAATCCAGAAGAGGACTCTGAAGATTATTGAGAAGGGTGTTCCCTGTTTTGTGTCCTGAGGAGTCCCTGCCCTGGGGGTCCATCCACCTGGAGAAGTCAGTTATCAGGGAGGCGGCGAGAACACGTGAGAGACCTCACGTCCTCAGAGCCAGACTGTCTGGCTGGAGCCCAGATCTGCTACCTCCTCTCTCTGAGTCAGTCTGAGCCTCAGTTTCTCACTCCCTAAAGAGGGCAGTGCAGTTGTCCCTACTGAGTGCAGTTACTACAGAATGAGTATTAAAAAACAGTACTTCATTAACGTGAAAGAACTCGTCGTTAAAGATAAATAAATATGTTGTCCACCTCCTTGAATTTACATAGGGAAACTGAAATTTAGACACCTGGGGCTCATTAGTTCAGAATCTAGTCCAGAGCCCAGACCTCCTGGCTCACAGCCTAGTGGGTGTGGAATTTTTTTAATATTAATGTTGTTATTATGTATCAATCAAAAGACTCTTAGGTGGTATTATCTTTTTTTTTTTTTTTTTTCTAATTAAAGCAGGAGTTGTGACCCTGGCCAACTCAGGTTGCTCACAGTCACATCCTTGGTCTCAGGAGTTTGGGAACCCTTAGAGATGGGGGCTGTGGGGCCATAAAGAAGACCCAGTTCAGCTTCCATAGCCCTGGGCTTCCTGTGGTATCCTACCAGAGAAAAGCAGAGCATTCCACTCTGAGCCCTTTGCATTCCAGGGCAGCCCTGTGGGGTAATAGATAGCTAGAAAAGATGAGAGATTTGCCCATTGATGGATGGGGAGCTAGAGTGGTACTCAAACCCTGGTTTCCTGGCTCCAAAACCCAGTATTCTTTCTCCTGGGCCACGTACCCTTGGCCTCCTTTGCCATAGCCTACCAGGGAGAAGGAAATGCAGGCAGTGTGAGGAAAAAGGTCCAGAGCAAAGTGAACTCTTCTACACCTAGGGAAGAAAAATGTCTGTTGAGCTGAGGGTCACTTGGGTTTTCATAAACTATTTTGAAAGGATCAAGCACTTTAAATATTAGAAGCCTACAAATCTAGCTAACGGGCACATGGGCCAAATGTAGGCTTGCCCACTACAAAAAAACACAGGTTTGCTGGGGCACTAAAAATAAAAAAGGGAAATGTGCCTTCTTTTAAAAATCATAAACCATGCTTGCTCAGCAGAAGTCCTGATCAATGAAACGATTTACTCACTCACATACAAGGGGGGCGGAAAGAAACATCTAAGGAAATTTGGAATATTGAAAAATAGTTCATGATTTAGAAAGAACTGTAAAGAAAAAAAGTTCTACATTTCTCCTGGGTTCTACAAAAAAAGAACAACTGTGGTATTCTGTTACCTGCCAGCTCAGAAGATGATTTCCTCCCTCTGCCCCGCGTCCTTCCTTCTCCTGGTCCTGAGTCAGTCGCGGATGCTCTCAGCACGTTCTGACCACCTCCGCTGTCTGCTGGGGATTCAGTAGACAAGAAGAGATCCTCATACCCTCAGGCATCATCTTTTTCACACTCCAGTCAGATTTTTGTTTAGGGCTCACTATGTAGCTATCACTGGGAAAAATTAAGGCACTTTACAACACCTACAATTTTCTACTCCAGAAATATTTTCAGTTTCACAGGCATTTCTTATACTCACAAATTCCCATTTTCCTCTGGGGAAACCAAGGTACCACAAAATCAAACAGAAATAAAGTGATGTAATTCCTGTCAGAGAGTAAGTAAGTGGCAGAAATAATAACAGCTATAATCAAAACATGGTAAAAAGAAGCCAATTTCAATTCAGAAACTGAACGCAAATTATGAGTTAAAAAGCAAAAGCTGAAGAGCCCTATGCACACTGTCCTACTTCAAGGTTGTATTTATCTCCAGCAAAACTCTGACACATGAATTGATTGTGAACTTATGTTGAATCTCCATAGGTAAAACTAACATTCTAACTACGGGAAAGTATTTTAAATTACTACAATTGAGGGTATTTGTTGGCTTTCCTAGGAAAGACCTTAACTCAACTATAAGACTAGTCATGAAAATGGGACTCTTCTTTCCTCTGTATATTCTTAAATCATGAGAAATGTTGATTATCAAAATGCTAACAGGTCAATAGCAACAGCAATCTTGAGAAAAAAGAACAAAGTTGGAGGTGTCATGCTACCTGATATCAAATTATACTACTTGGCCATAGTATTCAAAATAGCAGGGTACTGACATGAAAACAGGCACAGATCAACGGAACAGAAGAGAGCCCAGAAATAAACCCACATGTTTATGGTCAATTAATATTTGACAAAGGAAGCAAGAACATACAATGGGGTAAAGATAGTCTATTCAATAAATGATATTGGGAAAATTGAACATATACATGTAAAAAATGAAACTAGACCACCTTCTTACACCATATATAAGAATAAACTCAAAACTGATTTAAAACTTAAATGTAAGGCCCAAAAATTCCTAGAAAAAAAATGTAGGTGGTAAAATCTCTCGCATTTATCTTAGCAATGATATTTTTTTTCTGATACATCTCCTTGGACAAGGGAAACAAAAAGAAATAAACAAATGGGACTATAACAAACTAAGAAGACTTTGCACAAGAAAGGAAACCATCAATAAAATGACAACCTGCTGAATGGAGGAAGATATTCGCCAATGATACAGCTGATAAGGTGTTACTATCCAAAATGTATAAAGGATTAATACAACTCAACACCAAAAAAAACAAACAATCTAATTAAAAAATGGGCAGAGGACCTGAATGGACACTTTTCCAAAGAGGACATACAATAGACAATAGACATATGAAAAGATGCCCAATGTTGGTAATCATAAGAGAAGTACAAACTAAAACCACAATGAGATATCACTTCATATCTGTTAGAATGCCTATCATCAAAAATCCACAAAAACCAAGTGCTGGCAAGGATGTGGAGAAAAGGGAACCCAAGCACACTGTAGGTGGGAATGCAGTTTAGTGCAGCCACTATAGAGGATCCTAAAAACAAATTAAAAATGGAACTGCCTTATGACCAAGTGATTGGTCATCCTTATGACCAAGGATGTATACACTTCTGGATATACATCCAAAGAAACCCAAAACATCGATTTGAAAGAATAAATGTACCCCTGTGTTCACTGCAGCATTATTCACAATAGTAAAGCTATGGAAGCAATACAAGTGCCTTGCCACATACACAAGTGGATAAAAAAGTTGTAGTACATATATACGTTGCAATATTACTTGGCCATAAAAAGAGTAATTTTTACCATTTGCAATAGCATGGATAAACCTCAGGGGTATTACCATAAGTGAAATAAGTCAGACAGAGAAAGACAAATACCATATGATTTCACTTACATGTGGAATCTAAAGAACAAAATTATTGAACAAACCACATTGAAACAGATTTATAGATACAGAGAATAGACTGATGATTATTAGAGCAGAGGGTTGTTGAGAGACTGGGTGAAAAGGTGAAAGGATTAAGAAGTACAAATTGTAGTTACAAAATAGTCACAGGGATACAAAGTACAGCATAGGGAACAATACTGTAATAACTATGTATGGTGCCAAGTGGGTGCTGGAAATATTGGGGAATCACTATGCTGTACACTGGAAACTAATATAAAATAATATTGAATATAACAATAATACTAACAGGTTAGAGGGCAATAACATTCTTTGCTGTGAATAATACAATACCTTAGAAGGCAAGCTATTTAGGATATAAAAATTCAGAGATTCAGTTGGAAGTTGCTCTCAAGGGGCTACAGTATTTTTCAAGGTTAGTTGGCTCTAGAAGAGCATTGTTCTTGGTCCCCTAGCCCCAGGTAGCCACCTGTGCTTTTTATATTGTGTCAGAGTAGTTGAAGAGGCAGCAACAGCCCCAAACCCTACAAAAACACAGAGCATGGTGGAAATTTTTCCCATTCCTTTATGGAGTCCTTCAATTCTGTTACCTTCCATATAATTCTTCCTACTGACTCCATGGATTATAAAAATTATCTGATCTGAGAGAAGCCTAGAAATCCATGCACAGGCATTCCTTGGTCAATGCTAATACCCCCTTTTGAATGTTTATTGTGCATATTACTTAATTCAGAACCCAGAAAAGTGCTGTAGTGAAGAAACCTGTTCAACTCTCATTCACCATTTTCTAGACTTACTTGGTCATGAAAATTTTTTCTTTAATATCCATTAACATCTCTTGGATTCTTTGAGACACTGTCTTGGAAAATCCTGATAAAATTTAAGCTTTCCCCTCTCTCTCTCTCTCTCTCACTTTGTATGAGGATCTTAATCAAATATATCTAAATCACAAAAGATACACAGTGTGAACTGAGTGTATGAACAGACTAACAAATTAATGAGTGAATGACTCAGTGGATTTACTATAAGATCATACACACTCCAGTGGAAGCCTTGGCAGCAATGAGCCAAATACTCAACGCCCACTCTCCCTCTCACATGGGGAAAGGGCTCCTGGAAATGCAGGCCCACAGTGCTGCGGTCCCCTCCGCTCCCAACCAGCCTAAGGGCCACGCTGCTGGTGCTTGGACTCTGGGCAGGGCAAAGGAAGCGCTGGAGTCTGGGCTTTAATGTGGGATTGTGTGAGGGGACCTGACAAGCTAGGCCACCTTGTTGGGACCCATTGCCTATGGAAAAATGGACCCAATGTTTATGTAGTATGAAAAAAAGGGAGGGTGTGCTCTGGGTTCCTTATCCAAAACCCTTGGGCAGCTGTGTTAAGGAATTCAGAATTCTTCTGATTTTTAGGAAGAAATGTAGTGCAGACACTCTATGTTGTATAACACCACTCACAGGGCACCTGGGTCACCACCCTACTAGTAAACATTAATATTCCTGAAATAAAACACACAGATAGGTGAGATAAATAAAATCCATAAATAGTTTCAAGTCAGTTCAGGTCAGATTTTTCTGGCAAATGGCATCGGGTATAAAAAAAAAACCACTGGTTTTTACAGCTTTCTGGATTTTAGTGTTGTACATAAGAGAGTGGGAGTTATTAATGTGCCTCTCACCAGAAGGACACTTGCTGCAAAGAGAAAAAGGCGGACAGTGAGTCCGTGCCGTTACTTTAAGGACTTCTCTTTGTGGAAAAATCCCATCTCCAGTGCATGCCAGTGCCCTTTCTTATTTGTAAACAAAACACTCCCCGTTTCATCTCTGATCAACACACTTTGGACCTTGCTTTAATGTTGTTTGCTTTGACTTGGAATCCACTCTAAAGAGAATCTATCAGCCCCTGAAGGACTTACAAGAACTTTAAGCTATTTTGACTCAAATGAGGAGGGGGTTTCCCAGGCAAAAGGTTGAAAACCAAAGTTTTAATGAGTCGCCAGTAAATTTCTAAAAGTGTTCAAAGTGCCTACCATTTTGGGTGAAAGTAATCACATAGTTTTTAACGTGCCTGGTGACACAATGACTTGTTTCTCTCCTTATATGAGCTTCTATAAACTCAAATACCAGTTTCTATGACTTCTGGCTTTGTGGCCTCAGATTCTAATCTACAAAGAATGGTTAAATGCAGACTATCTCCTGTGACAATTTTCAAGGGGCCTCCAATTTTCTTAAGTGGTCTAGCAAAATCCTCACAACATAATCAATTATTATTTGATTTAATAAATAAAGTATATATGTACTTTACATGAGGTACTTGGCAAAGATACTAATCAAATAAGTGACAGGGGTTTCAGCTTCATAATGGTTGTAAATATCCAATCTAGTGTACCATTGGAATATGCCATAACACCAGAGGGCCCTGTTTAGAGAACACCTGTAGGATATTCTTTGGTGTTCTGGAAAAGTTGAAACACCAAAACTGTACCTTCTCATCTTCAGGCTGTAGGTCCATTGACAAATAGAAGTGGAGATTTCGCAAAATCGAACTGCAACAAAGACTCTCAAATAACCCTGAGCTATTCTTTTACTTCAGACAGGAGAGCACCCAACTTCTCCGACTCATCACATTCCCCTGTTTTCAAAGCTCTCCCGACACAAGAACTCGCCAGTGCTGGTAATCCACTCCTGGGTCTAAAGTCCTTAAACGTCTGTTTCTGCCAACTCAGCTCAAAGTTCCCAGATAATAGGCCAATTATATTAGGTCACCGGAAGCTTAGCCTCACCAACAACCTCAAAAAGGGAATTTCCTAAATCTCATACCCAGCAGGGGATTTAGGACAATGAGTTCCTTTCCATTAATCTTTAATTCCTGAAAATGTCAGTAATGGTCTTGTGTGCTTCTCTTTAGGCCTTCTAGGTGAGAATTTGAGATAGTGGCTACTGGAGGTGATGCCAACAGTAAAGGCTGCCTTCATCCAGCATGTAGGTGGCATTTTGTTCTAGCGGCTGGGAGGTGGCAGCAAAGTCAATCCAAGGGCCGGTGGCAGAGCAATGACATGTAGCTTCCTGGGCAGTCAGATCTTGCTCAGCACCCAGGTGAACAGTATATCAAAGCTGAACAACTCAGGAGCCAGAGGCTCTATGCTTCATGCCTGGCTCTCTGAGTAGGGAGAGATACTCCTGCTATCAGGGGGCCGATGATGGGAAGCATGTACAAAGGCCAGAAGAGTGTGTATTGGGCCCTGGCTGGATGGCTCAGTTGGTTGGAGCATCATCCTGTATACCAAAAGTTGTGGTTTCACTCCCTGGTTGGGGTACATGCAGGAGGCAACTGATGGATGTTTTTCTTTCTGTCTCTCTCTCTCTCCCTTCCTCTTTCTCTAAAATTAATAATTATATCCTCTGGTAAGGATTAAGAAAAAAGAGTGTGTGTTAAATGAGGGTGGGGGAAGACCTGAAGAGAAATCAGTTTCTCAAGGCTTCCTTCTGTAAGAGCTCATATACAGCCTTAGAACAGTGCCTGATGCACAGGGAGAGTTTGCCAAATCCACGTGCTCTCCTAATTTCCCAACCTGTCACTCCAGGCACCACGTTCTGGACTTCCCTCTCAGCTGGGTCCTCGTAGTTCAAGCACTTCTCCTTAAAAGTACTTGTGTAGAAATCCTGAAGTTAGAACTTTGTAGTGGAAGAAACAGTTTAAAAACTGGCAATTAAAAATAAAAGATTGAACCCCCATTTATATAACATTCTCAAAATAACAAAATTACACAGCCAGAGAACAGATTAGAGGTTACCAAGTAGGAATGTAGGAGGGTGTGGCAGGTGGTAGAGACCCTTGGAACTGGAACAGTTCTGCATCTTAACTGTGATGTTGGTGACAGGGGTTCACCACCAATTTAATGGGTCAAAACTGCAGAGATGTGTACACACTCACAAATGCCTGCATATAAGACTGGTAAAATCTTAATAAGTTCTGTGGATACCAGTGTCAATTTTCTGGTTTCACTCTCTAGTTCTGCAAGATGTTACCTTTGGGTGAAACTGGATACATGGGACATCCCTGTACATTGTCTGGCAACTTCCTATAAATCTATAATTATTCTATAATAAAAATTTTAAATGCCTGAATCCATGAAGGAATCATATATGAAATTTGCTAAACAGTTAAGGTAAGCATAAATAGGTATATAGACAAACTCTTAATAATATACACTGTTTTGTTCTGATATTAACTTTCCACATGTCCTTCACTAAGGGGTTGGGAAAACCCTTATCCAGAACCATCACTTTGCAAAACATTCTGCTTATTGTAGTTGCTATGAAGAGTATTTTCTAAAATTGTTCAGTAGTCAACCTGTGCAGCAATACGTAGCAACCCTGCCTTTAGCCAACTACAGCAAAAGGATGTATGTTGGTCCCTGATTCTTTATTTTCATCATCCTGGTTTCATGATCTTCTGTATCTCAAACTACTCCACTTGCAAGCTAGTCTGGATTAAAATAATCACATTTTGTATCAGCATTGTTATTCTAATTACAGAGAACTCTCAGTTTCATACTTCTCAATCTTCAGACAAAAAAAATACAGGTATTTTATTCATGTATTCAATAACTTTCAGTTGAGTACTTACTATGAGCTCTAAGGATTGATTTCTGTGTTGTTATTCCCACCATGGTGGGCCGTGACTCACACAGGCGTCCGTGCAATGCTATAGTTTAAGGCCCTTCATGCTCTTCTCCTGGCTGCTCTGCGAAATGCTTTCTACCCAGAACTGGCTTCTCTTTGTAGCTCTGGTGTAGATCTAATTCCCTAACTTGTTGGCAGAAGGAGAGCTTCCCGTGTGAGAGCCACTTGAAACAAGACTCCTGGGATGCAGAAGTTGATTCTGTATTTCTTTACAAGGTGGACCCTGAACTGTGGCTGGTACTGTTCAACCACTGCAACCTAGCGCTGTGTGGGCAATTACACTGTTCACAGCAGGGCTGGTCTCAGGACCAGCCCCAGGTAGGCTCAGTGAGGGGAAGCAGATGGAGACAGGTGAGTAATGGACAGGGATGAGAAGGTGGTGGCAGGGGTGGTGCTGGGAAAAGGGCGGACAGGTAAGGCGGTGCCTGAGCCGGTGACTCAGAGAGCGCTCCTTTGTCAGGAGGGGTGGGGCAGAGGCAGAGCTTGCCTGGACCATGGAAACCACACCCAGCACAGGTTCTTTCCTGATCTCCTGCACTCAGGCTGCTTCCTGATCCCTGAGTTGGGACGAAGCCAACAGGTGATCTCAGGGTTTGGCTCTTTCCCCGAGCTCCTGAAAGGAGACTAGCCTTGAAGGTCTGATAAAGGTTTAGAGACAGACTAAGGGGGGTGGGAGTGATCTTCAAGCTCCAGTATCCCAAAGTTTCCCTGGAGCAACTCACACACACACTCTTTCTCATGCGTGTGCACATGTGCATGTGCACACACACACACACCTGGGATTGCCAATCATTAATGCCCCTCACCCCCCCACTTCTCCATTGGGTCTGAGCAGGAAAGAGTCCATATGGCCAAGGGGCTAAGTTATTTACCTTTTCCTATCTTTAGGAAAGAACATGAAAAAGGAAGGGAGATTGCTAACTGAAAAAGAAGACTTTGCTTAAACTCCACTAACCTAAGTTGCAAGTAAAGAATAATTTAAAAAATGAAGGAAGAGGAGGAGAGGAAAAACTCCTTTTGTCCTTGTTTGAATCCTAGCTACATTACCTATTAGCTGTGTGACCTTGGACAAGTTGTGTGTGTGTGTGTGTTTTAATCTCTCTGTGCCTCCTTCTCCCCATCTGAAACATGGAGATGATGATGATATCAACTTCATAGGATATGGGGAGACTTAAGGGGTTAATTTGTGAGAAAGGAGAAAGAATGCCTGGTGCATGACAATGCTGTGTACACTGAGATGGCTTGTACAGACTCCTGTCTCCCACAGAGACTCAGTTTTCACTGCTTCTGTCTTGCCTCTGCCCTTGCACTCTTTCAGCTTTCCTCAAGCAGCTTCTTCTCCATCATCCCCTTTCCCCTAAGAGGCTGCCCAGGCTCATAATTAAGAGCAGGGCTTTGGAGACTGATGGAGTTGGAATCACATCCTTGCTCCCTCACACCCTGGCTTGGGCAAGTGCTGGCCTTTCTGTGCCTAGATTTCCTTACTTGCCACCTGTGTCAATAGCCTGCCTCCCAGACCAATCACAACCTGGAGGCCACCAGTGACAGGAAGAAATGCCTGGCCCTGAGAAGGAACTCAGCAAAAGACATATTCCACTCAGGGGTTCCCTCCTGCCCCCTCGGGACTGCCCTTTCCATTCTTTGTCTCCACCACATGGTTGTCTGAGAACACGGGTGGCCACTTTGTGAGCACTCATTGCCTTCCCAGCACAGTGCTAAGAACTTTATTCCCTGTAACCCTGGAACAAGCCCAGACTTACGATCTGCTCTCTACACCCAGAGCCCCTCTCTGTCTTTCTTGAGAAAATGACTGAAGTTAACAGTGTGCTATTATCAAGATCAAAATCAAAGGCCTCACTGTGGAAAAGGAAGAGGAAGAGCTGGGGGAACAGCAGTGGGGCTGCCAACCTACCCAGTTTGCCCAAGACTCAGGGGGTTCCCAGGTCATGGCACTTGCATGGTCAAGACTGGGAGGGTCCTGGGCAGACTGGGACAGCTGGTCACCCCAATAATCCAGTCATCCATAATACCCAGAACCCCTGACAAATATCTGTTGCTGCTATAACAATGGCTCAGAGACTGAAGTGACAATTTTAGGAAAGTCCTTAACTTCTCTGAGCTTCGGTTTCCTCATCTTTAAAGTGGGGTAGCCATGGCTACCTTCTCACAAAACTGCCATTGAGAGGAAAAAGGAACAAGAACATCGGTGTCCCCAGCAGTGTCTGCCACACAGTGAGTCCCCCACAGGTGTCAACATTAAGTCCTGGAAAGGGCTCCTCGTCTTCCTGCCAGATGCTGACCCTGGCTGCTTATTTACTGTCCTCAAGTGTCAACTCCCTCACCTGTCAAATTGGTTCAGGAATGAGTTTACAGTAAATCAATAACATAAAGCTTGTCTTCCAGATGCAGGCCCTCTGGAAACATAGGTCACCTTCCCTCTGCAATGTTCACCTTTTGCCAGTCTTTGGGGAAGAAGAAAAAGAGGAAGGGAGAGAGCTGGTTAAAAAAAGGCTGTGCTGAAACTCCAGTGGCTGGGCCTTGGAGGTAAAGAAAAGGAGGCCTTTTTTTTTTTTTTGGAAGAGATCGAAACCTAAGACTTAGACTGGCTGGAAAACCCCAGTCCCTCCCATCCATCACCACCAGACGCCAGACGAGGAAGTCCCTCTGCTGAACAATAGGGGAAGAGACTTTGTGAGGGAGGGGCAGGCGAAAATGAGAGAATGTCAGAGTTCCCCAGCTTCAGCCCAACGCTGGGACTGACATACTGGCTCACCAACACACCTGACACCTACTGGCTTGAAGAGCACAGGACTGTCTGAAGGGGCATGTGACGTGGAGCAAAGCCATCACCCTTGGTGTGTGAAGGCCACACTGCTCACTCATCTCCATTAAAGCATCTGGCCCCATCCCCTGTTTCTGACCTCTGAGCCCTGGCTGGGTTCGGGGTGAACTCCATACCAGTCCTGGACCCCCAGCATCCGCAGCAGCAGCAGTGGCTGTGTGTCTCCCTGTTTTTCCAGGCTTTGCTTGTCTGGCCCTGAAGACGGAACTGCTCCAGCATGGGTCTCTATGGCAGTTCTGTGAAGGTCACTGGCTCAAACGTTGCTATTTTTTAACATTTATTAGGTGCCAATGGCATGCTGGGCTGTAGGGGAAGCAGAGGTAGGCAGAATGGGCGGGCACGTAGCTGCCTGAGATAAACAAATGCATGGCATTCCAGAGCTCTGAGGGCAGATGCCCCACAAAGCCCGAGACCAGGGCAGCTCTGTCTGTGTTGTCACCTTTCGGGGCACTCTCAGAAATTTCTGCTCCAGCCCTCAGCAACAGGGTAAAGCAGAACCTAAGGACTTCTTGGCTGCCGCTGTAACTCTCAGTCACCAACACCAGCATTGCCAGCCACTCCCCAAGTGACATGCTTTGCTCCCATGGCCCTTTGGCTCCCTTCACTCCAGACCCTCAATAAAAAAAATAAAAAATAAATAAAAAATAAAAAACCAGCTGGAGGCAGAGAACAGTCACCATAACCTAGAATCCCTCCTCTCTGTCCCCAGGGATAAGGAAGTTGAGGATTTAGTCTGACCCAGAAGGAAAAGCTGTCACTTTGGAAGGGGTCAAAGGGATACAGCGAGAGGGGTCAGCAGAGCTGTATGTGCAGGGACCCAGCTGGAGGGACGGAATCCACGTTTTCCATTGCCTTTCATCTTTTCGCTGAAACAATCTAACCTTACCATGTGGCCCTGAGTGCACTCAGCTCCCTGGGTGCAGCATGGAAACACACAGGATGGAGCTGGGGCAGGTGGAGCAGGGTGTGTGGAGTCACAGCTCAGAGAGGAGGCTGAGTTCAAGCCCAGTTCTACCCTGACTTGGGACAAGTCATTTCACTTCTGGGCTTTAGTTTCTTCATTTGTAAAGAGCTGGTGTGTGATGGATTCACAAAGTTCCTTTGAACTCTCTTATTCAGCGATGTGTCAACGTGTATTCAGCAGAGTCTATCCTCGCATGCCACCTGAATAAGCAGTCAGCCCCCTTTCTGGTGGGGGACAGAAGCAGATAAGGACATGATGAGAGGGCTATCTGTGGGGTTCTCCCGTGACAAATGCTCTTCACGTCTCTCTGTCACATGGCCTTGCCAGGTCTTCAAAGCTTGGCATTGGAAGTTCCCTCCCTGACACCCCCCACCTGCACACATCCCTGCTCACCTTCCAGTGACGCATGACATCCAGGACAGGCTGCCCCAGAGCATGCCTGAGAGTCAGTGCCCATCACCCCTGTTCCAGGTGCCGCAGCAGAGATCTGGCTGGGTTGCCAGCTGTTCCTAAGCCTGAGGAGCTCCTTGAGTTACAACATGGACAGGACATGGAAATTGAAACAGGAGAAGCAGCTCTCAGGGCCAGAGGGCTCCTGGGGCAGCTATGGAAAGACAACCCAGCCAGACTGACCACATTATTTATTGCTTCTCTTGGGAAGACATATATGGTTAGGAAAACAACCTCTTCATGTCACAAGACTCAGCTTTTTCGTGTCTCACCAAAACACCACCAAACACTCAAAGGCAGCTGCCAGGCACAAGAAGCACCAAACAACTGCATGTATGTTGGCACTATTTTTCCCCAAGCACTTCATAGGATGTGGGTTCAGAGAAACAGTGTTTTATGTCACATCAGGGAGGAAGGCACCCTGCTGAAACAGAGAGTCTTCCTTAGGGCCTCCCAGTCCGGCAACCTCAGATGAGCCTGCTGAGTGGAATCTGGGAGGCTTGACCACGTCGTCTCTATTAGGGGGAGTTGAGTAGCCAGGGCCTGAAATATTTTGAGAAACAAAGGAAATTACTACACCTTCCCACCCCCACCCCAACCAGCAAAAGCCCAAAGCTTTCCCACCCCTTTCACAAACTACCACCCTGGCCTGCAGAGAGGAGAAAGGCTGGGGGGTGGGGAGGCTGCGTGGGGGAGGAGGTGGAAGGCTGGCCAATTGGAAATGATGTCATGTGGCCACAGCTAAAAAAACACTCTGCAGCTGAGTGCTGGGGCGTCAATGCCATGTCAGTTGTTGGACTGGGGAGTGGGTTTCGCCAGGTTGGATCAAGTGGCTGCTTTCCTGGAAACTGGGCTTCTGGTTGCTAGGACTGATAAGGTGGGGAAATGCTACCCCTGGGGTTCATGGGAAAACATTTTGACATTGAAGAAGAGCTGGGACATGTTAACCGTTGAGAAAAAACAGAGCAGCCCCAGCTTAGTGGCTGCGACTACCAGCCCTGCAGGACTCTGATTACTGACTCCAGGATACAGCAGCCAAGAAATGAGATGGCTCGTGTCCCTGAGACTTCAGGGTGGAAATCCCAAAGGACACACCACCTAATGTGGCTCTAGGGCACCCATTTTCTCCCAGAGTCCTTGAGAATCCAGCCTCCACTCTAGATGGCTGTGTGCCCTTGCATCACATATGTGCAGACAGCCGCCCTGGGAAGTGACTCCAGGCATTGGACACGTGCTGACGAGGCACCTCAAGGCCAGGGCAGAGAAGTGTTACCCAGGGCAATGAGAAATGATCTGCAGAGAGGCTCAGGAGGCCCCTGGGAGGCTCCTAACTGGGACAGGTCTGTGCTGGCAAGTGTAGCCAGAAGGGCAGTGGTCTTAGAGACATTCTGTGCTGGGGTTGGGGGCCATGGGACAGCCTGCAAAAGGAAATGCTTGGGGTGATTCAGGAAACAAAATCCCTTGGCAGAGAGCCAGGGCTGCCCTAACTTACACTGATGCTTGCCCCATGACAATACTGTTGTAACAAGGTGCCTCTACATCTCCATTTCATCCACTCAGGGTACAGCCTCCCTGAGATGTGCAAAGCTCAGGCCCTCCGTTGGGACATCTGAATGCCCACCACTTTTGGCCTGATCAAGACAGCTGTGGGCCACCCAACACACCCATGCAACTGAATTTAGTTATTCTGTGGTATTACCTGTAAGTATCTGTGAGCTCTCAGCAGAGGGCCTGGGAGAGCACTGAGCTCCGAATGGCAAGATCCAGATGGCCCTGTGGATAGAGTCCCCACCCACCCCCACTGCAGTCCTGCCCTGTCGTTGTCCTGGCAGCCTGGGTGCCAGTTCATTTCCCTCAGCATCTATTTCTGCCTAACAGTGGAAGTAAAAGCGAATGGGCCCCCTACTTCTCTGTGATTCTCTCTCATTACCTCCGATCCTTCCCGCAGAACTGGTTGTGTTCCGGAGAGGCATGGGAATAATGCAGGGAGGAGGGAGAACAGAGAAGCAGATGAGAAAAGGAGAGAGTCTGAAACCAGCAACCCAGTGAGACAAGATAAGAAAGTGGGGACGTGGCGGCCAGGCAGAGAGGCACACCACTAGACAGGAACCCCCTGGCACAGGTTTAGGGAACAACAGACAATGCAAAGGCAGATAAATCTTATTTTAAAAAAAGATTTAAAAGAAAGTAGAAAGAGATTGAAAATTTGAAGGGGAAACAAATTTGGCCAGTTAGAAACATGGCCAAATAAATACCTTACATATATACATATATATGTATATACACATATAGATATAAATATAGAAAAAGATATAAAAATGAGCAAAAGAAATAAAGAGCAAGAAGTAAACATTTAATTAGAGCAATAAGTTTGTGTTCCAGAGAGCTGGTAGGAATAAGCACTTTGCAAATTTATTCTAAATGGCAGATAACAATTGTAAATATTATAGTATTAATACTATAGAGCAGTAATACTTTGATTGAATAATCTTTATTTTTGAAACTTTGGTTTGGCATTTTATGATACAGTGCTTTAAGGGTCATATTTTGATACAAATCCCACCTGGGCCATTAGTGCTGTGTGATCCTGGACAAGGCCTCTAAGCACCCTGTTCCTCGGTTTCCCCGTCAACAAAAAGGACATAATAAGAACACCTACTCAGGAGGTAGTTCCAAAAATTAAGTGAACTAACTAATCCAACTAATCCATGGAAGGTTCTTAGAACATCCCCCAGCTAATGGTAGAGACTCAAACATGTTAGTTGTTACTAACATGTCAGATAATTACATGTCTTTCTTTTTTTTGGATTAACTGGAGGCTACAAAACAAGTTAGAGGATTGTTTCAATCATCCATGCAAGGGATGATGGTGGCCAAAACCAAGAGAGTGGCAGTGAGGTTGCAGAAAAGAGGAAGAATTTAAGAGGCATTTGAGAAGTTGAATCAATAGGCTTTAGAAGTGATAAAATATAGACACTGAAAAGAAAAAAAAAAGTCAAATGAGACCTAGGAGTTTCTAGCCTGTGTGATGAGAGAATATTAACTGAGAAAAGAAAATAAGGGAGGTCAGGAGAAGTGGAAAATAATAATTAAATGAGTACTTACTATGATCCAGGTGATAGTCTAAATGCTATGCATGTACTGAGTTATTTAATCATCATAAACTATAAGATAGGTATTAATCCCATTTTACAGATGATAAGAACAAGTGACAAGTCTGTCATTTCTCCAAGGTCACATAGCTAATACTTGATGGAGTTAGAATTTGAGCTCAGGCTATCTGGGTACAGAGTCTACAACCTTAACCACTCCCATATAGGCTTTCTAAAAGATAAGGAGTTCAGTTGAGTTTGTGGGACATCTAAGATGCCATATGGAGTAGTCAGTCGAATATAGCAGTCTGAAACTCAGAAGAGAGGTGAGAGATAGCAACAAAGCTAGTGATTTCAGATTAGGGGACTAGCAGTCAGATTGTGCCTATGGAAGTGGACAAGGTGAGGGAGACTGCCATATTTAGGGAAGCTGCCCCTGTCCTGGTGGAAGTCACACCTTCTACTAAAGCATCCAGAAAGCCAGATGCTCACTGTCCCTGAGCCCTGGAGGCTGAAACTGAGCAAACAGTACCCGCCTGGCCAACCTGTGTCTCCCCACAAGACAAGTAATACAAAAGCAAAGCACAGCATAAGGCAGATTCTACCATGGCAATGCCATCAGTGTCCTGTGGTGGCAGTAAGGTGGCCATGGCTGGAGTCTGGCAGCAGAGTCCCTGTAAGCTGAGGTGTGATCATGGCAGGGTTTTGGCTGTCCGTCCTCCCTTGGTTTCCTTGTTTCCTTGGTTTCCCTTGATTTCCTTGGGCCACTTTCTTAGCCTTGTTCTCTAGTCTGTCTGTCCAGTCACTTCCCGACATTCTCCCCTAAATCCCCTTTCCTGGAGTCAGTTTCCCTTTTTTAACCTGGCTCTCTGACAGGTCTAACATCAATCTGCCATTCCTTAGATAATTCTATTTTCTTTGCACTCCTTTCTAGCCTTTGTAATAGATTAAGGAAGCGATTACATATCTTCACCTGAAAGCACCCCCAAGAAACAATCACCTCCGAAATTTTATTGTGAACAATATACAGCCATAAAGAAACATTGCCCTTTATCATAACAAGTATCCAGATGTACAAATGTAACATATATGAATTTTTCCACACCTGCCATATTACAAAAAATGTCTTATTCAAATTTCTTAATTAAATTACATCCCAGTTCCAGCCCCCATGCTATGGACTGAATGTTTGCACCCCACCCCCAAAGTTTATATGTTGAAGCCCTAATCACCAATGTGATGCTATCTGGAGGTGGGGTTTGGGAGGTACTTCCATAGTGAGGTGGAGCCCTCATGATGAGATTAGTGATCCTTTAACAAGGCTAAAGTTCTCTCTATCTCTCTCCTTCCATCTCTCTCTCTCTCTCTCTCTCTCTCTCTCTCTCTCTCTCTCTCTCTTCTTCCACCTCCTCCCCCACAGGTGAGAACATAGCAAGAAGATGGCTGTCTACAAGCAAGGAAAAGGGTTATAACCAGACACCAGATCTGCTAGTACTGTGATCTTGAACTTCCAGCCTCCAGAACTATGAGAAATAAATGCCTGCTGTTTAAGCCACCAGTCTGTGGTATTTTTGTTTTAGCAGCCCAAGCTGTTTGAGACACCCTCTTGCCAAGGTTGGTTAGGGCGGCCAATGTTAAGCAACATTCATGCCCCACCACTTTGTAGCACTTAGTAACCCCCAGACTCACCTGCTTCAGAGAAATGGATGAAAGAACCTTTTCTTCAGTTCTAAACAGTCACTATTTCTTTTTTGCTGACTAGTGCCAGTGCTAGAGGCTGCTTCTCCCCAACTGTACTGCCCTGCCACGCTGGTCAGGCAGCAAAGATGCCCCCTCCCAGCTTTCATCTCCTTTACCAATGTTCCCAAGGCCACAGGACCTAGTGACCAACCTCCCTGTCACATTTACTCCACGTCCTCAGAAGTGCTGCCAAGGAGTGCCCTGGTCCAGTGACCTATAAATGCCACAGTCCTCTTCCCCAGGTTGGATCCACAGCCTCTGACCCCTTGGGGCCCACCCAGCCTCCCAAACACACAGCCTTCACCTCTTCTGAGTATCCAGCTTCTTGACCCTGCAACATCCAGGGCTTGAAAGGAGATTGTCTCCAGATACCAAGAAAGCAGAGAACAGAAGAACTCTTTAAGAGAATCCCTTTGTTTTATCCTATAGAAAAAAGAAATTACCTCTTCCTTTTGCTGTCTCCTAAGGAAAGTACTAAGCAAATATAAAATAAAATATCTTAATTCCAGAGCTGAGATGGCAACAGCCCTAAAAACATAATTTTTTAATAAGAATTACTTATGACGTAAAATGTATACCACCTGATATTCTGGCTTCAAGCAAAAGAAATCAACTCATCATAGCTTAAACAAAAAGTGGGTATTTTTCTTAAGAAAAAGGTAGTTTGTCAAAACAGAAATGGAACTAGGATTCTGAAAGGACTGGAACCAGAAACTAGAAGGTTGCCAAAACCACAGCAGTATTTTCATGTGCCTCGCCTATGCTTTCCATTTCACACCTGCTCTAGTTTTCTCTCTGCAAACCACCAGAGCTCTCAGGTCCCTGGGATATTATGCAGACGGTATCTCTAGCTTCCAAGTGTGCATGTGTCAGTCCCCACCTGGGGGAAGATTCACTCAATCAATCTATCTTTTTCTCTTGTTCTCTGTCTGTCCCTTACTCTCTTTTTCCATTCTTTCCCCACCTCCGCAACTTTCAACTCCCATTTATCCCTACTAATCTCCAAATTCCTAGGGAAGGGACTCTGGCCCAGCTATTCTCCTCCCCTGGTCCAATCAACTGTGGCCAGGAAGACAGGCTCACACTGCACATACATGGCTGTCACAAGCTCAATCTTAGAGTTTCAAAGGGTGGTGTATGGACGGAAGTGTAGAGAGGGATGTGAAGCTAAGAATGGCCTCTGGCTTGCTTGGCTCCCCCTAGCAGCTGCCCTTGAGACAAGGATTACAGTGCAAGTAGGTACTTTGGAAGGCAGAAGCAGCAGCAGTCAGGGAATGGGGAAGTAGTGCAGGGAGGACACCAATACGAATGACTCAGGTGGCGGTGGGTTAGGGGAAGGAGGGATTGAACAAAAAGGAAAAAGGACTCATGGACATGAACAACAGTGTGGTGATTGTGGCAGGGAGGAGGTATAAGGGGACCAAAATGTAATGGGAAAAATACAAGAAAGATTAAGGATGATCATCAAAGCAGCTACCGCTGTGGATGGCTCTGGAAGGGAACTCTGGGAAACAGCAAACTGCATACCTCAAAATTATTAAGGAAGCTAGGATTCACATCAACTACCAAGAATCCTTGGTTGTGGGCTATTTCTAAGTGGTGGTTATTCTACAGCACTTCCAACTTGCATCGAGTAGGAGAGCAGAGTGGAATTCTCCAGTTCCAGAAAAAGCCTCAGGAAGGGGATGTAGACACTGGCAGCTGGATGTCACTACAGCGTAATGAACCAACTGAGGTCCAAAGACTGGGCCCCAACGGCTCCTGCTGAGGCTGTTACTGAAGGAGGTGGAGGTGTCGTGGGGACTAACGACACCTGCCTCTGCAACCACTTCGCTGATTCCTAACGTTTGTCTTTACATTCAGAATACTGAAAATGGGACCTCTGAGAAGCCACCGGAGGAGATGCCAGGGCTACATCATGTGAGGGACAAGCGGTGCTATCAAATCTGGATCAAAAAGGCCTTCAAGCAACTGTGTGAAGTTACTAAATGACAGAAAGAAAGTTCTCTAGCCTAACTCTGTTGAACTACAGTAATTCAATAGGACAGAACACTGACACCGCACTGTAGTACTTTATGAAGTTCATGTGATACGTATGCATGTGTATGTGTGTTTCCTGAGGAATGCAGTTTTTTTTTAATTGGCTGCCTTATGCTGTAAAGGTTTTTAAATTAGGTTTCAACATTCTGCATTGTTCATTGCATTGCTTCTTTCTTTTTTTTTACATTTTTGTACAGTGTAAAGTTTCCACTGGAACAGATGATGGAGGGGGCTGGTTTGAGCTGCCATTTTTAAGGGCAGGGGGAAGGAAGAATTCAAATAGCCCCAGGAAAGTTCAAGCTCAAAGCTCTTCATTTTCCTGGAATAAGTACATCAGGATTGTATAACTTTTCTCGAGAAGTTAAAAAAAAGTAGTGTTGACATTTTTAAGACAATGACAGCAGAAAAAAACAACTCCATGTTTCTTTATAGTTTTAGTTGCTTAAGGGGTATATCAAATATTGAGAATAGAGTAATGATTTCAGATTCTACATGCAGTACTCTAAATGTATGATTTAATATAAAATTTACTGAGCACAGAAAAGCTAAGTAACTTGCTCAGGGTAAAACAGACAATACAGGCTGATGGAGCCTTGGTTTGCATACCCACAATGCCTGACCCCAACACACCAGTGCACCGCTGGCAACTGCCAGACCTCCTGAAGGCTTGCCTCAGCTTCATCTTTGGTAGATACCGTGCTTAGAACACTTGACATTTCAAATCGGGAACATTTTAAGTGGGGTACTCTCAATTCACTGTAAAATTTCAGTCAACAGAAATATTGGGTTGGCCAAAAAGTTCATTTGGTTTTTTCTGTAAGATGGCTCTAGTAGCACTTAGTTGCCTTTAACTTTAATTCAAAACAATTTTGTTACATTGTATTGTGACAACTGTCATATCAACATGCATGAAAAAATATCAAAATTGGTGAATTTTTGTGTAGCCATTTTAACATTGAAGATGGAAGAAAATAGGCAACATTTTCAGCATATTATGCTTTATTATTTCAAGAAAGGTAAAAACAGAACTGAAACACAAAAAAGATTTGTGCAGTGTATGGAGAAGGTGCTGTGACCGCTTGAACATGTCAAAAGTGATTTGCGAAGTTTTGTGCTGGAGATTTCTCACTGGAAGATGTTCCACAGTCAGGTAGACCAGTTGAAGTTGATAGTGATCAAACAGAGACATCAATTGAGAACAGTCAACATTATGCCATGCAAGAGGGAGCCAACATACTCAAAATATCCAAATCAATAAAGTCACTGATGAAAGTGAAAAATGTGTCTTTTATTTTATGGAAAAAACTAAACAGACCTTTCGGCAACCCAATATTAAACTGAGCTCCCTTCATTTCACAGCCACTTCTGAGAAACTGTTGCTTGGGCATGTGCAACAGTGCCTTTGGAGACCAGCTTTTCCTAAACTTAAGCAAGGTCAGGCAAAGTAAAAAATCACCACCACACAGGGTTATAAGGGGCTGATGGGTTTCAGAATTGAATTGATGTCAAGCATCAACTGTTCAGACTACTCTTACTGTTTCAAAAAGATTCGCCTCCATTAGACTGTAATATAAGCACAGTGGAGTGGAATCCAAATTAAACCATTGATTCGAATTGTCCTAATTATCTGCAGAAACCTTCTCTAACTTTCCCCCTTGAAAGGCTGTGAGAAAGTCTTCGAATTACCTAGTTTCCCTTGCCCAAACAGTTATATTAGTCTTGCCATGACTATCTGTCACAATGTTCTGCCCTGGCTAAGGGCCAGGCCCATAAGACCCTCTCTCCTATGAATATCGAACAGAGCAGTTTAGCCTGGAACATGACGGAAGCTGGAAAAGAGGACACAGTAATATGGCTACCACTTTCCTCTCTGCAGCCCTGCTCTAGAGATGCCGCAGGGAACTTGAGAGATCTGAAAAGCTATTGTGAAATCTGTGAGATAACCCTGGTTGGGTCCTAAACCAGGAGAGAGAGATGGGTAGACAGCACCACAGACAGAGGATGGCTGGGTGTACAGATGGGGAACATCTATCTCTGCTTCCTTCAATTCCTCACCTGCCCCAGGTGTGTCACTGCCACTGCAGCCACTACTCCTGGAGAGAAAACCCCAGCTAACCTCCTCCAGGACTGTCAGCAGACAACAGAGAGACTTTAGGGCACTGCTGGGGCCCTACGAAGATTCCAGATATTACATCAAAAAGGCAATAGGGACAAACAGATCCTTCAGTTTCTGTGAGTCCTTCTTTCCATCCCTCCTATCACATTTCAAGCATTAGGTCGTTACCACCAAGGGAGACAGAGACTGGTTCTTAAAAACCAGACCTCCCAGGCAGAAGTATAAGGAGGAGGAAGAAGGATAAGGAGGATAAACCTAAATTAACATCTTAAGTGTTCTCTCCCTGTCTGTCTCTTTCTGACTCCACCCCACTCCTATTACCACTCTCTCAAGTCACAAACACACACATTTTTCTTTCACATTCTCTCCTGAAACTGCACAAGGAATGGAACAATCCAAGGCCTGAGCTAAAGACCTTTGCAGGTTCACAGCACCAGCCACAGCACCCAGTATTCTGGGAGAGTACGCCTCAAAGGGAAAAATAACAGCAGAGAAGCCCGATAGATGGAACAGATGGAACAGTAGATACCAGATGAATTTACAATCACGAATCAGGGAGAAAAAGAACATATAGACAAGCATTGTGCTCTGCTTCATATACACAGCGGAGAACTTGGTAATGTAAAATAAGTAGTCATAATTGAGAACCCACTGGAGATGCTGGATGTTAACAACACAGAGTCAGTATATGTGGTGAAAAGCCAAATGGACCAATCTCTCCAGAGAAGAGTGAAACAAAGAACAGGTGTGCCTTTGGCCCAGCAATTCCATTCCACGCTGTGCTGTGGATCAGTTTTCCCCAGCTGCACCTGACAATAAGTTCACATGGGACACTTGTGAGACCAAATGATTCCAGGGCCCCCTTCAGACCTGCTGAGTCAGAATCTCCAGCCAATGGGCCCAAGAATCTGCTTATTAGTAACACCCCACCCCATCTCCCTTCAAAGTGATTCCTTATAACCAGGCAAAACCTCTGTTCTAGAAAAATTCTCACAGAGACTGCTCATCACAGTGAGCTGTGTAGTGGGGAACTGGAGACCAAACAAGGTGACCATCACCAGGAAAATGGGTTTTTAGGTACAGTAGATAATTCTATGAAACAACATGCAGCTTAGAGCCATCGCACTGAGTGCACACAGTAACGTGGGGAGGCCTTTAGGAACATTTGTACTGAGCAAAAGGTAAGCATCAGAACAATATTTACAGTACAAAGCCTAGTACATAAACTTTAAATACACACATATATGCCAAAGACATATTGATAGTGAAGGACAGAAATCCAGCACGTTTGAAGTAGTAGTTGTCTTTAAAGCAGAGGGAGACTTGAAGATCAAATAAGGAAAACACATAAAATAAAACAAGACAGGGCCTCCCCCGGATCCATGAGGGCAGGGTGCCACCAACTGAGAAGAGGCTTAACTCTAATCTCTGCAGCTATCTGATTCTTTTTTTTTTTTTAATTCTAAGCAGCACTAAAATTCTAATCTTGTTACCAAGATTGCCTAAACCTGTCTGAGTTTCTGTACCTCTTAAGACTTGTTTTTTTTTTCCTATTTCCTTCAATTGTGTGAGCTCTCCATATCTTTCCAATAAATATCTCTTTTTCCTATTTCCCCCCAAATTTTATTTCTTTTTCCCCCTGGAAGAATCTAGAGACCTTTCTCAGTGAACATACTTCTGGGTCAAGAGATGAAGCAACAATTCATGTCCATGTCCAGTGTCCAAGCTGCTCTGTCTCCAGGGCCACAGCCACTTCTGGAAGAGGCAAGGACATACAGGTCATGTTTCAGAGTGGAGCGTTCATGTCCCCAACATTTAGCACAGTACCCCACATACAGGAAGGTGGTAATAAATGCCTTTTAAATTAAGGACTTCAGGAATGAAAGAAGAAATAAGTGAGTTTATGATAGCTGTTGTTTCAACTTTTTTTTTTTTTCAACAAAATGTTACCTCCAGATTACCAGATTTTTAGAAAATTAATCTTGGCATAAAATAAAGAACAGCAGGCCTTCTGTGACTATCTTTCTTGGACCAAATCACTAGCAGTTAGCTCCAGGGTCAACTTCATGGGTGAATGTCCTGTGCAATCACACAGGGCTCCACACACTCAGAGGTCTCTGCACTTGTTTTTAATACTGTTTCTTCACCATTTTGAGATCCTTAATAATTTTTTAGAAAGGAGCCCCTCGTTTTTATTTTGCACTGGGCCCTGCAAATTGCATAGCTGATTCTGGTTAGCTCCAGCCTAAATCATACTGTGTATACCTACATGAAACACTAATGAAACTAAAATACCACCATTGAATTACAGGACTGCCTAGCATTCACAATGACTGCGGCCAAGGAATTTCTACTGCAAGGACAGTGTCCTTCAGATCACAGCCTCTCCTGCAAAGCTACAACTCCACGAAGTCCTCTCCCAGGAATATGTAACCAGCTCTATAAATTTTATGGAACTTTTGGGCACAGGCCACATGTATGAAGATCACTATAGGCAGAGTGTCACTATGCAGTACAGCTTGGAACAGTAATTGGGTTTCCACAGATATTTTCCATTCCATTTTCTGGAAGAGAGGTAGTGTAATGTTTTGGAAAGAACACAGATTTGGGAGCTAGGGGAAGCTCAGTTTGAGTCTTCCTTTTTCATTTAGTTGTATAAATGTGAGCAGACTACTTAATTTCTTAGAAACTTAAATTTCATCTCAAAAATAGGAACAATCATAACATTGTTGGGAGAAGTAAAGTGAGATTTTCTGGAAGGAAGGAAGGAAGGAAGGAAGGATAAAAAGAGGGAAAGAAGGAAGGATAAGCACCTAGAATAGTCTCTGAAATGTTGTCAACAAATGGGAACTTTTTTTCCTATCCCCTTTTATTCTCATTTCAAAAAACAACTCTTTGGGGCACTCTAAATTTAATATCATTTTTCTCTAGTCGCCAAAGGCCTAAAATCCTTTCCCAGACAATGCCTAAAACTACTCAGGGCACTCAATATTCTGATCAAACCTATTTTGATCAGAATCTCCCTTTCCTCACCCATATTCTAATCCCACACAAATATTCATGAGAAGTTTTCTGACTTCTTTAATTACTCTTCATGCTTTCTGAATGCATTTTTTCAGTGCTCCCAGTATTTCTACATATCTCATTACACCTTCCTACCCCCAAGTAATCCCCATGCCATCACCTGCCATACCCCAATCCATACCTCCCTTAATAACCTTCAGTTCTTCTGGGCGGCAAAAAGAGAACAGTCTCATTTTCTGGCCACCCTGCTGCCTGGGGACAAACACCAGCACAGAAAAACACAGGTACATTTTGATAAGCGCAGCCAGGTCTGATTGCTGCTCTCTGTTCACCTGAGTTGGGGGGCGTCAGAGAGGCAGAAAATACTGCTCTCTGTAGAGTAAACACAGCTCTACAGAGGTTGTAGAGCTAAACAGTAGGTTTTGAATTCCTACTTGGCATTGACCTGAACCCTATCGTACATCCTTTGCTGTAAAGAGAAGCGTCACAACATTCAGCCACTTCCCAAGGGGCTCAGAGAACAACCAGGAAATTGTTAGGAGTGAATGCTGCTTTTTTATTATGTATTTGCTATTCCAGGAAAACCAGTTATTCTATCTTGTTCTATCGTGAACTGCCTCTTACAAACAATTAAATAAGGGGGAGTACAGGGAAGGAGAGATAAGGAGGAATTTCTAAACCAAAAATCAATCAATAAATAAAAAGATTACATTTGCATCCCATTTACCCTCAAACAAAATGAAATTCAGCTCGTTCCTAAAGATATTAGGATGCTTGGAATAATGGGGTCTACAAGAAAAGAGCCCACAATGGTTTTTCAGTTAATAAAATGTCCAAGCCTGCAGTATACTTTTAGTTCCCAGATGCTGGGAATGAGGCTACCCAAGGAACCTGTTGTTTGAATGAGGACATCATTCAGTCTGGAAATAGACTCTGTTATTATGAGTAGGACATTCAATGTATCTTTTCCAAGCTATTTCACAAATCATTCAGGTACTTTTCCCCACAGCTGAGCAGCAGGAGTCATTTTTGCTGACTAAGCATGCCAGGAAAGAGGCTGGGCCTTAAAGAAATCAACACCAAGGCCAGTTTCTCTCCTCCACCACCTTCTCCATTAACATACTAATCTCCATTGTCTGCCCCCATTGGTGCCATTCTGTGGGTCTCCAGGAGTGTGGGAAATTCTGAGTGTACTTGCTGGAGCAGACAGGAGGTCTCAACACTACAGATGAAGCACTAAGTTTTGGTAAAAATGACATATAGACCTCAGGAATGGCAAATGTGTTATTAATTCATAATGTTTGCTCTGCACTTTACAATTTACAAAGTGCACACATCGTTTCATTTCACTGATTTTTTATTCTGTGATTTCCAAACCTTTTTGACCTTTATACATCATGACCCAGTACATGTATCTCATACACCCCCTCCACGCACACATACACACTCAAATATGACTCTATGCAATGCACTGTGCTATTTCCTCCTTTATCCACCTGATTGTTTTAATGCTGGTCACAACCTCCTAAAGTGATTTCACAACTCACTAATGATTTGGAACCCTCAGCTTTCAATTACCCTTTTAGTCAGTGGGCTGAATACTGTCTGTTGGCATTCATTCTGACTTCTACTCCCTTCTAGGCCCTTTTGCTGAACACTTAGGGCTAGAAGCCTGGGAACTGCACTTTCTCAACTACCTTGTCTCCAGGGTTCCACTTTCATTTCTGCCAATACAATGCTCTTATTAGATTTGGAAGGCAGAAGAGAGACAGAAAGCATTCTTTCTCTAGCAGTAGCAGGAGCTGCTGCTGAAGCCAGAGGACCCTAATCCCCCTGCCCACACCAGCCCTGATTCATCACCTCATGATGGAAGCAGCAGCTTCCTGAGTCTCCTGGCCACACCAGCAAATCAGAAAGCTTTGTTCTCCCAATCTTTCCTGTTTTTTGAATGCCTAATTCCCGGTTTAAATGCCCTTTTTGCCTCATATATTGGTTTCTGCTTTCCTAACTGAAGCTCAGTTGATACAGATAGATACTGGAAATCCTCATTTTATTTTTGCAGAAACCAAGACTTAATGAAGTCAAATGACTGGCACAAGGTCACACAGTAGTAAGCACCAAATCTACAACTCAATGCATTTCTGATGGCAAACTCAGATCTCCTTCTCCCCATTCACAGCTGTTTATGTATCAAATAGATGTTGCGATTTTTTTGTCTATACAAAGGTATACTAACTTCTGTATCTAAATTATGGTAAAACTCTTCAAAATGTTCTCAACTTTTTCTCCTCTTTCTCTATCAAATTTAAATCCATTCTTTTGTGCCTACATTAACCTACTCTGACCTTTCCTTTTTATGAACTGATATAGGTAGAACCTGTGAACTCTGTTAAAGGGCATAATTAATGTACATCTTTTTCTCCAAACTAGTTTGTGTCTTGAAGACTGGAACCCTATTTCAGCTTTCTTGTGTGTGTCTCTATTATATTTCTTAGATTTCTTTTTTATGACAAACAAGTTAGAGATACCCAATAAATATAGTTGCTCAATTAATACACCTTACACAATAGTCATTTTGCCACTTTTTACAGGTTATAAAAAGATAAAATCAATCACCTTTTACCTTCTCAATTGTCTCAGTAAGGAGACATTTTCTGCAGGGCAGTTTTGGAAAAGGAGAATTTTATTCAAAAGGTAAAATTCAAGGGTCCCCTTCCCAAAATGAAAATAGGACAGACTCAGCAAGAAAATAAAGGGAAGTTCATATAGCTCTGCCAACAAAGGGGAAATTATTCTTATTGAATTCCAACTATTTGTACTAAACTCCTATCTTTGTTTTTCTTTCATTTTACTTTAACTCTTTATCATTTTTATATTGAGTACTTTTAGTATATAAGGCAATCCCCAGTCCTTTGTGAAATGAGACAGGATTACACTATTTAAGTACTGCATTCACATCAGGGTATAGAAAATGTTCCCTGCCACCTGGGACTGAGTTCAGACCAGCGATCTAATTCTAAAGTCTATGCCCTTCAGATCAGTGGTTCTCAAAGTGTGGTTGCCAGGACAGCAATGGCACCTGGGAACTTGTGGAAAATGTACATTCTCAGGCCCCACCCCAGAAACTGAAACCAGTGGGTGACTCCAGTACACACAAAAGTTGGAGAATGTTGCTTTAGACATTTGAATTGAACCACATACACTACCCCCACCCAATATTTGTGGCCATTTTATCCATTGTCCTAAAAGCTGTATAAAGCAAGGGATACAGCAGAATTAGAGATGAGTTTAACCCTACATTCTAACATGCTGTGCAAGACTGCTGTCTAAGGCTCATCTCCAATGTGGAAAACAGATACTATCACTGTTCAGCTGGGCTGTTAGAAAAATGAAGGGCAGTGCTCAATCAATGGTAGCATCAGTACTATTGTGTTCTTACACCACTACCTCTCTGTAGCACTCTAAAGGCATGCACTGATTTTAAATGACAGTTTGCATTTTTGTCTCTATAAGAATTGAAATCCATTGCAGCTGACAAATGAGACAAGAAAAGTAAATTGTGATAAACATGAAGAAATATGAAGAGTATCACAAAGAAAATAAAAGGGGACTTCCGGCCAAGATGGAGGAATAAGTAGACACACTGTGCTTCCTCCCACCACCAAGATAGGGACAACAACAATTTAGAAACAGAATAACAACCAGAACTGACAGAAAATTGAACTGTATGAAAATCCAACAACCAAGGAGTTAAAATAGACATATTCATCCAGACTGGTAGGAGTGGCAGAGTTGGGCAGCCAGGCGGAGAGGGGTTGTGGCACAAAGAATGGTGGGACCAGGTGCATAAGGCATCCCAGGCATGCAAGACCACAGCAGGCAGACCCTGGATGCGCAGACGGCTGGCAGACCCCGGGTGCGTGGTGGCAACCGGCAGACCCAGCAAGGAGGCAATTGTTAAGGGAGGCACTGCGCACAACCCAGGGTCTCAGGGCACTGATTGAAAACACCTGTGGGGGTTGAGGCACAGGGAGAGACTCCCAGCCTCACAAGAGAGTTCATTGCAAAGACCCACAGGGTCCTAGAATGTGCACAATCCCACCCACATGGGAATTAGCACCAGAAAGGCCCAGTTTGCTTGGGGGAAGCAGTGGAAGGGACTGGAGTCCGACAGAGTGCAGAGCAAGTGCCATTGTTCCCTCTCGGACCCTGCCCCCCACATACAGCATCACAACCCAGAGACTGGGGTGCCCCGCCCTGGTGAACACCTAAGGCTCCGGCCCTCATGTGTAACAGGTGCAACAAGATAAAAAAAAATGGCCCAAATGGAAGAACAGATCAAAGCTCCACAGCAAATACAACTGAGCAACCAAGAGGTAGCCAACCTATCAGATGCACAGTTCAAAGTGCTGGTGATCAGGATGCTCACAGAAATGGTTGAATTTGGTCGCAAATTAGATGAAAAAAATGAAGGCTACACTAAGTGAAATGAAGGAAAATGCACAGGGAACCAATAGTGATGGGAAGAAAACTGGGACTCAAATAAATGGAGTGGACCAGAAAGAAGAAAGAAACAACCAAAAAGAAAAGAATGAAGAAATAAGAATTCAAAAAAATGAGGAGAGGCTTAGGAACCTTCAGGACATCGTTAAACATTCCAACATCCGAATTATGGGGGTACCCGAAGGGGAAGAGGAAGAGCAACAACTGGAGAAGTTATCTGAACAAATAATAAAGGAGAACAGCCCCAATCTGGCAAAGGAAATAGACTTCCAGGAAGTCCAGGAAGCTCAGAGAGTCACAAAGAAGTTGGACCCAAGGAGGAACACACCAAGGCATATCATAATTACAGTAGCCAAGGTAAAAATGAAGGAGAGAATTCTAGAAGCAGCAGAGATAAGGCAACCATAACCTACAAAGAAGTTCCCATCCGACTGTTAGCTGATTTCTCAAAAGAGACCTTGCAGGCAAGAAGGGGCTAGAAAGAAGTATTCCAAATCATGAAAGGCAAGGACCTCCATCCGAGATTGCTCTATCCAGCAAAGCTATCATTAAGAATGGAAGGGCAGATAAAGTGCTTCCCAGGTAAGGTCAAGGTAAAGGAGTTCATCATCACCAAGCCCTTATTATATGAAATGTTAAAGGAATGTATCTAAGAAAAAGAAGATAAAAAATATGAACAGTAAAATGACAGCAAACTCATAATTATTAACAACCACAGATAAAACAAAAACAAACTAAGCAAACAAGTAGAACAGGAACAGAACCACAGAAATGGAGATCACATGGAGGGTTAGCAACAGGGGAATGGGAGGAGGAGAGAGGGGGAAAAGGTACAGAGAATAAGAAGCATAGATGATAGGTAGAAAATAGACAAGGGGAGGGTAAGAATAGTATGGGAAATGTAGAAGCTAAAGAACTTCCAAGTATGACACATGGACATGAACTAAAGTGGGGGAATATGGGTGGGAGGGGGTGTGCAGGGTGGAGGGGAGTGAAGCAGGGGTAATGGGACAACTGCTTTAGCATAATCAATAAAATATATTTTAAAAAAGAAAAAATATAGAGAAAAAGAAGGGATCAGAGGAAAGCAACAAAGCAGAACAAAAGGGGAAAAGGAACAGGGAAAGGAAATTGAGGTCAAATAGAGAAATAAAAAAGTGAACAGGGAGTAGAGGGAGAAAAAAAGAAAAGTGGAAGAAGAAAAAGAAAAAGGGATGAGAAGAGGGAAAGCAGCAGAGGAAGGGAAGGCAATTAAAGCATTCAGGTTCAACTGAGCGATTAGCTTTCCGTCACTCCCAGCATGAGACTCTATCTAACTATCCTCATTCCTTCAAGCTGCTTCTCAGGCTGGAAAGTAACCCTGTGTCTGGAAAAAGCTGTAAGCATCTTACATGCATATGTTCCACCTAATCCTTAACAGTGTGGGCCTATGTTCCTACAGAGGGGGGACAGGCTCGTGCCAACTGCCATGTGGCAGGACAGCTCAGGGACTCCTGTCCAGGCCACCCAAGAGCCAGAGGCATGAATAGCACTCCCTTCCACCCAGATCTGAGCCAGGATAAGGAAAACAGCTTCTTCCTCTCCTAAATTAAGGGCTGGAAACCAAAGTGTGTCCGATTCTTACTATTTCCAGTCTCCTCACACTGCTCCCTCCCTGAGCTTTTCCCCCCCTAAGCCAGCTTTGTCTGGATGGACAAACATCCGATTCTTTCAAATGAAATAAAAATGGAGAGGAGAGGGGAAGGGAGGGGAGGAGAGGGAAGGGGCAGGGAGGGGAGAAGGGAAACTGTTCTGCCCTTACTTGTCCTCAAACTCTGACTTAACTTCATGTGGAAACAAAGCATTTCCACAGATGAGCATCATCTCCACATGTAGATTTTTCTCAGAAGTTTCTCTTTTTTTCTCTTTCTTTCTTTCTTTTTGAATTCTTTTTTAAACATAGAAATTAATTAAATCCAAGAGTCTCACAAGGGAAGCTAACTCAGCCTGCCAGGAGAAGGACCGTCATGTCTGGAAATCACATAAGGAATGAGGAGAAACCACAACTTTGCTTAACTCACAATGTCCTATAAAACATGCTTGTACTTGGGAAAAGATAGGTGAGAGAGAAAGAAAACCTTTTGCAACCAGCTCATTTGTTGTTGGTTGTCTGCCCAGGTCTGCCTTGCCACCCCACCTGTCATCCCTGTCCCCACTAACCTAGAGGATTCTATACACACATCCTCTCAGACCCCAGTACACACCCTGACATCCCTCTCACTTTATAGCTCCACAAAATGATAGGTCTGACTTAGCTACCATCTACCTGAATTAAAAATCTATTAAAGAATCAGGAGGAAGGCACTGGCTGAGTGGATCAATTAGTTGGAACATCATTCCATGTACCAAAAAGTTGCAGGTTCCATTCCCAGTCAGGGTACATACCTAGGTTTCAGGTTCAACCTCCCCATCAGGATCATATGGGAGGCAACTGATTGATATTTCTCTCTCACATCAATGTTTCTCTCTCTCTCTCTCTCTCAAAAAATCAATAAATATATCCTTGAGCGAGGATTTTTAAAAAAAAAGAATCAGGAAGAGGCAGAAGTACAATAATGTCAAATGTACAATATATACAAAGCAGATTAACAAGGCAAGTTTTAAATGAAAAGTAAGAAATCAAAATAAGACTAAGTAGCTCCATTTGGGGCATTTATAGTCATAGCTTTGTTCATTTGCATTTTTTACTTAGGCAGTAAAAAAGGCTCCAGAAGTACCCTCAGGCTTAAAAATAGCCCAAGCATTATGGGATCATCTGAGGGGCAGTGTTGAGGTTTAAGGAAGGAGGACTACACAAAGGAGGTGGTCTTCCTCCCATAAGAGAGAACTCTTCCTTCGTAATTCACCGCGTGTAGGGTAAATGGAGGCAGTCTGGCTTCCTCATCCAAGTATCTGGGTAACTAAGGGAAGCAATTTTCCCATAACTTTGAATGGACCTGATAAATAGCATTCTTAAGCCTTGAGACTGAGTCTGATAAACAGTTTCCATAACATAAAGTGGGCATAACATAAACGAGTAGGGGTTTCTCTCTAGAAAGATGCCCAGCTTGCAGCTTGCATGGCTCACCCACCCTTTAAAAAGTCATGTTAAGCATCCCCATGGCTCTGTGAATATTCTTCCATCTGCCCAAATTATGTGAACCTGTAAAGCCTTGAATTGTCACCACACACCGTGGTTAGGCAGGACCTCTCTGAGAATTCCGCTTCGGTACCGCCTTCCTGGGCAACTTTGATGATTTGGGATAGCACCTTGAATGAGACTGAATATCAGTGTATCTTTTGCTTTTCCTCAGAAGCAGAATTTAAATACTAGTGCAATGTGTTGGGGAAACAAACTTTCCAGGCTTCCTGTTTAAAATCTCTCCAAGGAAAGATATTTACAAATATACCAGGCTGTGCTTGTTTTTTTTTGTTGTTGTTGTTGTTGTTTAAGGCGAACAAACACAGTCATAAAACACACAAAAAACCAAAAAACAAAAAAAAACCCACCCTGCCATGGTGGGAGTGAAGAGTCCTCCTGTCCCATCGCTGTGAGTGTTTCTATCCTCACTTTACCTGGCCATCTGTAAAAGCGATAGTTCTCTTGGAGGAGGGAGAACTCCAGCATCTCCTACACCCCCTCCACCTCGTTTCTGCCTGCTTCTCAGGAAGATGCCCACGTGAGCCTTGGCAGGGCCACCTCTACCACCCCCAACTAAGAGGACCCGTGATTTCTGTTTCCTTTAAAAAACAGAAAGTCACTTTCCTACTCTTCTTTCTTAGAGCAGAAAATCCAGAGTTATTAGATAACTAAAAGACTAACTAAAAGATAACTAAATTTTGCACAATGTAAATTATTGAGTTTCCCCTGGGAGATAGAAAATAAAGTTACCTAAAGTCAATGGAATTCTTTAATGTACAAAGGCTGACTTTAAAATAACAAACTTGAGATGGAACTTTACGCTTTCCTAGTTAACAGTTTGCACCCAAATATGGGGCAGCCCATGCCTCACTAGTAAACATCCACTACTGGAATGCCTGAGTGAGTCTTTCCTTGTCAGAAAATTCTCAACTTCTTGAAAACAAAGAAGCCTAGTAAGGAGGGAGGGAGATCTAAGGAGAGGTTTCCAGGGGTTGTTTTGAGGTCACTGTGTTCTGTGAGCCACATCATGTTCTACAGCCTCATGAAGCCACAGAATGACCCAACTGCCTGAGGGCTTAGGAAAAGCCAGACCCTCACACCAGTTTCCAAATGCTAACAATGTCTTTCTGTTGTTCATGTGTACAAAAGTTTCTAGCTACATTTTCCTCCAACAAAATCAGGGTTTAAAAATCATGATTGTAAAACTGGAGAAGATAGTACAGAGTTCCCATATACCCAACACCCAGTTACCCCTATTATTAACATTTTACATGAGTATTGTATATTTGCTGCCATTAATGAACTAATATTGATACATTATTATTAGTGAACAAGACAAGTGTGCCCACTCTTGCCACCTTCATTCAATATAGTATTTGAAGCCCTAGCCAGAGCAATTAGGAAAGAAAAAGAAATAACCACCATCCAAATAAGAAAAAAAATAGAATTGTCACTGTTTGAAGATGACATGATATTATATATAGAAAACACTAAAGACTTTACCAAATGAAAAACCTGTTAGAACTAATTTATTTACTGAATAAATAAATTCAGTAAAGTTGCAAGATACAAAATCAATATACAGAAATCTGTTGTATTTTTATATACTAATAATAAACTCTCAGAAAGAGAAATTAAGAAAAGAATTCCATTTACAATTGCATCAGAAAGAATTAAATACCTAGAAATAAATTTAATGTACGAGGTGAAAGACCTATACACTGAGAACTATAAGCCATTGATGAGAGAACTTGAAAAAGACACAAGTAAGTGGAAAGATATTCCATGCTCATGGAGGAATAAATACTATTCATTATAAAATAGTACATTTGATCAAATGTACTGATATCAAACTACCCTAAGTAGCCTACAGATTCAATGCAATCCCTATCAAAATTCTGATGGTATTTTTCACAGAAATAGACAAAACTCCTACAATGTATGGAATCATAAAAGACCCTGAAGAGCCAACACAATTCTGAGGAAAAAAGAAAAAAAGCAAAGTCAGAGACATGATTATCCCTGATTTTAAACTATATTAAAAGCTATAGTAATCAAAAGAATATGGTATTGGCATAAAAACAGACACATGATTAATGGAACAGAATAGAGAGCAGAGAAATAAACCCACATACATATGGTCAATTAATTTACAACAAAGAAGTCAAGAATATACTTAGGGAAAGGCTAGTCTTTTAATAAATAGTGTTGGGAAACTAGACCACTACATGCAAAAGAGTGAAACCACTACATTATACCATACACAAAAAGTTAACTCAAAGTGGATCAAGAGTTGAATGTAATACCCCAAATCATAAAACTCCTAGAAGAAAATTGTAGGGGGGAAGCTTTTGGAGATCAGTCTCAGCAGTGATTTTTTTGGATTTGACACCAAAAGTAAAGCAAACAAAAGCTGAAATCAACAAGTGGAACTAAAACGCTAAAAGTTTCTGCATAACAAAGAAAACCATCAACAAAATGAAAAGGCAATCTACTAAATGGCGAAAAAAATTGCAAATCAAATAGATGATAAGAGGTTAATATCCAAAATATATAAAGAATTTATACAACTCACCCTGGCTAGTGTGGCTCAGTGGATTGAACTCCTGCCTGTGAACCAAAGGGTCACTGGCTCAATTCCCAGTCAGGGCACATGCCTGGGGTACCGGCCAGGTCACCAGTGTGAAGGAGCACAAGAAGCAACCACACATAGATATTTTCTTATACCTGTTAAAATAGCTATTATCAAAAAGAGAATAGAAGATCCAAAATGGCAACAGAGTAGGTGGAAGCTACACTAACCTCCTCTTAGGACCAATCTGGAATTACAACTAAATTATAGAAATATCATCCTGAATAACCAACAGAAGACTAGCTGGACAGAAGCCTTATAACCAAGGAATTACATCAGAAACCACATCAAGACTGGTAGGAAATGTGGAGGCACAAGAGGACTGGCTAGGCTCCCATGGGTGGCAGGTGACGTTCCAGAAGGATATTTCAGTGGCCATCATGAGTGGTCCCCCTTGAAATGTGTGGTGTCTAAACCCCAAGCCAGGATTCCCCACCTAGAGCATCAGAAGCAGGAAAGGTGCCCACATAACATTCGGCTTTGAAAAGCAAAATGGTTTCTGTCTGCTTGGGACAGACAGCTAGAGACACAGCCCCCTTCTCAAAGGGCCAACACAAAACAATTTGTTTACAGCCACTCACCTTGGGCTCCAATGGAGGGAGGGCAGAGCAGACTAGAGCTGCATGGGTAAAGTCTGGGGTTGGTGGCTCTGGGGAGAGAGCAGAAGGGTAGCCACCAGGATCCCTATGCACAGTTATTCCCTATATGACAGAAACTATTTATCTCAAGTAGAGCACTCCCCTCCACACAGCATCACCCTGAGGGGAGCCCCACCTGCAGGAATCCCTCTTGCCCCACCTTGTAGAGCTTAAGCCCTGCTGAGAAGTACAGGTGGAGGCTCTTTGAGTGACTAAGCCTAACAGGCAGCCTGCAGGCAATGGCAGATCCTTGGGTGTATTTCGACTTTAGCTGACCCTTCTATGGGCCCAGTTCTGGTACATGTCAGCCTTGGTGCATAGCTTGTTTCTTTCAACACACACTCATGCCCAGCAGAAGGAACCACAACCTGTGGACCACTGATAACTCTGAACAGGTGGCCCAGGGCCAGTCACAGGCAACATCTGACATAGGTCTGCACCAGAGTCTTTGCTAATATACCTAGTACAAAGAAGAGAGTAAGCAAGGAATTGAGAACCTATTTGAAGAAATAATGACTGAAAACTTCCCTACTCTGATGAGAGAAAAAAACACACAAGTCCAGGAAATGCAGAGTCCCAAACAAGATGGACACAAAAAGGCCTACACAAAGACACATCATAATTAAAACAGCAAAGTTTAAAGGCAAAGAGAGAATCCTAAAACCCACAGGAGAAAAGCAGGTAGTTACATACAAGGGATCTTTAATTAGAGTGTCATCTGACTTCTCAACAGAAACATTTCAGGCCATAAGGGATTAGGCATGAAATATTCAAGATGATGAAAAGCAAGGACCTACAAGCAAGGCTACTTTACCCAGCAAGGCTATCATTTAAAACTGAAGGAGAAATAAAGAGCTTCCCAGACAAGTAAAAGCTAAAGGAGTTTGTTAATACCAGACCAGTACTGCAACAAATGATTAAAGGGCTTTCTTGAAGAAGATGAAGGAGGAGGAGGAGGGGGGAGGGGAGAGGGAAGGAGGAGGAGGAGAAGAAGAAAAAGCTGGATTTGAAGGAAGAAAACAGAGGAAAGCAGTTTGAAAATAAAATGACAATAAATACATATCGATAGTCACTTTAAATGTAAATGGCTTAAATACACCAACCAAAAGACATAGGGTAGCTAAATGGATAAGAAAACAAGACCATATATATGCCATTTTCAAGAGACCCACCTCAGATAGAAAGATACACACAGATTAAAAATAAAGGGATAGAAAAAGGTATTTTATGCAAATAGAAAGGGAAAAGAATCTGAGGTAGCAATACTTATGTCCAATAAAACAGACTTTAAAACCAAGGGTATAGTAAGAGACACACAGGGACACTACATAATAATCAAGGGAATACTCCAACAAGAGAATATAACCCCAGTAAACATTTATGCACCCAACACAGGAGCACCTAAATATGTAAAGCAAATCCTGATGTACATAAAAGAAGAGAGCAACAGAGATACTGTCATAGTAGGGATTTTTAACACCCCATTGAGTTCAATGGATAGATCTTCAAGATAGAAAATCAACAAGGAGACAGTGGCCTTGAATGACATATTAGATCAAATGGATTTAATTGATATCTTGAGCATTTCACCCAAAGGAGTAGAATAGATGTACATTTCAAGTGCACATGGAACATTTTCTAGGATAGATAATGTATTAGGACAAAAAACAGATATCAATAAATTTAGTAAGATTGAAATCATATCGATCATCTTCTCTAACTATAATGCAATGAAAATAGAAATGAATCACAAGACGACAACTGAAAATACACAAAGACATGGAAACTAAATAACATGTTATTAAAAAATGAATGGGTTAACAAGAAGGTCAAGGATAAAAATCAAGATATATCTTGAAACAAATGAGTCTGAGAATACCACAACCCAAAATCTGTGGGACACAGGGAAAGCAGTTCTAAGAGGGAAATTCATAACACTACAGGCCTGTCTCAAGAAACAAGAAAAAACTCAAATAAACAATCTAACTTTACACTTAAAAGAACTTGAAAAAGTACAACAAAGAAAGTCCAAAGTGGTAGGAGAAAGGAAATAATAAAGATTAGAACAGAAATAGACAAAATAGAGTAAAAAAAATGATACAAAAGATCAATGAATACAAGAGCTCATTCCTTGAAAAGGGAAACAAGATTGACAAAACTTTAACCAGATTCATCAAGAAAAAATAAGAGAGGATCCAAATAAATAACATCAGAAGTGAAAGAGGAGAAATAACAACTGACACCAAAGAAATACAAAGTATTGTAAGAAAATATTAAGAACAACTATATATCAACAAATTGGATGACCTGGATGAAATGGGTATATTCCTAGAAACATACAATCTTCCAAAACTAAATCAAGAAGAACAGAGAATCTGAATAGACAGATTACAACTAGTGAAATTGAAGCAGTAGTCAAAAAACTTCAAACAAACAATAGCCTTGGAAAAGATAGTTTCACAGGTGAATTTTATCAAATATTCTGAGAAAAACTCTTCTTCTCAAACTATTTGAAAAAATTTAAGAGGAGGGATGACTCCCAAGCTCACTTTACAAGGCCAATGTTGTCCTAATTCCAAAACCAGATAAAGACACTACAAAGAAAGAAAATTACAGGCCAATATCTCTGATGAATATACATGGTAAATTCCTAAAAAAAAAAAAAAAAAGCAAATTGAATACAGCAACATGTGAAAAAAAAATCATATGCCACGATCAAATGGAATTTACTCCAGGGATGCAAGGTTGGTACAATGCTTTCAAATCAATAAACACATTATACCACATAAACAAAATGAAGGACAAAAATCACATCATTATATCAACAGATACAGAAAAACATTTGATAAAATCCAGTACACACTTATGATAACAACTCAGCAATGTGTAAATAGATGGGACATACTTCAACGTAAAAAGGCCACATTTGACAAACCTACTCCCAGCATCACATCCAATGGGCAAAAACTACAAGTGTTCCCTTTAAGATCAGGCACAAGACAGGGATGTCCACTTTCACCACTCTTATTCAACAAGTACTGGTAATCCTAGCCACAGCAATCAGACAAAAAGAAGAAATAAAAGGCATACAAATTGGAAAGGAAGAAGTAAAACTCATGTTATTTACAGGTTTCATAAAAAAAAAACTACTAGAACTGATAAATGAATTCAGCAAAGTAGCAGCATACAAAATTAACATCCAGAAATCAGTTGCATTTTTATACGCCAAAAGTGAACTATCAGAAAGGAAAATGAGAAAACTATCCCATTCACAATTGTTTCAAAAAGAATAAAATACCTTGGAATAAATTTAACCAATAATGTTAAAAGATCTGTACTCAGAAAATTATGAGACACTGAAGAAAGGAATTGATGAGAACACAAATATTTGGAAGCTCATAATGTGCTCATGGATAGAAAGAATTGACATCATTAAAATGTCCATACTAGCCAAAGCAATCTATAAATTCAATGCAATCCCTATCAAGATTCCAATGTCATATTTCACAGAGCTAGAAAAAATATTCCAGAAATTTATATAGAACAACAGAAGACCCCAAATAGATACAGCAATCTTGGGAAAGAAGAACAAAGTTGGAGGAATTACACTACATAATATCAAACTATACTATAAGGCTATAGTTATCAAAACAGCAAGGCACTGGCACAAAAACAGATATATAAATCAATAGAACAGAATAGAGCCCAGAAATAACCCTATGTCCTTATAGTCAATATTCAACAGAGGAGGCAAAAACATACAATGGGCTAAAGATAGTTTATTCAATAAATGGTGTTGGGAAAATTGGACAGATACATGCATAGAAATGAACTAAACCACCTTATTATACCATACACAGGAACAAATTCAAAATGGGTTAAAGTCTTAAAAGTTAGACTCAAAACCATAAAAATCCTAGAAGAAAATATAGGCAGTAAAATCACAGATGTTATATATATCTCCTCAGGCAATGAAAACAAAAGAAAAAATAAACAAATGGGACTATATCAAACTCAAATTTTTTGCACAATGAAAGAAAGCATCAACAAAATGAAAAGACAATCCACTGAATGAAAGAACATATTCACTGATATATCTGATAAGGGGTTAATATCAGGAATCTATAAAGACTTACAAAACTCAACACCAAAAAAACAAAACACCCAGTTAAAAAGTGGGCAAAGGACCTGTATGTCCAAAGAGGACATACAGATGCCAATAGACATATGAAAGGATGCTCAACATCACTAATCATTAGAGAAATGCAAATTAAAACCACAATGAGATTATCACCTGACATCCATCAGAATGGCTACCATCAGTGAATCAACAAACAACAAGGGTAGGCAAGGATCTGGAGAAAAGGGAACCTTAGTGCATCATTGGTGGGGATGCAGACTAGTGTAGCCACTGTGGAAAACAGTAAGGAATTACCTCAAAAAATTCTAAATGAACTGTCTTATGACCCAGCAGATTCCACTTCTGGGAATTTATCCCAAGAAACTGAAAACACTAATTCAAAAGCATATATGCACCCCTATGCTTATTGTAGCATTACTTAACAATAGCCAAGGTTTGGAAGTGGCCCAAGTGTCTATCAGTAAATTAGTGGATAAAAAATTTGTGGTACATTTATATAATGGAATACTACTTGGCCATAAAGAAGAAATTTTTACCCTTTGTAACAGTATGGACAGACCTGAAGAACATTGTGCTAAATGAGATAAGCCAGTCAGAGAAAAACAAATACCACATGATTTCACTCATATGTGGAATCTAATGAACAAACTGAACTAACAAGAAAAATTGAGACAGACTCATATAGAGAGCAGGCTGACAGCTCTGGGGAGATGGGGGTTTGGGGAGCTGGAAGGATCAAACAAAAAGAAAAAGAAATGGAAGATGGTATAAGGAGGATAAATAGTAATAGCAAAAATACAATGAAAATGGAAAAAGACAATAGATGACAAAAGCTGGTGAGGATATGAGGAAAAAGAACATGTGCACTGTTGGTGAGAATGCAGATTGGTGAAACTGCTGTGAAAAACAGTATTGGAGGGTCCTCAAAACTGAAAGAGAATTACCATGTGATCCAGCAATCCCACATCTGGTTATTTATCCAAAAAAATAAATGAAAACACTAACTCGAAAAGGCATATGTTCCCCCATGTTCACTGCAGCACTATTTACCATAACAAACATATGGAAATAACCTAAGTGCCCATCAACAGATGAATGAAGAAAATATGATATATATGTACAATAGAATACTTTTCAGCCATAAAAAAGAAAATCTTGACATTTGCAACATGGGTGGACTTCGAAGGCATTTGTTAAGTGAAATAAGACACAGAGATAAAGGCAAATACTGTATTATCTCTCTTATTGGTGGAATTTAATGTAAAAAATCCAAGCAATAAAAAAAAATGCTCATATGTACAGAGAACAGATTATTCATTGCCAAAGGCAGGCAGTGAGGGGTGAGAAAAAATGGGTAAAGGGAGTCAAAAGTTGCAAAGTTCTATATAGTAAAATAAGTCATGAGGAAGTAATGTACAGCGTGGTGACTATAGTTAATAATACCATATTGCATATTTAAAAGTTGCTAAGAGAGTAAATCTCAAAGGTCCTCATCATGAGAATAAACTGTAACTACATTTGGTGATGAATGTTAACTAGACTTTTAGTGGTGATCATTTCATGATCTATACAAATATGGAATCACTAGGTTGTACACCATGTAATGTTGTAAACCAATTACACTTCAATTTTAAAAGGAAATCTGACACTAGATTTCTTTCTGCTCATTGATACTGGGTATCTCTTTTTAAGATTATGTCAACTGACAAAGCAAAGAAATATTTGTGAATATACCAACCCAAATACATGGTGGGACAAAAGTAGACGTATAGTTGTTCACATGGAAAATAATACAATAAAGAATAAATAACAATACAAGAATAAACTCTGTTTTGCACACTCACAATTGTAAACCTACTTTTGCCCCACCCTATATATACATATCTAAAAATATTTCTGTAACTATCTGTATCTACATTAATTAAACATGATTTTTTAACTGATGTCTCCAACTCCAATCTATTACCTCATGGAGAGCTCTCAACAGTAAGAAACCTGGCTCCCAACACCCACCACACATTTATTTAATGTCTATTCCAGTACGCAGGTATAGCAGTATCAGAATTGGTAAGCCACAACACTGTGGAAAACAACTTTATCAACTAAAGTGCAGTGCTTATGTACAGTTCATTTTGCCTTTAGCCTTACAGACTCTGCTCATTTGCAATACTACTTAAGTCAGCACCTTTTCCTCCAACCCCTTCAGTGACACGGTTTCATGTGTGTTGAATACAGTTAGAATCTCTTGTCACAGTCTGCATTTCTTCCTGGGACCCTCTGACTTAAATGAACTTTCTTTTTAACTTTCCACACATTGAAGTTCAATCTTTGTGATAGAAGGTTCTATGGGCTTTGACAAATGCATAATGCCATGTACCCACCATTACAATGTCATGCAGAGTAATTTCGCCCCCCTGAAAGTCCCCCGTGCTCCACCAGTTCATCCCTCCTCCCTCTCCTCCACAACCACTGATCTTCTTACTGTCTCTATCGCTTTGTCTTTTACAGAAGGTCATACAATCAGAATTGTATAGTATGTAGTCTCTTCAGACTGGCTTCTTTAACCTAGCAATATGCGTGTAAGTTTTCTCTGCATCTATTCATGTCTGGTGTGTTGTTTAATCAATTCCAGAAGATAAAAGTGAGCTGCACAAATCTGTCACTTTAGGTATTTTTCTTCCCAAATCCAAGCCTGGTTCCCTCATTTCCTATAGATTTGAATTCATATCTCATTCTGGGTAAGACCTTCCTGGCCACTTCCTGTAAAATTGCAGTCCCCTCACCCTCCATCTTTCTTGGCTTTATTTTTAGCACTTTCTGACACATCTTTACCTTTATGCATTTATTTTGTTTAATGTCTGTCTCCATGAGAGCAGGGATTTTTACCATTTTATTCTTTGCTACTTTCCTAGCACCAGAAATGGTGTCTGACAGAGGAGTCCTCAGTAAATGTTTGATGGGCGGATAAATCAAATGGGCACCCTCACTCAAAACCGTATATGTATGCACGTGTGACTGACCCCATGCCTTGTATGCCCCTTGGCTGTGCAGACAGTCAACAAATTAGGATGGCAAAATAGAGTCAGGAGGTGAGGCAAAGTATTAGCTGCTCACAGCTCTTTCTCCTGCCTACATGTTTGCATGGTGCTGATATTTCTCCATCAGAGATGAGCTCAGCCAGGTGTCTTTTTCCCTGTTAGATTTTTGGTTCTCAGTTTTAAAAGGGAATATTAAACTTTTTTAAATTCCTGAATATTTACTATAATGAGTCAAATAGTTTAGGGATGTACAAATGAGCATTTTACCACCTTTGCTGTTCCCTGTACCTGCCCTTAGACCTGGGCCACTGAGTCCCCTGCCCTGAGCTCTCTGCTCTGCAAGGCCAATCCTCACCAATGCAATAAGGAGTCTCCAAGACCAGCGGTACATGTCAACCTGGAGTTTGTGACTCTCCTTCTAGACACTCTGGGTACCAAGGATACTACAATATAATTCCCTGACAAGTGAACTCAAGCCCTCCCCCAGGGCAGGCTGGCCCAGGAGGAGTGCATTACCAGAGTGCGGAAGTTTGTGTGAGTGGTGGGCAGGCTGGATGCCAATACACAGGTGCACAAGTTCTCTTCAGGTGCACAAGGGAACTAGAGGGAACAGCAGAGGAGCAGGTAGGGCCAACCTCCCGTTTGCCCTCTCCTAGGGCCCACCACCTCTCAGTGCTAAGGGCAGGTCTGCCTCCTCCACTGCAATCCCATCCTCCTGAGGTAATAATGGCAACAGTTTGGTATATAACCTTCATGCCATTGTTTATGAATTCATAAATATGTAGAAATATAAATACATATGGAAGGGGTTTCTTCCTCTATCCCTATCACTTTTTTATAAAAGTAGTATTTCAATATATAAGGTATGCTTAAACCCCTTCCACATATAGATCTAACTCATTGTTTTTATTACTTCAAGATATGTTATAGAACGAACACATATTCCTTAATGATGGACTATTTGGTGTATCTTTTTTTTCCTCCACTTCAGGCAAAGTTGAAATACTCTATACTTGCAGTCTTACACACTGCTGCTTTCATTTTATAAACTTATACTTTGGGTTGCTAAAAACAGGATCAGTGGTTCAATCAAAGATGATAACTGTCATTTATTTCATAGATGTTTTCAAACAACTTTAGTAAGCACAGCAATTCATACCCCCCACTGGCAATGGAAAAGATGCCATTTCACCTATACTCTCAGCTCTGGGTGTTATGGATTGCTTCAGATTCTGCAGACTGGATGCATAAAACTGACATCTGGTGAATTTGACTTTTGTTTCTCTGACTGCAGTTAGACCCAGCATCTTTTCATACACTCTGACCATTTGTATTTCCTCTGCCAAAAATTTTCTATTTATAGCCTTTTCCCATTTTTCTACTAGAATGTTAGTTTTCTCATATGAAATTTTAAACATTTATCAAACATTCCATTTCTGTAGTTATAAGCATTATCAGTTATTTCTCTTAACATCTATCAACCTTAAGGTATATTTTTCCATGCAGATATTTCTAATTTTTTGTAATCAAATCTATACAACTTTTTCTCTTTGAATGATTTCTGGGTTTCCTGTCTTATTTAAAAAGGAATCTCTATCTGCTTTCCTAAATTTCATCCAACTATTTCTGTTGTCTCATACTTCTATCTTCACTTTGTGGTTGAGCTAATTCAGGAAACAAAGAAGCTCTCAGAAAGGAGTCCTTGAATTCTGTAGTCCAGGTCTTTTCTTCTGTTTCTCTTCACCATTTGACTTTAACATTTCTTGTCTCCTGACAACCTCCTCTTAAAATGCAGGCAATCTTCAGTATGACTTCTGCAGGCCTTGTCAGCAAATCAAGTTAGAGTTCATTAGAGCTTCTCAAGGACAGGCTTCTTGGGAAAGATAAGTTGCCAAATACCAAGAGAAAGAGGAAGAAAGCAGAAGTGTGAGGGTTCCATTCACTCACACTTTGATTCGAACAACAGAAATAAATTGAGAGCCTCCAATGCATAAGACATGATAGCAGGGCCTGTGAAGATTCAAGGTTCAAGGGACAGCACGGACCATCACCTCCAGGGAGTTATTGCTGTGAAGGGGGAAGTGCGGCCCACACAGAAACACTGTGGCAGTACAAGGCAGAATATTCAAGGTCAGGACCACAGGTAGAGAAGGAAGGTCAGTTCTGACTGGCTGATCAGGGAAGATGTCAAAAGGGTGAATTTTCTATAATGGTTAGGATTTCAATAGGCAGAAGATAAGAACTTTCAGGAGAAAATGTCAAAAGCAAGGATAGAAAAGTAGGAACAGAATAGAGGGTTTGGAGGTAATCAACTTTCCAGTCTGAAAAATAAGAAGTACATGTAGAAGAACAGTAAGAACCAAACTGAAAAGGTGGCATGAGTCCAGACCTCAGGAGGCTGAGAGATCTGGGCTTACCCTGTAGGCAGTGGGGACACAGGTTCAGACACAGACAAACTGTCCTACTTCGCCCTTTTATTGGAGCTCACCCTGCGGAGAACAGGGTGTGTTGGTTAGGAGAGGGGGGAAGTCCAACTCCATTTGATCTTCCAAATCACCTGGGATCACCTTTAAAATGATCCGATTTACCAGATTTGCCATACTCCATGGGTTCCTCTCCAAACTTGTTGAATCCAAATCCCATAGTGAATCTGACAATTAGGAAACTTTAACTTCTGGCTAAATTTGCCCCAAAAGAATAATCATATTTGTTGGATTCCATAGAAATTATATATGTTCTACTACTTCTTCTTTGTGTGTCTTCTCTGTGAAAATGCAACTCGATGGTTGCAAAGATCTGCTGCTTTGACTATCCGGCTTCTCTTCCTTTTCTCTTGGTAACTCTCTCCAGATCCCCTGCCAATCTTGCAGTCCCCCATTATCATCCCATTGGCTTTGGGTGCAGTTATCTGGCTCTAGAGATCACATGACTTGTGTCTGAGCTAATCAGCATATCATACTACCCTGACCATAGGAATGGTTCAGGGGGAGGCTTATGGTCCAATCAGAGTCTATGATATACAATGAGACTTTGCCAGGGAGTGCCATGCTAACGATCCCTCTTTCCTTCTGTATTTGAACCCAGGAGCCCCTTACCTTCAGAGCTGTTGGCAACCATCTTGTAAAGGGGGAGTTCAGTGTGTAGAAGGCAGACCTGAGGAAAAAAAGAGACAGATGGGCCAGGGTTGTATCATTTGGCACTTGAATATAGACTTACATGAAGTCACCCATACACCTCCATCTTCCCTGGGCTGCTTGGTGACACCAGCCAGCATGTTCCCATTTTTGCTTAAGCCTGCTTAGATCACGTTTCTTGTCATTTGCAACTAAAATAATTATCTCTAATAGGAGCTACAAAGTCCTTCTCAAAATTGAACATCTTCACGTACAAGGAAAGCAGGGACCCATAGTCTTCTAAGGAAAATGTCCTCTTGAGACATGTAGGCCACCAGCAACTTGAGCTAATTTGGAGAATTCTTTCAGACGCTTTTGCTTTGATAAATGATGAAAGAAAATGATTTCTTTGCTAGGTCAAAGAAACACTCTCCTGATGACCTAATAATTCCATCTCTTTGCTTCCTTGGGTATGTTGTGATTTGACAATGTGTTAAAATGGAATATTGTAAAAACCTTCTTTACATTATCCAAGCATAAAAAGTTCCTCAAAAATCAGGAAAACTGTGCCGGGCTGGGCATTCCCAGGAAGTGCCCAAGGAAGTGAAATCCTTGTTGGGCCCTCCTAAGCAAATGTGCTGCAGGTCTGCCAGTGTATTTGATTGTTTAAGTAAGCATCTGTCAGACACAGACTGCTAACAGGGCTGAAGTTTATTTCCTTTTCCCTGTGAGACCTCAAAGCAACAAGCTAAGAAGGAACTTTTTAAATTCCCATGTCACAAGTAAGGAAAAGAGGAAGAAAAAAGGAGGAATATGAAAGAGAGAAGACACAGACATGAGTCTTTAGGACCATTTCCTTTGTTCTAACTTTAGACAGAGACCCTTCCTCTCTCTGCAGACCATACTCAAGATGTAGGTGCAGATAAACATTTACTCCATGAGAAAGTCTTCTATCAGAGACTTTCATATTTATGTTTTAATTTTGATAAAGACATTGATGCTTTATTATTTGCTTTATTATTATGGAAAACTCACCTGCCCAGACTTGGTACAGTCTTACAAATAGCCTGAGACAAACCTATGTTGTGTTTCTATCTGGACTCTAAAGATTATTTCAAAGCCCCTTAAAGTGGTATCTTTACTATAAGAAAATTAGCAGTGACTATTTATTATTCTCAGGCTAATAGTCAATAGCAAATTTCCCTTAAAACAATTTCTAATGATGATTTTTTTTCCCTGACGTCCTGGACTTGTAAGAGGGCCAGCAAGCATGACCAGGGTTCAATCCTGACAACCTAACAAACTTCAGGACTGAGAATCACATTAGTAACCTTGAATATTTCAAAGGTGTCTACCTCTTCTGACAGAGCAGGGGGAAAAGAACTGACACCAGAATCCAGTATCTGATGATTCTATAAACTCTGAGTTCAATAATTTGTTCATTGATTCAGTCATTTAAACAAATATGTGTTGAGTTCTTCCTAGGTGCCAGCTACCGTGTTGGCATGGGAATAGAATAGTGAATAGGTCAATTAAATTTCTTCTCCAGGGAATTTCTACAGGAGATATAGAAACAAGTAAAAAATGCATTAAGTACTATAATAGTAGTAGAATTGGTAATGATACATGCTATGAAGAAAACTAAACCAGAATGCAAGAGTGGGATGATGAGGTGGGTGGGGTCACATACATGGAGTGATCAGATGAGTAGAAGGAAGGAGTAAGCCTTGGGAGTCCGGGAATAACATTGCAGGAAGCAGATGAATGAAAGCTTTCAGCAGGAACAGTTTTGGAGGCTGAGGGAACAGTAGGGAAGCATACAGAGCCTTAGAGTCTGGAGAGCAGTTAGGATTTTATTTGAAATGTGGTGGGAAACCATTAAAGGGTTTTAAGCCAAGAGGTAAACTAGTGTGTGTGTGTGTGTGTGTGTGTGTGTGTGTGTGTGTTTAATCTTCACCTGAGGGTATATTTTTTATTGAGTTTAGAGAGAGAGGAAGGGGGTGGGGAGAGAAACATAGATGTGAGGAAGAAACATGGATCAGTTGCCTCTTGTATGCGCCCCAACCACACAACCTTTCGGTGGATGGGATGACACTCCAACCAACTGAACCACCCCGCCAGGACTGACCTGTGTTTCTAACTGGGGACAGTTAGAAAGGGACAAAAGCAAGGAAACCAGTGGGGAGCCTGTTGGGTGATCTCCCCAGGACTGGACATCCTGCTGTGTTCCTTGTGCTCAGCTGTATTCCCAGCCTTCATAAAAAGCCTGGTAAATATTGAGTAAATGGGATGACAAAATTTGGAGGTATGACTAAAATCTGGGCCTGAGGGAGCTTGCAACTTCCCAGGTGAGGTAAATATGTAAATAATAACCAGGACACGAAATAGATGGCACTAAGGGCCAAGGTTTGCTTGCAGGGAGGGGTGCAGGAGTGTCTCCCAGATAGCTGTGAAGGGAGCCAGGCGCAGCAGCTGGACCACACAAAGCACTCTCCCCCAGGGTGGACAGAAAGGGATGGGGGTGAGAGGGTAAGGAGAGCTGTCCATCTGACTAGCCAGAGCCTTCAGTGGCACCCTGGCTGGCCAATCTGCCAGGGAGCCCATTTGCCTCCCTTTTATGAAGGAATGGGTGCTCTCCCCTGCGGACCTGCTTCCTTCTCTTGGCTTCCTGCAGGGCACAGTCAGAAACTTCTTTTCAGTTCTCCTCTCTGCTGGCTGGTCTTGAGGCAGGGATGGGCCAATACCCTCCACACCCTTTGCCTATCCATCCGGAAGTACTGAGTCAACAGCCCTTTCCCAGAACCCACCTCAGTTTCTTCCCACACCTGCAGCGTGCACTGTTCCCAGGAATGAGGTGGGGCAGGGCGAGAGAGTGAGGTGAGTGTCAGGGAGTAGAATCACACCCAAGGATCTCCAGCGGGGTGCCTCTCAGACTGACCGTGCATGCAAATACCCAGGGAGCCTGTCCGCAAGGATTGCCAGGTCCAGTCTTATTATGAAGGGCTGAGGTGGGGCAGGAAATCTGCATTTCTCACAGGCTCCAGGGTTGCTGGTGCTGAGGCTTCCCGGGATACCGTTTCAGGGCTCACAGCTCTCTGTGAAGCCAGAATGATGAGGTTGGCAGGGGAAAGAGAATAAATATAGCCACAAGTTACTGAGTGCCAGACTCTGGGCTGAGGCATTATGTGAATAATCTCTTTAATCCTCACCCAGCCCTGTGAGCTGGCACCATTATTCTGCTTATTTAACAGAAGAGACCAAGAAAGAGTGGAGAATTTGACCAAGGTCCCATAGCTTACTAGTGAGTGTGGACTCAAGCACCTGACTTCAGTGCCTGAAATATTAAGAGAAATCTTAAGAGAGGAAATGTTGATAGGCTGACTGGGACACGTTATGAGTTGGCAACTAGAGAAAAGGTCAAGAAATAAATAACCCCTACACACAAGTGTTCACCACAAAGGGAAACGTGGACACGCAGCTGTAATTGGACCCAACTGGATCTCGGGAGTACCTCAACTTCTGGACCAATCAAGATGAAAAGTAGCTGTAACAAAAGAAAAGAGAAAGTACAACCTGTTTTCTTCTCTGCTTTGTACTTACCTAAAATGTCTACATTTAATATTAAAATTCCCCCAGATTAGAAAATTTCTCTTTTGTTTCTGGCATTGTCTCACCCTCCTGCACCCTGGGGCTCATAGCTGTGTTCCCAAACTTTATGGTAACCAATGTCTAAACACTTGTCTTTGCTTTGTATTTATGAAATATAGTAGACACATACCTATTGTGAATTAACTCAAATTCCCACACTACTGCACAAGCCAAACAGGAGATATGTGGAAACAGGATAGGGAGATATGGAATGGCTTAGTGTGAGCAGGCTTTCAGTGTTGGACTGGAAAAAGTGTTGAACAAAATCCTCTTTGCAGGATTATTATTGCACTGAATATGAAATTACTATATGAAATTAAATGAAAATGAAAATACTTTAAGTATTGAAAACCGGTGCCACTCAAAAAACAACTCAACGATCTTGGCTTAAATCCTTCACACACACACGCACAAATTCATAATTGAAAGATACCCCAACCCTTTTCTAGGGAGAAAGACTCTTGAATGGCATTCAGGTTCAAGCATTAGCTTCATTCACATCCCTAGGGTTGACTTCCTCATTCTTGTAGATTTGAAATCAGACCAAAAAGATCATCTAATGCAGTTAAATAATACAGGGGATTAATGTCTCCAAAATGAGACTTGAGAGAGAACTTATTTTTTCCCCTAGGTTGCCCCAACACTCAATTTAGGAATCCCCCAGGCACCCATAAACACAGTCCTGTGCGCTTCTGCTAACCACACCTCACTTAACTGCACCAAAGGTTTGTTTTACACGCAGGCTCCTGGGGGGAGACAGCCTGGAAACCGATAGCCAGTAAATCAGTGTTCCGGTTCAGCCTTGCAGGGTCCTTGGCTACAAATGAGGCTTTCTATATGTTTGTCTTAGTTTTACTTTTTAGCACATTTCTTAAACATGGAGAACTCCCCGCTCCAAGGAGTTTAGGGACACTATATTCAGGGAATTCTATTTTTTCTTTTAAAGTCTGAATAAAAACGCTCTCATCTGTTCTGCTCTCCCTGCGCTTGGAGCCCCATTTAGTCCCCAGGACTCCATTCTGCACAGACGCTACATTTTTGTAAAAGGTGTTTTTTCTCAACTCTTCCTCTAAGTGGCAGAAAGAACACTAAAACTCATATTTCCTGCTTTTAGTGCAGGGCCTTTCTCTCCACACTTGCTATCCTTCCCCTTCCACTCTGGGATTATGTGACCTACCCCGTGCTGTGGTCACTACCAGGCCACTACCTCAACACCCTTACAGACACCCATTGTTATCTAAAGTTTTACGGTTGGGGAGAAAAATGCCAACTTTATGACAAAAAGCCCTAGATCAATAAACTCTTTAGGGCTCCCTTGTATATCTATATTAAATGTTTATTAATATCTATATTACATATATAAAGAGTTTGTACCTTCAAGTTTCCACAGAAAGTAGGAAAAGAAAAAGAGCTCTGAGGGGATGCTAGCCCAACTCTATCCAATAGAAATATAACTCATATATGTGATTTTAAAATTTCTAGTAGCCACATTAAAATAAAGTAACAAGAAAGAGATGACATTCATTTTGGCAATATAAATTATTTAGACGATTGTAACCAAAATATTATCATGTAAACGTTTAACTGCATTTCAAATTATTAGTGAGATATTTTGCATTTTTATGCTAAACACTGCACATGCACTGTGTTTGTTATGGTTACAGCACACCGAGTTTGGACTAGGCACCTTCAAATGCTCAAGAACCTCATGTGGCTGGCGGCTGCGGTGCTGGACAGAGTAGATCCTACCAACGCATAACAGCTCTAAGAATCTTTGAGAAGTACTTCCATCTGGCTGCTCTGTTAACATTTTCTTTCTCGAAGGCAAACCACTGGCTTTACATCTCTCCTGATACCATACCTAACAGGCACTAGGTACAATGAAGGAAAGAGGGAGGGAAAGAAGGGAGAGAGGGAGGGAGGGAGGGAAGAAGGAAGGAAGGAAGGAAGGAAGGAAGGAAGGAAGGAAGGAAGGAAGGAAGGAAGGAATTTCTAATTTATTGTCATTCCACTTAAATCATCCTATCTAAAAATATAGTTTAAACATCAACAACTGCCAAGAGTAACAGGTAATTTTTTTAATCTGAAAATATGCTTTTTATTTTAAAGTATTGATGAAGGTATATGGGTTTAATTTCACAGAAATTTTCATATAACCTTTGTTCTGCTTGAACTCACTGAAGGCCAATCTGCAAACTTGTCATACTTGGACTTCAAAAGTAAATGTGTCACTAAGCACCCACATCCAGCCAAATCCATGTTGCTCAGTAACGTTCAGGCCAGAGGCCTAAACTCTGCCAGGCACTAAACTAGCCCCACTCCTTTAAGTAAGAGAAAGAGGGGAACATGGAGGAGCAGGAAGGGTCCCCTCCCAGCCCGGCCAGAGATGTCACTAACACCCAGTTCAGTGGCACTTAGTCTCTTTTGTGGTGCCTGCCTGCAGTGGGGCAGAGGGGCGCTCTCCTCGGTCAGTGCTGGCCTCTGCCCAAGCTCCTTCACCAATATCATCTTCAGCTGGGGCTCCCCTTCATACCTCAAGGAACCTCTGAGGCCACAAGTCTGAGCACTGTTCCTTGAGAAGCCTGAGAGCTCCCTGAGCATGAACTGGTCTCCCCTCCCTCCCAGCTTTGCCTCAGCTACCAGCCAGCTCCCAGCTCCCAACCTCTAGAACTATTTTGTCAGCACAAGGGCCTGCTGTTTAAATCATCAATTCCAGGCCTCATACCTTGTTTCTCTGGGCAGGGCCGTGCTGGTGGCCTTCCAGGGTCTCTCTCCCTCTCTTTCTTTTTCTTTCTTTCACTATAATGCGACATCCTGAATCTGTCACAATGGCTGAGTTACAAGATCACCCCACGGCAGATGTTTTCTATCTGTGTTCCAGCTCATTACACTGACCAAGTTCAAGTACTTTGAACTTGGCCTTGGATACCTGCTGCCTCAATCACTAAAAAAAAATCCAAATGTCTTCTCATTGGGACAGCGGCTACCACCTCTCCAAAATTAGCTACTAGCAGCCCAAGGCTTTCCTACTCCCGCCCACCCAAAAAGAACAGGATAAGTGGAGAAGTCTAGTTTATTCACTCATTCTCTCACTCATTCTAAACTGCCCTCATGGGTCTTTCAATGTAGAAAATATTATGGACAAGTCCACAAGCACTTAAAGATGCAGCAAGATAAATGCCAAGTTGGGAGAAATTTTCACCTATCTCCACTGTCCAACTTTGGGAGCAGTGAGGATGGTAAATTTTGGGGTCATTGACTTATTCATGCAGCTGTTGTGTGTCAGACAACAATCAAGAGAAATAGGCAAAATATTATAGAAGGTTAGATAGCAATGAGTGACCAGGAGAGAATAAACCAGAGAAGAGGATATGAGTATCTTATCTAAAAGGGTACCCTTACCGTAATATGAATGATGTAATACAGTTTGAACAAAGAGACCTGCCTGTGGAGGTGCTGCCTGTCTTAGCAGAGACAATCAGGGGGAGAGATGTGGTTCAGATAGAGTTCTCGACAGTGGGCCTCTATTTCCTCCTCTGTGAAATGGGAAGAGAGAGGGACTTCAAACTTACTAGTACATGTCTTCTAAGAAGCAGACAGTAAAAGAAGATTGGGCGTACAAGAGCAGTTTCTAGGGTAAACGTCTGAGAGGGAAAGATGGAATGGGAAGCAGTGGAGGCTGGGAGGCAGCAGGCAGACCACAGGTGGGCCCAACCCTGTACAGGAAAGGAGTATGAGGAGAGAAGTGTGCACAGCAGCGCACTTCCTGCCAACCTGACAGCGAACCCTCAAGCCAGCATGGCTGTCCTGTGTGTGGGGAACAGGACTCCCAGAGCCCCCTGGAGGCACTCAGAGCCAGGCAGCTGGGACGGGCAGGTACACCCTTTGCAGTTGGAGAGGTGACCCACACATTTTCTCCAGCACCATGGTCCACTCATTCTTCCGTGCGTTAGTTTGCTCAGGCTGGTGTTACAAATACCACAAATGGGATGGTTTAACAACAGAAATGCGTGTCTCACAGTTCGAAAGACTAGAAGTCAGAAATCAAGGGACTGGCAGGGTTGCTTCCTCTGAGGCCTCTCTCCTTGGCTTACAGATGGCCGCCTTCTCACTGTCCTCGCATGGTCATTTCTCTGTATGAGTCTATGTACTAATCTCATATTCTTATTAGGACACCAGTAAGATTGGATTAGGGCCCACCCCAGTGACCTCATCTTAATTATCTCTTTGAGGACCCTGCCTCCAAATACAGTCACAGTCTAAAGTATGGAGGGTTAAGACATAGCATATAAATTTGGGCGAAACACACTTCGATTTATAACATGCCGCATATTTGCTTCTCCCCACATTTCAGGTAGCAGTCCTTCCATGGCCTCCATGCCTCTCTCTTCCTCAGAGAACACTCAGAGAAAGTCTCATCTCCCCTCACTTTTATCCGTCATCTCAGAAGATCTTGTTGGCTTACCTGGTGATGTGTCCCAGATCTCATTCCTGGAGGGCACCGATCCCCTTCTCAGTATGGGGTGGCTGAAAGGGTCTATTTGTGGTTACTGTGGGGCAGGAGGTACCAAGAGGCACCAAGGGGATCCCTGGGTTTCACCCAAATGTATAGAAGGAGCCCTTCTTCCAGCTGCTGGTCAGGGTCACTGACCTCTGCCAGGATGGTGTCTCTTCTAACTCACTGTTCTTGAGGCACAAGTCCAAGGTACCCTGGTGGCAGCCAAATGTACAGCGCAATGGTTCCCTTATCATCACTAGGACTTCCAACCCTGTAAACAGCCTACAGTTGCAGGGACAGGAAACACAAAAGCCCCACCAAGTCCCTGGAGAGATGGCAAGGCCACTCCTGTCTCCACGCTATTGGTCCCCAGGTTTTACCCAACAGGGACCTGAACTTCACTTGTGCTGAGCATTTTGACAGCTCTGGCTCTCAGTGGCTGATGATGAGACCTTACTGATAAAACCCAGCTGGGTCTGCTTTCCTGTGGCAGGAGACTCTGAACTAGGAGCAGCCTGGGAAGTGTGGGCTCAACACAGTGGTGGTGAGGACTTTCAGGTAGGCCTGCTCCCTCCCAGCCAGAGGTCTGCAATCGTGGTGACCACGGGGACTCCTCACTGTGCCCTCATTGTTGCTCCTGCAGCGTTTAAGGGTGTGTGAGAGCATGCTGTGGAGTCAAAGGGCTTCTGGATGGTACCTGACTTTTCTGTCCTGTGCTGTACTGGCTTGCTCTGCACCACGCCTTACTTTTCTCTAGCCTCAGCTTCCTCTTCTGTGACACATACATCATGAGGCTGGTATGAGGATTAAAGGAGATAATGCATGACTTTGAAATAGTTTAGCTAAATGCTAGCAGGACTGGTCAAAATGATTCTAAAATACACATGAAAGTATAAATCTTCAACGATTGCCAAGGTGTTTTTGAAAAAAATTAATATGTGATGGGATCTTGGCCTACTGTGTATTAAAGCTCACTGTAGAGTTGCCCTGGCTGGTCTGGCTCAGTGGACTGAGCACCAGCTTGTAAACCAAAAGGTCACTGGTGCGATTACCAGTCAGAGCACAAGCTTGGGTTGTGGGCCAGGTCCCCATTTGGGGGTGTACAAGAGGAAGCCGCACATCGATGTTTCTCTCCCTCTCTTTCTCCCTCCCTCCCCTTCTCTCTAAAAAAGTAAATAGATAAAATCTTTCAAAAATATAATGGCTTTGAATTGTTAACAATCAAACATTGGCTGGCCAGGCCACATGCAAATTCGCAGCAGGTCTCCAGGTGAAAAGCTTCTGGTGTTGGTGGAACAGTAGGTGAGGGACGTTGGCAAACTGGACCCATAACTTCTGCATAAGGATGGGCTCTACTGGCTGGGTTGGGGGGGCTTGGATGCAAAGCAGAGCTATATTCAAACAAAATGAACAAACACATAATAATAGGATAAAAATAAATGGATTAATGGAACAAAATACAAAAAATAGAAAATATACATATACAATTCCAATATAAAATAAGGTTTCATTTCAATTAACCAGAGAAAAGATAAGCAACTAATAAATAGGGATAATTGAGGGGGTGGTTAGAACCCTACTTCATTCCCTATATTTCTAAGAGAATTGAGGTACAGTGAGTAATCGGGCTGGGACTAAGGTGAGGCAAGAGAAGTACTCTTTGATTACAGACTTTAAGGAGGCACTCATTTTCAGGGTCATTCAGGTGCCTTAGTGGTGCCTGAGCTCCTCTCCTGCCTCATCCCAGCCCTGGTGAAGCTACATGTCTAAGGGTTTCACCACAGCCTTGCTGGTAATAGAAGGTGGTTGGGAACAACCTTAGTGTACATTATTAGAGAAATGGGTAAGTACATTAAGGTAAATTTATACCACGGACCACCAAGGCCATGAAAAGGGAAGAAGCAAACATGGAAACATACTCTAAACATACTTTTAAGTGAAACAGTGAAGTTGCAGACCCACTAACATGATTTATGATATGCACATGTATGTCTGCATGTTTCTGTAAGTTCTGGAAAATACCCACCAGGTGGTTATGCTTGGCTACTCTTAGGGAGCAGGCTGGGTTGAGGTGAGAGAGTGTTTTTCTTCATCCTATAACTTTCTTAGTGGAGGATTTGAATCAGTTGTGGGTTTATTGTTTGTTTGTTTTGGCTTTTTTTTTTTTGCTTTAATTGTGTAGAATATTTTCAGGGGTGCCCTGGCGGGTGTAGCTCAGTGGATTGAGAGCGGGCTGCGAACCAGGCATCGCAGGTTCACATGTCAGGGCACATGCCTAGGTTGCAGGCCATGTCCCCCAGCAACTGCACATTGATGTTTCTCTCCCTCTCTCTCTCTCACTCTCTCTCTCTCTCCTTCCCTCTCTAAAAATAAATAAATAAATAAATAAATCTTAAAAAAAAGAATATTTTCAGGGGTGAAAAATGTTGGTGGCAAATCTCTCTCAGAGTAACTATCCAGTTTACCACCATATAGAATATTTTAGTTGTGGTAAGATTGTTTCAGGGCAAAGCTGGTGTAGGTGAGAGTGAGATTGGAGAGCTAAATTGTTCTTTGTGATAGAATGGGAAGAATTTTAAGTCCTAGAGTGTGGGTGAGGGGCTCAGAAATAAATGGCAATGGAGGGAAAGAGGGAACAAGCATAGGGAAGGAGGCCATAGCTTCTAAAGAAGAAACTTAGCTAGTGAGAAAATTCTCACATCAGCAAAAGTTCAGGAACTTTAAAGAAACTTTCTTTAGCATCAGAAGGAAGTAGAAGGTACTCAGGTAGGTCCTGGGCTTAACAGAGAGCCCCACTCTGTTTGCCTTGTCATACACTTCTCCCCACCCTGTTCCTAAACCCATTTCCTGAGCTCCTCCTCCGTACAACCCTGATATCTGCCCCACTCCCAAACACCCCCAAATAAGCCTCCAGTCTCTAGCTTTGATACTCAGATCTTTTGTCATTCATCCCAGTCACCAGACTCTCAGAACCCACAAAATCTCAAGTATGTATGTGCTTGGGGAGTAGAGGAGAGATTACAATTGACAAGAGCTGGCAGGTGGGTATATTTGGGCACAGCAAAGGAAGGGGGAAGAAGAATGAATTGCCATTTATTGAGCAGCTTTTTCATCTGTCAGGTTTATGTTAGCAGTTTCTTATAAGTTATTTCATTGAATTTTCACAATAACCTTGCATAATGGGTATTTCCCTTTTTTTTACAAATGGAGAAATTAAGATTCAGTGAGGGTACGGTAGTTTGCTTGAAATATGGTGACTAAAAATACCTCTCATCCATGATGTGCATGCAGCTTCTCCCATCAAGGGATGGGGGTCTATTTTTCCCTTTTTGAATCTAGGCTAGCCTTGGGACATGCTATGGGCCAATAATGCAGAAGAAGCAACACTCTGGGAGCTCTGAGAGTAGGCCTTCAGTGGATCAGCAGCTTCTGCTTTCCCCATCTTGGAACCCTGAGGCCACCATGCCCTGAGGAAGCCCAAGCTGTCTTCATAGCAAGACCACATGGAGGGAAACCAAGACTGTAGGAACCAGCTCCATCCCAGCCACCAGCTGAATGCAGTAACATGAGTAAGCCCAAGCCAGACAGCAGTCAAACCACAGAATCGTGAATACAACACATCCTTCTTTGGGGGTAGTTTGTTATTCAACAATGGATAATGGATAGTGGAATTAAATAACTTGCTCAAAATTATACAGCCCTAAGCACAGATGAACCAGAATTTAAACACAAGTTTGATATAAACAAACATAACTTTGTTTATATCAAAGCCTCTGCTCTCCCATGAAAGTGCAGTTATTTATCCTCTACAACATGGCACTATCTGCTAGGTTGAGGTGAAATGGTGAGTGAGGGTTAATTAAACAGAAAGGGTATCAAAGAAATCAACAGTTGACAATGTTATACCTCCTACAAGAAAAGTGAGAAAAGAATAACTAAAGATATGATTTGACTGTAGAAAGTTATATCATTAATTCTATTTAAGGAAACTCTTTATATTCATACATAACAATATATAGCATATATTGTTTAAATATAATTAATTATACTTAAATAATTTATATTTAAACATATAAAATATTTATATATTTTATATATTATATTATATGGTGTGGCAGTAACTTCTAAATATGTGCCTGTCTATTCCCAAGTAGTGACTTTCACCTTTTAAAAGGAAAAGAAAAAAATTGATAGGTTAATCCTAGTATGTATGCCTAACATTTTAGCATCTGATGACAAAACCAGAATGTTAATTTCCTATTTTTCCTAACCATTATCTTGACAGCAAGGGGCAGGCGGGCTCTCCTATCATCAACCCATTGGGCCCTCTGCATAGCAGACCTCAATGCAGCATTCAAGCTTCCTCCAATCAAGATCAGAGCTAAACAGCAAGGAACCCCAGGCCTGATACAGTTACTGATTTACAGGTTGAACAAATTAGGAGCAAATAAAGAGATCAGACCATTTTCTCACTTTAGGTCACCTCACTCACTACATGATCAAACTTTTGTAGATAAAGTCCTATAATCTCATGAGTGGTATGACAGTAAATGGTGAATGTTCAATAACTGGCTCTCTTAGAGGAAAAAATGCCCTGATGTACAGCATTTGCCATTTTCTGTGGTATAATACTCCTACCCAGCCAATTTCAAGCTACCAATGTGCCATTCACCTGCATTCATAATCATGTGACTTTAACAATCAGCTCTTGCCTGTATGATCAGCCCCAGCTCACCACTGACACCCCACCCACCCATGCGCGCAGTGTTACATCCAGTGGGATTATGTTCAGCTGCAAGTGACAGAAAATCTTAAAAGACAGTGGCTTAACAGAGAAGTTTATTTATTCTCCTTACGTAAATGAAGCCCAGAGATAAATAACCTTCCCAGATGATTATCAAGAGTTTAGCTTCTTCTGGCTCTTGCTTCTTCCATCCTAGGAGTCAGACAACCCTCACATCTTCATGGCGGGAGATGGCTGCCTTCCCATCCACCTTTGAGTAGGCAAAATGGGAGACATTCAGAAGTATAAGTCTTCTTTTTCTTCCCAGAAATTTCACCAAAAGTTTTGAGATATCTCATAGTCCAACACGTACTTGCATAGTTATATCTAGCTACAAGAACCCCTGGGACATGCAGTTTTTTAGTTGTGTGCCCAAGTGACAGTCAGTTAGCATTCTGTTACTGCGGAGCAAGGAGAACATTGATGTAGGGAACCAGCTGTCTCTGTCACCATAGCTACTACCACAAACACAGCTACCGCTTGCCACCATGCCCAGGCCTCATACCAAGCTCTTTATGTATGTTATTTTGGTTTTTGGCTGCAGTTCTCAAAGTGCAGTGGTACCTGAGAAAATTTCAAGTTAACACAGGTGGGCACTTTTAAAATTTTTTGAGAACTATGTATTTAGTTAGTATGGGAAAAATAAAAAGATTACATCCAGCCTGTCATTTCATGGATACTTTTGCTTAGGTCTAGGTAAGGTAGATGATGCCCATTTAAGTTAAAAAGTTATTAAATTCCAGAAAAATATGAAATAAAAAATAGTATAGGTGATATGAGGATATGAGAAAAGTTATTAAGGTAATGCCTTGATGTCTAAGATTTGGGAAACACTGAAATTGCTGTCATTATCCTCATTTTTCAGAGGAGAAAACTGAAGCTCAGGGGAGTAACATAATTTGCCCAAGTTCACACATGATTATGTTGGTAGATTTGATAACCTTGTTCTTCAACAGTGACTAACATATGTAATATTACATTTGAAAATAACTGTGATGCAGGTTCAGTTCTTTTGGTAAAAACACTTTGCTATACACATATAATTTTTTATTATAATCCTTTTTATATAAATCCAAACATAATGTTACAATTTATGTAAATATAATTGGTACTAACCACTACCTTTTGAAGGACCCTGTGGAGCTTCACTAGGGGACAATGACCATTCATAGAGGCCTCTTGATGTCCTTCAGGGCAGAGTTTCACAACAAACAATGAAGATAGTAAACATTTCTTAAAAAGTAGAACAAATTCTGGGAAATGGAGGACAAACCAGGGGAATTCAGCACACTGGTAACACAGATGATGTAACATATCATGGGTCTAAGGGGGGGAGCACAGATTACAGTAAAGAAGTGGTCCTTATGTAACTTTATTTGGAAGTAGAGACTCATGAACATAGTATACAAATTTGTGCCAAATATATGTAAATTTACACCCAAATATTTGCGAAATTGTCTTCTAAGCTAAGACTTCTGGAAACAAATATACATATGCATGGACATCTTTCCTTTTAAGAGAATGCAATTCCATCATATGTCATGGTTTTCCCATATGTGGTCTTGCCAGCCCGCCCTTCATGGAGAGCTATAGGCAATTCAAATACCTGCAAGATGTGGCATCTGAAGTCAGTGACAGGGTCTGAGTAGCCAAAAGACTGCACATTGTTGGAGGTCTCAGAAACTCCAGATGGTTCCTGACAGTGAGACTTCTACTTTCAGAGATGGGTAACAAAGGCTTGTCCATGGAGCTCTTTAAAAATTTTATTTATTTTTTTTTTAGAAAGAGGGGAAGGGAGGGAGAGAAACATCCATGTGTGAGAGAAATGTCACATTGACTGATTGCCTATCATGCACCCCCAACAGGGGAACCTAGCCTGCAACCCAGCCCTGTGCCCTGACTGGGAACTGAACTGGAAACCCATGGGTCCACAGGCCAGTGCTCAGTCCACTGAGCCACACCAGTCAGAGTCATGAAGCTTTTTTAGTAGTTGATAGATGCCTTCTGTCTGTACAGGCTTATTTGTGTGTCCCTCTGTTAGGAAGAGAGAGATAGAGATAAGAGTTCAAGGTCCTTTGGCCTTTAACAGTGGCTGCAGCCTCCAGATCAATCTCTTTCACTGATGATGAGTGAACCTTGGATTGATGGTGGGGGTAGAGGGAGGTGATGTGGGAGGGGTGGTTTAAGGGTGGGATGGAGGTAGAGGGGAATATTTCTGTTTCTAGGTAACACTTCGTGTCTACTATATCATTATAGGAAAAAATACAAATATAAAACAGCCTAAACTATTTATGAGTTGGGGAATATGTAAAATGATATGATGCTGCTTGGCTCCTGGATGGTGTCTGCTGTATTTCTGCATGTGACATGTTATAAATAAAGCCCAAACCAAACCATAAAACGCGAAGAAAAACTGGGGAGGAGAAAAGCTGTTGTGCATCTCTAAAACCCACCCTCATGCACATGCAGAACACATGAGCTAAAAGAGACTCAGCTCAAAATCATCTCTTCATAATGTAAATCTAAGAATAGTTTCCAGATGGAATCTGAGATACATAGCTTATCATTATACCAAGGAGCAGACCCACTTCTGACCACATTCAAATGAACCGCTGATCCACAAGTCAAGGCACAGTCAAGTTTGGCTTTTCCAGTTCGCCTGGAATGTTTCTGGACCTGCCACTGTGGTGGCCTGGGATCTCCCCTGGGCTAGTCATTGAAATGGTGAACTAGGAACCAGGCGATATTTCAGGCACATGACAATTCCTAACATTTCCCTGCCTCATAGGAGCATCCCTCCTGTCTACCTTCCTCATTTTTCCCCCCAGGTTTGTCAAGTGCACATGAAATTATATCAGAACATCATGGTGGTATCTCCAAAGTGTTAGGTTTCCCTCCTCCTCTCCAACCCTGAAACTGCAGAAGCAGTGGAAACCTAGGCTGATAAGTAGAGCTGGAAATTTATGAGAGGTTGAGCATTGGAGAATGCGTGAAGACTTGGCTGCAAGTGAAAAAGTCCAAAATGACAGTGACTCAAAAAACAGTTAATCCATCTCTCCCATAAAACCACGGTGGAGGTAGACAGTTTGTGACTCATAGAGAGCCTTCACAAAATTGCTGGGGCCTCAGAATCTTCCATCTCATGGCTCATTCTCAGCATGTGGTCTCTATACCTTGATCAGGATGGCTGAGTTCTAGATATCACATCCATATTCCAGCCAAGTGTGACAGGTTTTTTAAAAAATAAGTGTCCCCAATGAATCACATTTCCTGTGTCTACATAGCTTTGTGATATCAAAGACACTGCCTCTCCTCCTATAAAGACGTGGAGTCTATTTCTCCATCTTTGAATCCAGACTGGCCAATACCATTTGGCAGAAGTGACATGGTATGAATTCCAGAAGTTAGGCCTTACAGGATCTCTCTCCCTCTTGAAACCCTGAGACAACCATGTTGTGATACAGCCCCTCTAGCCTATGGGAGAATGAGACACCTTACAGAGGACTGGGGCACCCCAGCTGCCAGACATGGCAATGAGACCATCTTAGATCTTACAGCCTAGCTGGACATCAGAAGAAACCACCAGATTGCCAACCCATAGAGTTACAAAAAATAATAAATCATAGTGGTTTTAGCCAATAATCAGAGTGCATTAGTCCACAGCAATAGAAAACTAAGAGAACAGCAAGCAGGAGAGGCAAAGAAGAGACAAAAAGCTCATGCTTCCTGGCAACACTACTGTTTGTGTCTTTTTGCCACACTCAGCTGCAAAGGAGTTTGGGGAGTGTGGTCTTTATTCAGGCAGCCTGGTGCCCAGCTATCAACAGGAACATCCGTGGCTAAGGAAGAACTGATCAGGGTAAACAACTAGCACTCTGAGAGGGGGGAAAGGTTAGGAAACAGCAGGTGCACAGCACTTTCCATAAATATCACAAATCTTCAAAAATTAGAAAAGTAACTATAACATTCTTTTCCCTTTTAAACTTAAATTCTCCTCAGCTCAGAATTAGAGAAGGAAATGAAAACAACTTCCAAAAATAGGCTACATGTCTGAGACATACAAGGAACTCAGATTGCTCAACCCAAGGAAGACAGTGTGGGAGGAAGAGGTAGGTGAACTGTTACAGAGGAAGGGCACTGAGGATGGACCAGCTGTCCTTAGACCATGATGGAGAGCAAACGGGCCTGCCTTACACCTCGGGAAGCGTTTCTTGTAGTCTACGCCATTAAACCCTGAAATGGATCAACAGTAACGTTGTTGGAACCGTTCTTTTACTTTTTAAAACTCAGATGAATTCTCTACTGTCTTTGAGTCTTTGAAATTCATTTCTTCCCATACATGAGAGAGTGAACTGAAGAATTCTAGAGGTCTCTTCATGTCTGTCATGCCCATGAAATAGAGAAGTCCATTTTCTGTGTTTTTGTGCAAGTCTATCCTTTGTATAGCACAATTCTGGGCTCTGCAGGAGAACATTAAAAAATGATATGCACCTGTCCTGGCTGATGTGGCTCAGTGGATTGAGCACTGGCCTGTGAACCGAAAGGTCTCTAGTTTGATTCCCAGTCAGGGCACATGCCTGGGTTGCAGGCCAGATCCCCTACTGGGAACATGAGAGAGGCAACTGGTCAATGTATCTCTTGCATATCAACATTTCCCTCCCTTTCTCCCTCCTTTCCCATTTTTCTAAAAATAAATAAATAAAATATTTTCTTAAAAAACCTTTAAAAAAAGATACACATTTGTACTGTTTCTGTGGCTTCTCAGGACACATTTCCAAGGAACATTCTCAGAGCTGCCCGGAGAAGCTGTCCCCAGTTCTCCTGCACATTGTCAGAACTTGATGAATGATGTTCTCTCTCCGTTGTATGCATATTCCCTCTTTACTCTCATAATCTGGAAGATCTCCTAACTTACTGAGTACCCTCTATCTTTGAGGTCCATGAAGACTTTCCAGGGCATACAGCTTGGATAGTCTTAAGAGAATCAACTTCCAGATTCCCACTTTTTATGTGCAGTCTTTCCTAAAGTGGTTGGATCAAGAGGGTGCTGAAATTTTGCAGTAGCCTTTCTCCCACTTTATAAAAGAAAGACACACTCCTCAGCTCTCCTACATCTTGCCATGGTTCATTATCCAGTGATGGGAAAACTCCAGGGCAGCCAAGAAAAGGGAAGCCTCCTTTGATGAGTAATAAAAGGCTCAGTCAACTCACAGGGATTTCCCTGGTTTCCACATTTGCTTGTTTGCTTGTTAAGGAAAAGCCCATTACTCAAACGAGTATTTGGTCTGTGTTGAGATATATGAATTCAGTTAGATGGTACAGTGGGGGAATGGGAATAAATATAACTTTTCATCAAAAAAGTCACCTCCTTAACTTTCTCACCTCTAAGAAAGAAAGAAAGAGAGGACAAGGAAGGGGGTGGAGGGAAAGGGAAAAATCACTGTTCTCAAAGTTGGTCTTACGAGGCAAATTAAGGAGAACATCTGCAAAAATTATTTAATGTTAAAAATTCTTTTCTTCACATTTTTGAATATAAGAAATTCTTTTCAGTTATTCTTAAAACTCACCAATAGAAGGTGTCATTAGCTGAGAAGAAAAGTACATTCAAATACCTAAAGCCATATAGCTATTGGAGTTCTATAGTTTTGGTCCTATGCTGCTCATTTTAACTATGACTGAACTGTTTTAAACAATTTATAACATTTTCAAGATACATTAGCTAAAGCCCTGAGATTAAAGTTTCATGTGATTTCTTTCATATTTAGTATGTTATTTAATAAAATAGGTTAGGCTCTCTGTTCTTCCTGTTTGACAGACAGCCATGTCTTCCTGCGCAGAGCCATGTCTTCCTGTGCAGAGCCGGCCACAACTCTGAAACATGATGGTGAAGGTCAGAGTGAACAAATTTGGCCATGTTGGGTGTCTGGTCACCAGGGCTGCTTTTCACTGACAAAGTATATATTGTCACCATCAGCAACACTTTCACTGACCTCAACTACATGGTCTGTGTGTTCCAGCATGATTCCACTCAGGGCAAGTTCAAAGGCACAGTTAAGGCTGAGGACAGGGAGTTTGTTGGCAATGGCAAGTCCATCTCCACCTTCCAGGAGTGAGATCCTACCAACATCAAATGGGGCGATGCTGGTGCTGAGTATGTTGTGGAGTCAACTGGTGTCTTCACTACTATGGAGAAGACTGGGGCTCAGTTGAAGGATGGAGCCAAGAGGGTCATCATCTCTGACCCTTCTGTGGATGCCCCCATGTTTGTAATTGGTGTGAACCATAACAAGTATGACAACTCCATGAAGATTGTCAGCAATGTCTCCTGCACCACCAACTGCTTGGTCCCCCAGCCAAGGTTATCCATGACAACTTTGGCATTGTGGAGGGACTCATGACCACAGTCCATGCATCACTGCCACCCAGAAGACCATGGATGGCCCCTCTGGAAAGCTGTGGTGTGATGGCAAAGGGGCTCTCCAGAACATCATCCCTGCTTCTACTGGCACGGCCAAGGCTGTGGGCAAAGTCATCTCTGAGCTGAATGGAAAACTTACCAGCATGGCCTTTTGTGTCCCCCACCCTCAATGTGTTGGTTGTGGATCTGGCCTGCCACCTGGAAAAAGCTGCCAAACACAATGACATCAAAAAGGTGGTGAGCAGGCATCCTGGGCTACACTGAGGACCAGGTTGTCTCCTGTGACTTTAACAGTGACACTCACTCCTCCACCTTTGATGTCAGGGTGAGCATTGCCCTCAATGACCAATTCGTCAAGCCCATTTCCTGGTATGACAATGAATTCGGTACAACAGGGTGGTAGACTTTATGGTCCACATGGCCTCCAAGGAGTAAGAGCCCCTAGATCACGGGCCCCAGTGACAGGAAGAGAGGCCCTCAGCTGCCAGGACGTCCTCACCACAAATCGATCTCCCAACATGCCAAGAATCTCCTGACCGCCAGTTTCCATCCCAGAACCCCCAGAAAGGGGAGGGGCTTAGGGATCCCTACCTTGTCATGCACCATCAATAAAGTTCACTGTATCCAACCAAAAAAAAGTTTATAATTTATTTTTATCAGTTTTATTATTAAAATTTCACTTCAGCAGAGGGAATACTTTCTAACTCATTCTAGGAGACCAGCATTACCCTAATACCAGGAAAAGACATTACAAGAAAAGTACAGACCAATATCTTTCATGAACATAGATGCAAAAATCCTTAACAAAATACTAGCAAATCAAATCTAACAATATATGAAAAGAATTATATACCCACCCAAGTGTGATTCATCCCAGGTATGTAAGGCTGGTTTAACATTCAAAAATCAGTTCATGCAGTCATCAACAGACTAGAAAAGAAAGACCACAAGTCATATCAATAGACAAAATAAGCATTTGATAAAATTCAATACCCATTCATTATAAAAAAAAAAGAAAGAAAGAAACTCTCAGCCAACTAGGAATAGTGGAGAACTTCTTCAACTTAATAAACAATATCTACCAAAAAACCCCAAGGTAACATCATACTTAATGGTGAGAAACTCAAAGCTTTTTACTAAGATCAGTTACAAGGGAAGGATGTCTCCTCTCACCACTACTTTTCAACATCATACTAGAAGTCTTCGCTAATGCAACAAGACAAGAAAGGGAAATAAAAAGTATCCAGGTTGGGAAGAAAGAAATAAAAATGTCTAAAAAATTGAAATAATTGTTCCAAAAAAAAGAAAACCTGGCAAGTAAGCAATTATAAGAAGGTTGCAGGATGCAAGATTAGTATACAAAGGTTGATCACTTTCCTACATGATATCAATGAACAAGTGGAATCTGAAATTAAAACACAGTGTAATTTATACTCACAACCCCTCAAAAGGAATGTTTATAGAAATTTAACAAAATATTACCCTAACTTTGAAGGTCCTCATTCACATCAAGAGATGAGTCTGTGTGTTCCCCAGACTCTGAGTGTGGGCTGGCCTTGTGACTTGCTTTGGCTAATGGAATGTGGCAGAAATGACAATGGGTCAGTCTTGAAAGCGTGCATAAGAGACCATTTGATCACATCCACTCTTTTGGGACCCCACCCCATGTAGAAGCCCAGGTTAACCCACTGGAGAGTGAGAACCTACATGCTACAGACACAAGGCATTCCAGCTAACCAGATGGCTGGCTATAGGCAGGTAAGCCAGCCCTGCCAAGTCCTCTGAACCCACCTAGAGCTAAAGAACCACTCAACCAACTCACAGACTCCTAAGGAAAAGAATATTTACTATTCAGGACTGTGATTGTTTGTTATGCAGCATTTTTGAGATCAGAGAAAGCTGATATATTTTATTTTGACAAATTCTTTACTATTTATTGTAATGCTAACTCAGTCCAGAAGGGGGAAAAAAACTTTTTTAAACATTTAGCAACCTGTCACAGGACATAAAACAAATATAACATTTCAATTTACACACATAGATTTGATAGAGACAATTATGAAACCAATACAAAACTTTCAAGCATAAAAATACATTACATTAGGACAAAAACCTGTGAAGAAATGGAATAGGAATGAGAATTCAAGGAGAAAAAAGAAAGATGGAAAATGTCTGAATGTTAAGAACTGTTCATATAATTTCAAATGTCAAGTATCAAGTCACTACATCATTTAAATTTCATTTGGCCCATGTTTTAAAGTCATGTAATGTTTTTATTTTTAATGTCAACATTTTACAATATGCCAAAAATTACATCCTTGGCAACTTTTTAAGTTTATGATAAAAAATTTTAAATGTTGACTCATAGATGTTGGGGAGGATTTTTTTCAAAATTCCTTTCGGAGGAATGCAAGCTGCAATTCTTGAAAACTGCTGCTCTAGAAAACCCCCTCACCTAGTATTTATTTAATAGGTAAAATATAATCTATGTTGTATGTAGGTCTTTGTATGTATGTGTAAATGTAAGTCATCTTATGTACATTCTAATGTACATATGCATATAGATTTGCATTGATGTGTAATTTTATTCAGAGCTATGTATTTTTATTTAAATGTATGATTTCTCTGTAGCCAGTCAGCCATATTTTTTGTTTCCTTGAAAAGAGAATGATTCCTGGTCCAGGAAACTGAGGAAAGAATGGACCATAGGACCTCAGCTGAGAAACAAAACAGGTTACAGAAAGGAAAGGTGTTTTTCCTTCGGAAGACGCTGGCTGGGATGTCTGAGAGAGATCTCAGAGAGTTGGTCCATAATATCAGGCAAATGATGTTAGCTGTGTACGGTGCTAAGCAAGGCTGGCAAAGTCCCATATTTTAAGGAATTTATAATCCAGTAGGTATTCAGAAATCAAAAACAGAGGCACAAAAACAGTTCTGGAACCCAGGCCAGAGGGACACTAGACTAAAGTCAGGGAGGACTTTGTTCTCAGGTTGTTGCTATTTCCTGTTTCATGCCTCTGAAGCCCTGCACATGCTGCTCTCTCTGCGAGAATGTTCTTCACTTTCCTAATTACCTTTCATTTCATTTATTGGAATATTTTCTGACAATGTCTTTACATCGTTTGAAAATCAAAATGGTAAAGAAGGATTGGGAAGGCCAAACCTGGCCTTCTGCTTTCCCACCTCAACACTCACTGCCCCCCTACTGGAGGGTATACACTTTCACAGTTCCTGTTTATCTTTCCAGTCTTTCTGCAAATGCAACTAAATAGGGATATACACACGATCTCCCCAGCCCCTCTTCTTACACCAAACGCAGCCAACTAAATATACTCTCTGTTCCTTGTGTTTGTGTGCTTGTTTGTTTAACAGCACATTCTGGAAAGCTTGTCCTATCAGCACACAGACATCAATCCCTTTCTTTTCCCAGCTGTGTAGCATTCCACTATGGGGACATCCCTAGACTATCCAGTCTTCTATAGGGAGACACGTGGGCTCCAAACTTCGCTGTGATGCTGCCATGAATAACCCTATATGCACATCCTTGCACACATGTGCAGACGCCTCTGTGGGTTAAATTCCCAGAACTGCTGCCCCACCTTTTCTTCCCGGAACATTTTTATTTACCTTCTGACACCCATGGCCCGGAGAGCCAGACGTCAAGGGGCATGTCCAGAGAGCTACAGGAAGATGTCTGCTTTCTCTATTCAGCTGGGAGCATCTTGAGGGTATAGATCCCTCCTATTTTGACCCTATATTGTCATCAAATAAATAAACAAAAGAATAGATGGTGTTCAGACTTAGGTCTCTTAAGAAACTCAAGGAGACAACCCTTCACAAAGAAGTATACTCTTTCTCTAGGTACAAATTACTGTTTACCACTATGAAATCTATATTTGTGTACAATCCAAAAATGAGTAACCAGAACAGTGAGGGGATGCAGAGCACACAGCATAGCCCAACAATCCACTCTTTTATACACTACTCATTCTGCAATCCCATTCTTTCAAGCAGATTGCCTTAAGAAAAGTCTTGAACATGTGTGCATAAACTGCATTTTGACTGTTCTGATACTGGTCTTATTGTTTTTTAGAGCATTAATGAAAGTCACCAAATGAGTGAGTACATAAGGGAAAACAGTTAGCACAGCTCTGCAGCTGCCTCCGCACATGAAGAGGCAAAGCACGAGCAAACAGACACACGGACCGAGTCTGAACCATTGTTCTGTGTTTTAAAATGTATTCTCTCATTTAATCCTGTCCAAAAACAAACAGAAATTGCCCAGTTGTTACTAATATTTACAGCTTTACGTTTGGAGACTGAGGCACAGAGAGGTTAAGAAACTCGTCCAAGGACACATAGCCATCAGTAGTAGAGCTGGAATTTGAAGTGAAGCAACACACTTGGAGACTCCATGTCCTTCATTGCGGTGCTGTTCCTATGTGTGTGCTTGTGTGTCATTTCCATGCTATATTCATTATGAATGGTTTCATTTCTAGTTCAGAAAACCACAAATAACTGTGATTTGTTACAAATACAAGTTTATCTCTCTCACATAAATAAAGAATAATATTAAGCAGTCTTGGATTGTATTAATGTCTACAACCATCAGGAATCCAGGATCCTTATTAACATAGAGCTTCTACCTCATGACCCAAAATGTCTATGGAGCTCCTGCCACCACATCCACATTCCAGCCTATAGAAAGGAGAAAGGGGAAGTAAGGGTATACCCTCTATCTTCACAACTTCTGAGAAGACAATCATGACACTTCCACTTTTAGTCTATTGGTCACAATTCTACCCCCTGGCCATACTGTTCCAAGGAAGGCTGGGGAAAATAACCCTTGTTCTGTAATAACATGCTAAAAATGTTGAGTTTTATTACTAAGGAAAAGCGGAAAATGGATATTAAGGAATAACTAGCAGATACTACCACACTCAGTAATAGAGAAGCATAAATACATAGCATCCCAGTGTGAAAAGGAATTTTAAAATCCTCTAGTAAAGTGCTAATCTGATGCCTAAATATTCATGCCCATTGGTTGTACCCTTCCCCCTTCATAAAGAGATCTGGAGCAACCCATCTGGTGTTTAGACAACATTTCTATTAGTTGAACTAACATCCAATTGGCCCTATTTCAACCCATTAAAGCCCTTCAGGATAACTCCCAAATCTAAGCCCTCTTGCTCTGATAATTCAGATATTTGAAGAGTGCTATCAAGTCTCCATCCCCAGACTCTTCTCCAATCACCCACTGTGCTCTCAGATGTGCCTCTTCTGTCAGCCTCCCAGCATGTTCACAGTGCTCTTGAGGTGTCTTACCCAGGACAAGAAGTCTTGGGAGTAGCCATACACGGTCAGAGGAGGATGACAACTCTCAGGTAATAGGTATTTACTGACTTGCTTCTAGAAGGGCTTCTCAGATTGCTTTAGGGTTGTTAACAATTGCTCCACACTTCTAACTCAGACAGTGCTTACCACCTACTGAAATTACATACCCCCAACTCATTTTTTTTTGCAGTTGCTTTTTTGGCTTTGATATAGAGCCATAGATGACTCCCTATTTTACCTTCTCCTATGTATAGGGCCTCTTGGCTTGAACCTACAAAAATCCTGAGCATATCAATCAATAAATCATGGACCCCTTCTACCCCCATCTGCAATTTTGGCAATAACTCTCTCTGTGCCTTCATTTATGCCACTGAGCTGATCATTGCACAGAGCAAGGCCAAGGCCAATGCTGTATGATGCACCTCTGAAATCCTCCCTCTGGGTGACATTGATCCATTAAGCAGCCCTTTCTGTGGCAACAAGGAAAACTGGTTTAGATGTGTGTTGCTGCCATAGCGACGTCTAAGCAGGCAGCTAAGAGCCCTAGGGACTTGGCTGCTGGCAGCATCTGTTCCAGAGCTTTCCCTCAACAGTGAGAAGAATTCCCAGTCCCTCAGGAGCCAGGACCTGGCTGTCAGGAGACAGCATTCATTCATGCATTCATTCAGTTAGTGTTCCTTTGTAAAACATACAAGTATTTTGAGGCTTTCTATGAGCCAGAATGCTATGTCTGAAGAATAAAGGTCAACAAGACACACTGCCTGCTCTCAAGGAGCTTGTCTGTCTAATGGGGAGTGACGTTATAGACAGGATGACTCTATTAAAACCCAAGTCAGATCATGCCACTCTTCTGTTCAATACTTGGCAGTGGTTCCCATATCCCTCAGAGTACAGGCCTGGGTCTTTCCCACAGCCCCACAACCTCACAGCCTCACAGCCCCACTTGGTCTGCCCTCCCACACTTCTCCCCTTCCATCCTCCTTCTCCCTTCTTCATTCTCTCCCCACCAATCCTCTGGCCTCATTTTCAAACACACCAAATGGGCGTGTTCCTGCCATCCCATCTTTGTTGAAATTGCTCTTCCCCAATATTGACATGGATCCCTGCTCCCCTTCCTTCAAGCCTTTACTCAGAAATCACCTTCTCAGTGAGGCCTTCTCCAGTCAACCCTCTCTAAAATGTCAAGAGTCCCAGGATACTTCATATCCTCCTTTCTCCTTACACATTCTCCTTTCTAATATTTTCTTATCCTACTTTTGAATCTTGTTTCATTTCTATTTCCCCCACTAGCATGTAAGCCTCTGAGAGCAGCAGGGAGCTTTGGATCTTTCTTTCTTTTTTTTTTTTTCTATCCAGAGCTCTTAGATTAGTGACTGATATATAGAATGAATGAATGAATATGCAATTTCAATACAACATGATAAATCCTGTAAAGTAAGAACTCTGGGGTGCTTTCAAAGCACATAGAAAAGGCTGCTAACCCAGTCTTGGGAGTGATGAGGCACTCCTGGGTTGGAAAATGAGTCAGGGCAGGCCAGATAAGGAGCCGAAAGAAAGTCACTCCATGTGGTTGACCACAGCATAGTGACCAAAGGAGGACTGGAGCTAGGTGGAAGGACCCTGCGAACTGTAACATGATTAGCATTCATCCAGAGAACACAAGGAACTGGGAAGCAAAAAGCAAAGCGCCACAGCCAGATTTTTACTTCAGAAATGCCAGAGCCTGGGCATGCACTGGAGGTGGAGCCAGACTGGAGACCACGGCCGGAAAAGTGGTTCCATAACCCACTGAAAGAGGATAAGGGATGAATTAGGCACAGGTTGGCAAACACTTTCCATGAAGGGCCAGACAGTATCAGGGCACTTTTAACTCTGCCATTGCAGCAAGAAAATAGTCAAAGGGAGAATGCAAATGAAGGAGCAAGACTATTTTCCCTTGGAACTTAATTTACAAAAGAGTCCAAGGCCAGATTTGGCCTACAGGCTGGTGGCAGTTACAGCTTCCTGAATCTGGGCCTGAGAGAGAGAAATGGATGTGCTGAGAGAATGGTTTAGAAGTAGAGCCCACTAACAGGTGGTGAATCAGTCTTAACAAAGGAAGAGGAGGGAGGAAGGAGGACCCTGGTGGGCACTAAGGCACCTGGGGACTTTAAGGGACCAGTGCCCACACCCTAGGGTAGAGGTTGACCTAGGAGAATATGTGTCCATATGTTTCCAGTTTGAAACATCCCAGACATCAGTGCAAAGCTGTGCACTGGTCCAGGGAAGAGCAGCCAAAACTGTGAAAGAGTAAGGGTCTCCCAAAGACTGTTCTCCCTGAGTGGGCCTGGAATCTGCCTTGAATTTAGGGAGTCCTCCCATTGATGCCTTAGAGGAAATTTAAGGCACTCCCTGACCTTTCCCTTTTTCCCAGCCAGCCGCAGGCTCCTCCTCCACCTCCTCTGCCCGGTTCCCCTCAGTGATTCCTGAATCTTCCCTTTCTCCTGAATCTTCTGGAAGGCAGATGCTGCTGGGAGAAGGTGGCTCAGTGAGGACCACTGAGGATCATAAAATAACAGAGTATGTGCATTTGGAAGGGGCTATTGCTGAAGAACAGGCTGACCCTGGAGGGGAGCTGTGTAAGAGGGAGAAATAGGGTACGGACCTTACCTCTTCATGAAGATGAAGAGATGCCAAATTCTCTAGCAGTTGTGCATAAGACAAATGAGGTTAAAAAGTTAGTAAAGTACAATGAAACAAGATGCCAAGTGACTGAGCTGCTGGGCTCCATGGCTGACTTATCCCTGTGGGGGTGAGCTCCCTTGCCTGTAAGGCAGGCAGACACTTCCCTGGATGGGGGAATGGGGCAGAAAGAGGGTCTGATCCTCATGAGCACATTCTCCAGAAGTGGCTCCTTTTCAACAGTTTTAAAGGTCAAATGCTGATGTGCTAGTTGCTACAATTATGATGAAAATGCTCGCAGGAAGCATTGAGCAAGCCAGCTCCAGAGACCCACAGTCTCCACAGAGAGAGGACGCCCTGCTCCCAACCATGCCGGGCACAGCTGTCACTCCCACCTCACAGGCCACACCCCCCCAGAACCCCATGGCCCTCAGGTCAGAGACTGGCCAGAAGACAGACCACCAGTTCGGGCTGTGGTGCGAGGCGCCCAGAACGGGCAACAGAGCACAGGACCTGGGCCTGGGGCCGGCCATCTCCACCTGGGGAACTCTCAGAGCAGGTGCCAGGACAGCCGCACACCAGGCTGTGACTTCTGTCCCACAGTCGGCCTAAGGGACTGCTTGGACAAACCCAGCCTCAGATGACCTCCCACCGCTGGCCGGGCGCTGAGAGAGAGTGCCGCTCACTGCACAGCAGTAAGTGTTTGAGTGTTAGATGTGCACACAGACTTTAAAACAGATCAATGGGAAGGGTAAAACCAGACTCTGCGTGTCTTGGATCCACTTTGTGCTGTACAGGGTTCAAAGGGAGCCAAGATTCTGACTGAACAGGCTGTTTGCCTGAGCCCCATCCTCAGGGCGACATGTCAAAAGCTATTGCAAACCCCACCCCCCTGGGCCCTCTCACCCACTGAGGCCCCTGCCCATTCTCCCTCCAGGCCCCCAGGCTTCCTCCTCCTCCACTCTCAGGGCTGCCCAGGGGCCAGGCATAGGCTCCTTTACGTGCAACAAGTTCTTGACAGCCAGAGGCCTCCAGTCACAGCCTGTTCTACCGGCTGCATCTGTGGGGCTCCCTCCAGGCAGGCAGGGCTTCTTCTCAACATCTCAGGAAACATTGGAACTTACACATCACTGTTCTATATACCCACATCTTTCTAGTTCTAATCCCATGTCCACCTCTGAAGGGTTCGGGAGTGATTGAGCAAGGCCCCAACTGCATTTCCACCAAGAGCTCTTTTTGCAGTCCTGTCATGCCACACAACTCCAGGGGCATCACATACATTTGAGCACGTGGCATCTTAAAGGTGGCAGTACCCTAGCCTGGGGTTTTGTTTGTTTTGCTTGTTCAGTCTCTGCGGGCTTCCCATTGGTTTTCAGTAACTCAGGTAACAGAAAGAGAACTGTGCCTGGATGATTAACCCAGCTGAGACCAACTTCCCCTCCTCCAGCCCCATGACGTATGTCCCATTCCTGCAAGAGAAGCTTCCAGAACAGGCAGTGTTCCTGGTGTTGACCATAGTTGTGGCTTCTGAGCAGCTGCAGCAGCATCAGTGGATGTTGGGACCTGTGCTGGCGCCATGTGGGGACCGAGACAGTTGCAGGATCACCAGGACCAGCTGGAACTGCAGGACAACCTCAGAACACTTTCCAGGTCCTCAGTCACTCACGAAGCCATGAGAGGCTGATACCCTGGAAACAGAGACCTGGCATGCCCCCTTGGCAGTCCCCTTCCTCAGGCGCCCTCCTGCTTGGTGAGCTGAATGGGTAAGAGAGAAAAGTAGGTGCAGCCAGTACCCAGCACTGTCTGAAGCTGTGAGGGGCAATGCCAGACCCAGGCTACCATTGAAGCAGATGCTTCGCCACCAGTTACTTATTTCCAGATGCAGTTTCAGTCAAACGGACCTTCATACCTCTGAGGTTTAATAGCCAAACCTCAACCCCATGCCTGGTCCTAAACAAACCTCATCCACAAAGCCAGACTGCCTCTGTTGAATCAGTTGTGTGACCACGTGCTCATCATTAACCTCTCTGTACACCCATTTCCAGAACAGTCAAACAGAATGATGCAAGCCCTCACCTTGACCTTTGCTGGAAGCACAGGGACAGTGGCTGCCCCACATGAGAAGCTGATCAGCATCTGTGGTGAATACGAGGACTCTTTTGGCCCTAAAGGTGCAAAGACCTCACACACCCAGATCCAGCACCTTCCTTCCCACCCTCCTGGAAGAGAACGCACCTTCAAACATAAAATGTGGGAGGAAAAACTGAAGACATTTTCTTCTTTCCATTTAGAACCACTATAGCCCAGTCAGGGGTTAAAAGTGTGGGTACCAGGGGCTGGGGATGGAGGGAATGAGCAGTTAGTGATTTTTTTCCTGTTTGTTTGTTTGTTTTCTAACTTTATTATTAATCTATTTTAAAATGATGTGTAATTGACATATACATAATATTAGTTTCAGGTGTACAAGGAACATTCTTTTAAATTTTATTGAATTTATTGAGGTGACATTGGTTAATAAAATTATATAGTTTTCAGGCATACAGTTCTATGATACATCATCTGTATATTGTATTTTGTGTTCACCATCTCAAGTCAAGTCTCCTTTGTTCACCACTTATCTACCCTTTACCCTCTCCTACCTCCCCCCATCCACTTTCCTTCTGTTAATTACCATACTGTCATTTGTGTCTGAGGGTTTTTTTTTTGCTTATTCCTTTGATTTTTTTTACCCAGACCCCAACCCCCCTACTTCTGACAGCTGTTAGTCTGTTCCTTGTATCTATGAGTCCATTTCTATTTTGTTAGTTTATTTTGTTCATTAGATTCCACATATGAGTGCGATCATATATTTGTTTTTCTCTCACTGGCTTACTTCCCTTAGCATATTACTCTCCAGTTGCATCCATGCTGTTGCAAAAAGTAGGAGCTCCTTCTTTCTTTCTGCTGCATAGTATTCCATTGTGTAAACATACCACAGTTTTTTGATCCACTCTTTTTCTAATGCGCACTTAAGCTGTTTCCAGTTCTTGGCTATTGTAAACAGCACTCCTGTGAACATAGGGGTGCATATATTCTTTCAGATTCATGCTTTGATTTTCTTCGGCTATATTCCCAGAAGTAAAATCTCTAGGTCATAAGGAAGTTCCATTTCTAATGTTTTGAGGCTGCTTTCCACAGTCTGCATTCCCATCAACAGTGAATGCGGGTTCCTCTTTCCCCACATCCTTGCTGACACTTGTTGTTTGTTGATTTATTGATGATGGCCACTCTAACAGGTATGAGGTAGTATCTCATTATGGTTTTAATTTGAATTTCTCTAATGATTAGTGACATTGAACATCTTTTCATATGTCTATTGGCCATCTGTATGTCCTTTTTGGAGAAGTATCTGTTCAGATCCTTTGCCCATTTTTTAATTGGATTGTTTGGGTTTTTTGGTATTGAGTTTTATAAGTTCTTTATAAATTTTGGATATTAACCCCTTATCAGATGTATTAGCAAATATGTTCTCCCATTCAGTGGGTTGTCTTTTCATTGTGTTGATGGTTTCCTGTGCTGGGCAAAAACTTTTGTTTGATGTAGTCCCATTTGTTTATTTTTTTTTTCCTTTGTTTCCCTTGCCTAGGGAGATATATCAGAAAAAAAATATTGCTATGAACAATGTCTGAGATTTTACTGCATGTGTTTTCTTCTAGGATTTTTATGGTTATGAGTATTACATTTAAGTCTTTAATCCATTTTGAGTTTATGCTTTGTATAGTGTAAGGAGGTGGTCTAGTTTCATTTTTTGCACTTATCTAATTTTCCCAACACCATTTATTAAAAAGACTGTCTTTATACCATTGTATGTTCCTGCCTCCTTTGTCAAACATTAATTGACCATAGAGGTGTGGGTTCATTTCTGGCTCTCAATTCTGTTCCATTGATCTATATGTCTGTTTTTATGGCAGTACCATGCTGTTTTGATTACTATGGCTTTGTACTATAGTTTGATATCAGGTAGTGTGATTCCTCCAACTTTGTTCCTCTTTCTCAAGCTTGCTATGTGTATTTGGGGTCTTTTGTGGTTCCATATAAATTTTTGAAATATTTGTTCTAGCTCTGTGAAATATACCATTGGTATCTTGATAGAAATTGCATTGACTCTATAGATTGCTTCAGGTAGTATGGACATTTAATGATGTTAATTCTTCCTGTCCCAAAACATGTTGTGTGCTTCCACTTATTTGTATCTTCCTCAATTTTTTCTTCAGTGTCTTATAATTTTCTGAGTACAGGTCTTTTACATCTTTGATTACATTCATTTCTAGGTGGGGTTTTTTTTGATGCAATTATAAATGGGATTTGTTTTCTTAGTTTCCCTGTGATAGTTCATTATTCATGTATAAAAATGCCACTGATTTTTGGATATTAATTTGTATCCTGGTACTTCACTGAATTCATTTATCAGTTCTAGTAGTTTTATTGGTAGAATCTTTAGCATTCTCTATATACAGTATCATGTCATCTGCAAGTAGTGACAGTTTTACTTCTTCCTTGGGGGCAGAGTTTCATTTGGGGAAGATGACAAAGATCTGGAGATGGATTGTAGTGATGGCTGCACAACCACATGAATGTGCTTCATACTGCTGGACTGTACAATTCAAAATGGCTAATGAAAGTTTTATATTATGTATATTTTACCACAACTTAAAAATAATAAAACAAATGAGAGAGAACAAATAATCCCACAAAATTAAGAGTTCAGCAATGCAACATGGACTGTGAGATTTTTCCAGGTTACAGCTTCATGGAAGAGGTAAAGCTCATGTGGCTGTCCACCCCTCTCTCAACAAATTGTGCAGTACAGACTGCATGGAGCACCAAGGCCAGCGACAGGTGAAGACTGTCTTCAACTCTAATGGTGTCTATGGGAGTCAAGGTCCAAGTCAATCACTAACACATGGCATGGTATGTTTGGCATGACCATCAGTATCTATTCCAAGACACAGTTCTTTTGAGAGTGAAGGGGCACTATTAGTAATTACAGGGGACAATGGCATGTAGTCACATGTGATTTAGAGGAAAGAACCCAGTTGTGGGAATCAGGTAGACCTGGGTTCAAGGTGTAGTTTGAGCACTTAAGCAAATTACTTTTTGTCTCAGAGCCTCAGTTTTCCCACCTATAAAATTCTATCTCTTGAGGTTATCTTGAGAATCAAAAATAAGATGTGTAAAGCTCCCAGTCTAGGATCTGGTACTCCCTCAATATTACAAGGCTGTAATCTCTTATCTGCAGTTCTGAAATCTAAAAAACTCTGAAAACTGAAAGCTTTCTAAACTCACTTGGTTGCAAAACCTGACTGCAACCAATGAGTGGCTATTTAGAATATTTATCCCTCTTAGTGTAATTTCTTATGTTTCTCGGCAGAAATATTAATGCATTCAATGACAAGGTCAGCTTTGGTTCCTTCTGTGAGTGTATTATCCCCCTAAAGTGCAAACTTTCTGCATAGGTTGGAAAGATGAGGGCTTGTTATAGATTCAGTATCCTGTATAGACGTAAATCTCTTGTTACTTACAGATGAACTTATAAAATGTTATGTTATATTAAGTGGAAATGGCACGTTTAGTTTTTTAAAAAGCAACATGTGAAATACTGTGTATTGTGTTTTAAAAAGACGGACACACACACAAGCTTCTCTGTGCACAGACCATGTCAGGAAGCACCCCTGTAGGCAGAAACAGTGTTTGCCTCTGGAAACAAGGAAACTGGGGCCAGGAGAGAGGAAAACTAATGTTATTCACAATGTTATTCACATTGAAATTTTTATTCCACTTTCACAATACATTTTTAAACTTTAAATTAAAGTTAAAAAAATACTTCACACCCTTTAGGATGGCCACTGTTTAAAAGAACAGCAACCCAAAACAAGAAGTGCTGGCAAGGGTGTGGAGGAAAGGGGGCGCTTGTGGAAAGGAGGTGGGAACGTGAAATGGCGCCTCTGCGGAAAACCGTACAGCAGTTCCTCAAGAAATTAAAAGTAGAACCACCATATGACCCAGCAATTCCATTTCTGGGTATACCCGAAAGAAGTGTACCCCATGTTTATGGCTGCATTATTTACATTATATGAATATATACGATGCCATATTGTTCAGCCTTAAAAAGAAAAGAAACTTTGACACATGAAGGAATGTTGAAGACATTGTGCTGAGCGAAATAGGCCAGTCACAAAAATACAAGGTTCCACTTACACGAGGTTCCCAGGGCAGTCACAGTCACAGAGACAGAAGGCAGAAGGCGAGTGGCCAGAGGCTGGGGGAGGGGTCGGGAGTCAGTGTGTAAGGGGCACCGAGTGCCAGCGTGGGAAGGTGGAAGAGTCCTGGAGATCGAGGGCGGGGATGGCTGCCCCACAAAGTGAGGGCGCTAAATGCCTCTGAACTATACGCTCAAAATGGTTAAGATGGTAAATTTTATGTTGTGTATTTTACAGTCAGAAATAAAGTTGAAAGAAAAATTCCTCTCATCACATATCCCTCTGGCTATGCCTGTGCCACTTGTGCTGAACCTTTCCATGAACTGTGCAGGCGGCAGGCAGCACCGGTTCTGAGTAATACATGAGTCAAAGGGTGGTGGCCGGGGAGGGCCCCTCTCCAGCTCCGCTGACCCTGCTGACCACGGAGTGCCCTTTGGGGGGACTGGTATGGGACGGCAGGTGCTGGGCTTGAGTCTGACATGTACCAGGCTGGTGGCACCAAGGCCTAAATATAGGCTGCCTGGAGCTGGGGTCTGGCTGTGACAGGGGTCAGGCTCCTTACCACACCCCAAGGAGTCATGCAAGATGCTCTGGAGGAAGCCATGGAGTTCCCAGTGGCCAGATTTCCTCTGAAAGAAGTCAGTTCCCCAGCCCAGGCCTCCTCCTCAAAATCCAAAGAGGCAAATAAAAAGGAGAATAAGAAGGCCCACCTCTTTCCTTAATACAACACCCGAGTTTCTCTTTTTATCTTTTCAGTCTTTTTTTTTTTCTTTTTGAAGTTAAAGGAAGGGAATTTGTGGCTGATTAGTGTATTTGCAAACAAGAAAAAGTGGGGTCAGGGGAGAGGAAAACTAATGTTACGCTGTGTGCACTCTTACTCCTGTTGAAATTTTTATTTCAACCTGTACATCACCTAGCAATTTCAGTTTTATTTCTGGGTTTCTCTTCACCAGTAAAGCACGGCTCCCTTTGAGGCTCAGACCCTAAGTGCCCCCGGTTCAAGGAGGCTCACCCACAGGCTCTGACTGACATTGAGGATACTGGGATCCAGTACTTCTTACATGCTGTTCCCATGGTTTTCCTGGGTTTCAGGTCTGTGAAGTGAGCCAGGTGCCCTCCAAGATTTTGTGTCTTTATCAGTTAGAACAGTGTCTAGCCAGGAACTTTATAAAGGAAACTTTATATGGGAGCTGGTTACAATGGTGTTGAGAGAGCCAAGATGCCGATCTCAGGCAGAAGTAACAGCAGGAAGCTTCCATGCACCCCAGCTTTGGGAGGGGTGGTCTAGTGTAACTGGGACCTTGGAGGGGGTCTGTCCAGTAGCAGCACACATACAGAAAATCGCTGTTAGAGACCCTGCCCCACTCAGAGCCAAATGGTACAGAATACCCTGGATTTTCCCTCCCTCCAGCCCTCTAATTTGTCCTCATTGACTCCCCCAGGCTGAAGCCAGCCCAAAGCCAGGTGGCCAGGGAGCCTGGGCAATGTGCTTCACAGAAGACACACTGCTACGCTCCACAGAGAGCAGGGGACTCCAGGCAGATAGCCAGCAAGTCCAGCCATGGCTGCTAAGTCCCCAACCTCAGAGGGGATTTTTCTGCTTTTTTTGTTTTGTTCTGGCATTTCTGTTTTAGATGCCAAATATACAAGGGAATTGAATTAAAGTCAGACAGAATGGCTTTAAAGCTTACACTGGCCAGGCCAACCCATCACTTCTGAATCCTTCTGCATGCAAGGTAGATGCATGTCCTCTGGCTCACCTCTTGCCAGACTATGCAGCTCCTTGACTAACACCTCGGCCCCATGCAAGGAGTAGGCTGTGCCAGGCAGGTGTGAAATGTGGCTGGATTCAAGCTGGCCCTGGGGGAGGAGGAGGCAGTATAACAGGTTTCCACACCACCTGGAGAAGCAGGAACACTATTTCCTCCACCAGGGCTGGGCTTCCAGGTACAGAGGTCACTGTGGTCCAAAGGGCTGAGCATAGATTAGGCACTCAATTGTTCTTTGTTTAGTTCAGCTAAGGACCCAACCTCACGTGACCTTGAGCCAAACACCTTCTGAGGATCCAACTTGCTTTACAAGAAAAGGAAGACAGGACTGAGGCTGTCACGCAGGATTCTGAAAGGTGAATGAACAATGAGGCCATGCCCGGTGTTCACAGCACTCCCTTCTTCTGAGGTGTGTTCTTTGTGACCTCATTAGTTCTGGAAACCATCACTGTGAGGGAAGGGAGGGACTTTTATCCCCATGTTCCAGAGATAGAATCCCGGGCACTGAAAATACACAAGGACCAGTACAGCAGCATTGGATTCAAGGCCACTTGAGTGTCAGCCTCGACCTTTCTACTGAACCAAGGAGGACCAGTTACCTCCTAAGCCCAAGTACAGTTAAGAGACATCTGTAGGGTGATGTGTTTCACCCTTTGGGTCAACAAATGGGAGAAGGGATGAATGAAAAGGCAAGGGAGCAAAGGAACGGGAGAGAAAGCAAGGCCCTGCGATGGGCACGTCAGGTGGGGGAACACAGTGCTTAGGGGCTGCTCCACGGCTGCCCTGCACTGCAGCTGTGAGAGAACCTGGCTTTGCAAGGGGGTTGGCCAGCCTTACAGGGATGCCTCCAACCATCCCTCACCTTACTGGAAATTCACTAGGGTTATAAAGAGCCACTCCCTTTGTCTCTAATCTGAGGTGGTTCTCATTATCAGCAGGGCCTTTTTCCTCCCCTCAGGGCTAAGTTTGCGACACCCGAAGTCTTGTTCCCTTTTCTGTGAGGTGCTATTGTGTACGGTAAGAGAACAGATACTCAGGTGGGTGTGCTGCAGCTCAGCCATGCTTATCTGCACCCCAACAGCGGAAGGCTTTCTCTTGGTATCTGTTGCCTTTCCTTAGGGTAGCAAGGGTCCTCTTCTTCCTACCCACAGCATACCTGGGCTGTTTTCAAAGACAAGCCCAACAGAAGTTGGGCAGATGTAATTTCCCAGGCATGCCAAGTGTTGGGGAAAATGCAGCTAAAGAGTTTGGCTTGTACAAGGCCTTACACTCCCCCAACTCTGACCATCACTCTCCCAGCCACACTGAATGAAGCATGGGATTCTGGCTAAGTCCTTTGCTAAAATAAAAACAATCATCTCTTCTAGTTTAGAAATCTCAACACGTACCACCAGATCCAGAAACATGAGTTCCACTATTGCTAATTTTCAGTCCAAGGGATTTTCCAGAAAGCAGAGCTTCAGTACAGAACAGCTTCCTAGACCACAGGCAGGGTTGTATCAGTGAATCCAGGCTGTAATTCTGATTGCACCCCCAAAACCAGTGATACTCACCACTCGGTATACCCACTCCACTGTTTGCCACCACAGAAACCCGCCCACAGTCTCAGGGTTGCAATCGCTGCACTCTATTTGGAGTGTGCAGGGAAAATGACATTTATTCTCTGGTTAATGTGTCTCTCTCAGCCCCCAGAGTAAGTAAACAAACAAGTTGTCCTGGGAGCAAACACCTCCCTTTCAGCATCTCTTGGTTTCTGAGCCACAGCTCAGCAATGAGGCCACCGCCCCCCCCATCAGGCTGTGTGCAGAGGGACACTGTTGGCCCTCTGAGTCCTGCTGTAGCACTTTGAGGACAAGTTATTGATGGGAACAGGTGCTTGTAATTCAGCATAACCCACCCAAGGCTTATTTCACTTTCTCTGCAAACCTCTTGATTTAGGAGAGAAAATGTCTGGCTCCTCTCAGGCTGGCTATAAACATCCCGTCTGGATCTGCTGAGGTGGGTTGCTAAATTTCGTTGCCAGTTTCCATGCCATGTGATGGTGTGTGATGGGCCAGCTCACCCTGTGAGTTAGCCAAGGGGTTTTAAATAAATGCTTTCTGACGGAAAGGATGATAAAGATTCCTGTTATTCACCAGCGAGCCTGGAGAGTGGGCCGGTCCGGGTTTTACCACTGAGCTGCTGTGGGGTTGTTAATCTCCTGAGCTCCCTCATCACTTCCCACCCGCTAGTAAGAGAGGCTTAGGGCGCCTGTGGAAAGAGCCCCGGCCAGTTCAGGAGGCCTTCGCCAGCCCGCTCTGTCCCCAGTCTCTGTGACCTTGGAACACAAATAGCTCAGCAGGCCAGCCTCAGCTCCTCTGTCTAGAAAGAGGAACTGTTCACAGAAGATCAGGAAAGCAGCAAATGCTCAGAGCTTTCGGGAAGCAAGGTGTACACACACAGTGGTGAGCGTGAGAGCATCTGCCGGATGCCAGACAACAAGCACCTCAAAGACAGCAGCATTATTCTTGCTCCCAGCCTTGAAAATGCCAACAGAAATAAAATGAGGCTGACTGTAGTTGTATTTCCCCTGATCCTTTCCTTATGAAACCCTCCCGTCAATGAATACTCTTCCCTCTAAAGTCATTCAGTGCCCTCTGAGAAACAGCAGCATCTGCCTCACCTGGCAACTTTGGGGAAATGCAGATTCTCGGGCCCCACTTCACTCCTGCTGCATCTGAATGGGCTGCTTAACAAGCTATCCAGATGATGCATATGTATTTTAAATGTTAAGAAGCCCTGGTCCAAAGCAGTGATTGTCAAACTTGAGCCGGTACCAGACTGAATTCCCAGGAAAACTTGTTGAAACAGCACTGGGCCCCCAGCTGCAGCGTTTCTGACTCAGTAGGCCTGAGACAGGCTTGGATAATTTGTGTCTACCAGGTTCACTGGTGCTGATAGTGCTGCTTGCTGTCCAGGGACCACACTTTGAGAACCACTGGTAAGTGTTCCTCGTAGCAACTGTTTCGTGATACCTTACTTCCTGGGTCACAGAGGGTCCGTCATCTTTTCTTTCTGTGCACTAGCCCTGTATCCCAGTCCCTGGGATTACTCTATTCTCTTATGAATGTCTGAATTCCTAACTCCTCAATCATTTCTGAGCTCTTGAATTTAGTCTGTATTTCTTTATGTCTCTTTCACTAGGAAGTTCTGCATTATACATGGAAAACCAGAGTTTGTACTGTGCAAAAAAGGGAGGATTTTGTGAAAATTCTACTTTGTTCCCCATGTAGTTGTTCTAAAATTCCACTTGTTTTTCAACCAGAGTGACACTGCTGGTGCACGAGGCGCTTGTTATAACATGGCTACCATGGGATAACCAAGTTCACATACTACGTCACACCAGCAATATAGTGACGCATTGAGTTAAAACAAGCAACACTAGAGAATAATAAATTCAAAGCACATGTCAAGCTTTATGGCACCACAACCCCCACCTCTATTCCATCTCCTCCCAGAGCTAATGAGTGTTAGCAGTGATGTGTGTATTCTTCTGTGCTTTCATATGTGCACATGTATGTAAACACAGATAGATATACATATAGATATGTGTCTGTGTTTATTTACACAATCATGCCATAAATATTATTCTGCAACTTCCCTGATAAATTAACAATGTTTCTTAGAGATCCTTTAAAATCAATAAATAGACTCTACTTCATTCTTTTAAAAACTACATGGCTACATTCTGTGATATAAACATCACAGTTTATTTCCCCATTCTATTGATGGCCATTTATGTTATCTCCAAGTCATTGCTATTACCAACAACAGTAAGCTAACATTCTCAGGAGATCCACCTGAGATGCGTCCTCCAAACAGGTGGTATCAATCCACATTACTCCAGCCACTCTGAGAGCACTCTGAGAGCATTTATTTCCAACCCCCTCATCAATGCTGGCAATTATCAGTCCTTTACATTTTTACCAATATATTGTGGATATCTCATTATCTAAATTTGCATTTACCTGATTACCATTTGAGGTTTAAATATCTTTTCGTAATATTATCAGCCACCTTATTTCCTTTTTCACGAATTGTTTAGATTCTCTGTTCTTTTTCGATTGAGTTGGTGACCCATTTTTTGGTATGGAGAAAATAGCAGCAATAGTCTGGATATTAATCTTCGGTCTACTAAAAATGTAGCAGTGTCTCATCCATGTCTCTCACTTGACTTTTCATAATTTGATTTTATTTTTGCCATATAGAACTATTAGTTTTTATATAACCTATAATACAATTTATACTGAATCTATGCATTGCTAGAAATCAGATTCTTCTAATCTGCATTATTCAGGGGAGAAATAATCTCTTGGACATTAGTGAACAGAACTTGAGAAAAGAAGTTATAAATAAACTTAGTAGGAAAATAAAGACATCACACGCCTCCTTCCTTCGTCTTCTTTGTTCTAGCACCTATATCTTTTGACATGAAGTTTTGGTTTGGAGATTTGTGTGAAAGTCTTGAAAGAAGTCAGAGGTAGTTATTGTTGAGAGATGGTTCTCCGTGGGTCCCTCATGTTTCTGCACATCTAGCAGGCAAAGGCAAAGACTACCTTTGCTGCAGGTTATCTTTTCTTAGTGAATAGCCTTGAAACCCAGAGGTAGTGTTCCCCTGTGGAGCACAGAGGTGGTTTGTTTGCTGTTTTGCAAAATAAAGATAATATGTTCCCTGAGTAAAGTTGGCAGGTTTGCTTACTGCCCATTACAAAAGATTGGGGTTTCCTAAACTCACGCTTCTCTCCTGTAACGCATCCTATATGTGTGGAGATGGCATCTGGCCCTGTCTGCCTACCCTGTGGGAACTGGGCCTTGGGAGCCAACATGAAAAATGATGGTACTCTTGTTACTACTATTGCTATGAACATTAAACTGTCCTTTGTCTCTAACCCAGGAGTTTTGTGTCTTCTTCCGGTATCCACAGACCTGTCACAGACTAACTTGTTAACTTTGCAAGTAAGTGAAATCTCAGAATCTCCACAGTTCTTGACAGTCACCATGTAATGATGAAAGATTTAGACCCTTCACCAACTCAACTCTTGTTCCAGGCAGACTTATCTGCCTGAAATACAAAAGTGAACCAAGTTCCTTCTTTTGAGCCAAACAGTCCTTAAATGGTTAAGAAGAGAAATCTGTTGTAAAGAATTTTTACACTGTGTATGTAATTACTACAAGCCTAACATTCAAAAGGTTTTCATGTAGATGAAGTAGATTTATTCCGTGCAGCTCTGGAGTAATGAACTGAGGGGGCAGAAAAATTTCAACTAGATCTGTAAGGCAAAACAAATTCTAACAATTAGAGTTATCCAACAGTGAATAAATTTTGAGGAAATAAGCTCACTGCTGACTGAGAGGACCACTTATGGGACCTCTATATGGGGAGCAGACTAGATAATTGCAAAGATTCCTTCATTGTTTCAGTGGACCACGTAGTTGATTTGTTTTCATACCAGGCAAAAGTGGGCTGCAAGATCCAGCCCATGAGGCTGCACATGTATGACCATCATGAGCTTAATATCAAGTGCCCAGTCTTGCAGAAACTCAGTTAAATCTAATTCGCCCAGAAGTGATTTGGTGCTGGAGAACTGATTCATGTTAACCAACTTCACCAAGAGCCTGATTTATGAACTAGGGAGCCAATGCTTTAATCTTAAAGCAAAAGTCAAAACTTTCTAATGACTGGAATTTTCTAGTCTAATATATAGGGCAGCCTACCCCTTACCCACTGCTAAGTACTAATGAAACAGAATTAATAACCCAGATGTTTGTCAGGCATACCAAACCAAGCAAAGGGGATTGAGTGACCTGGAGCTTACTTTATCTGATAGGATGTGTTAGTTACATTAGAGGCTGGTAAAAATCTGTTCTCCACAATGGAGAATATACTTTTTTAGTGACCAGAATTTCTTATTCACTAAACACAATGTCTCCTTTGACAGTCCCAGAAATAGAAAACAATTCTTACCTTCATCCTCCCTTTCTAGATCCTAGGAGGCTCATCATCCTACTGTTGACACTTTGTAACAGGTTTGCGCATAATAAAAGTTCACACAGTTGTTTTATATTGGCTGCTTCCTGAAGCTGTCTGAGGAAATATCTTAATTTCAGCAGTAATAAACATGTGGGTCCCTGGCCGGTGTGGCTTAGTTGGTTGGAGCATCATCCCATCACCAAAGGTTGTGGATTGGATTCCTAGTCAGGGCACTTACAGAAGGCAACCAATGGATGTTCCTTTCTCACATCGATGTTTTGCTATCTCTCCCTTTTTCCCTCTCTAAAAGCAATAACAAATGTCCTTCAGTAAGGATGAGAGAGAGAGAGAGAGAGAACCTGTAAACTTAGTTTCAATGTACAGGATTACTTACACAAACCTCAGTCTCCTCATTTGTTCTTACAGTTAAAGTACAACAACCATGCACATACAAGATACTTTAATAACATCTAAATGCCAAGAAATTAGAGTAAAGATTGTAGTGACCATAGATAATGACAGCATACAGTCCATGTTACAAGTGATGGCTTTCCTGCCAGCAGCTCACACTATCTGAGATGTGGGGCGTGGGGATGGATGGAGGATCTTGTTAGCTCTTAGCTTTCAATTCCAGTTACTACTTTTTAAATATCTTGCCCTGCATTCTGGTTCCCATCTTATTTTTGAGACCCCTGGCTGTCTCTGTAATGATATGTATTAAAAAAAAAAAAAGTCTTTTTCCTGGGCTGCGAGAGGCGAATTGTGTGAAAAATTGTGTTCAGAAGGTTGTTCTCGACAGAAGTGTGTTACAATGGGAGGAACCTCTTGTAATGAGCAGAATTCCTCATGAGTTCATCCTGGACCTCTCACTGTGAACAGGATATGTTGTCAAAGATGGGCAGTGAGACATAGCAAGGAGAGAAGGGGACCTACTGGCAGCAGAACTGCCTGGGCAGCAGAGCGGGCAGCTAGGAAGCATACACTGTTACATTCAGCACTGCAGACGCGAGCTTGCAGAGATTAGCCTTGCAGATCCCAAACAAGGACATGCCCCAACGGCTCCAGGAAGGATGGCCCACTCACAGTACTTGGCTATTTGCATTTTGATCACAGTGTCCTGGCTGGAACAAGGAAACACAGAACAGCATCAAAAAGAGGAAGTGACCCAAATTCTTTTAAAATTCAAAGATTTCAATTCAAAGGAAGGTAAAGGGCATGACTGTTAATTTTCCCAACTTATGCATTCGTTTTCCCTGTCAAAAATCACCAATCTTTCACAGTAATTAATCCACTAACTGAAGTTGAAACCTGAGGTGTGGAAAGTTCTGTGTTGATGAAGTTTTGCATCAGCTGTTGCCGCTAAACAACATGTAAAAACATGTAGCTTAATTTTATGTTTATAATAAATACGTGCTTTCCCAAACCCATTCGGGAGCACAGGCTATCACAAGGTACAGGTATGCTCTGAAATCAGACACAACCATCTTTCTAAAATGTGCAAGGGACCAGGACTAAGCAACCCATCGTGTTTTTTATATTCTTGTGAATTGTCTTAAGAAGTGTGAAAGTGTCCCAACTAAATCTTTCAGTCAAAACTTTCTGTTGTACTCTGCTATACATATATAAATCCAGAGAGTAAGGGTGGGTGGGTAGGTAGGGAATGCATGTGTGTGTGTGTGTGTTCCATACTGAAAAAAAATAAGAAAAAGAGTGATAAATAAGGCAAAGAAGTGAAGTACCAAAGATCATAATTGAATCTTGAGAGCAATCAGAGGGTATTAGTTCATTCATTCAACCAACCCCATGTACTGTGCCCCTCCTAGGTAGCAGATACTGTGCTGGGTCCCCAAAGAGACAGAGAGGTGACAGACACAAAGGTATTGTGCTCTTGAGAAACTCCCAGTGTAATTACTGCACAAGAGTGGTGATGCCAAGCAAAAGAGCCATAAAGAGGGGCAGGTAAAGAGTCTCTGTGGATGATAATTATTGCCACATGTCATCTTCCAGGACTAATAGGGACATCTGAGAAGGGACTTGAACAAATCTTACTTTCAGGGGTGAAGGTTGTTGAGTCTCTTGGGCAGAGAAATATGAAGTACATGGAAAAAGAGAATAATAGATTATATGGATGAGTTTGCAAAATATAAGGAAAGGAAAACATTACATCTATCTAAGGAATATACAAAGACTTTTCTAATTTCTAGCTATGAAATTTAGCAAAATTAAACACTGTCCTTATGAATACGAATCACACATAAGGCAGTGATGGGCTCTGACATTTCTTTTGTCCACTGATGTTGGACACAAATACTGCCATCCTAAGAGAGATTCTCTTGCATATGTGCCCTTAGGCCTCTCCTTGGTGACTTTAATCACAACTTCATCATGTCTGGAGGTTAACTGGGCAAGTGAGATGTCCACAAACCCAGGTAATGAACTTTCAGTTAAGAAGTCACCACCTCCAGAAAACTACTCTGAATCAGATTCATTCCTGTGTTCCTTGAAACCCTGCTGTGTGCCAATCCCATGGGAGAGGATAGTCGGTGCTCAGGGTTAAATGAAGCTCACACTGAGATGTCTGCCCTGTTTGCTCCCACCCCTCATTCAACTAGCTGCTCAGAGCTGTCACTACCCTCCTCTCTGCTGGTGGAGTTGCTTGTCTGAATCCCCTGCTAATCTGCTAAGTCCTTGGCCCAGGACGATGGCTTTTATCTTTGTATTTCCAAAGCCTGGCACATTCTAACTGGGAACAGAAGCAGCTCCTCTTACAGATATTTCTTCTTATTTACTTAAGCATTTCATTTTATGTGCTTATAAACATACCAAGTTTGGCTCATTGCACAGTATTTTTTTTAAATTAGTTACTTTACTTCTATTTTATTTTTGAATTAATATTTATATGTACGAATATGTTTAAATCTTCCCATTCATCTTTATATTGTAAAACGACCATTTTTAATGCAAATGTAAGAACATTCAACTTATATACAGAATCACTGAAATTATACAATTTGTATTTTGTAGCTCATATATGCATATGTATTTTATTCTTATCAAAACATTGGAAACACTGAATAAAATTAACCAAACTGTGTTTATTTCACCTCTTCATATGTGGTAATTCTACCAACACTTTCTATCTTCAACTTACTGATAGGTAAGGAATAACCAAACTGAAAGAAACTGTGGATTACCCTATCTTTTTCATTTGTTCTACGTCATCATTTTCAGCATAAGTGGTTTGCTAACACAGTGAAATATTGTAAGTGAGAAAGGATATAATAGGGTTTTTTTGGTGTTGGTGTTCATTAGAATACTATCACCTTCTTCCTGCTGTCAAAGCACAGTCTGGTTCTCATGGAAAGTGTGGTCTCTCCTGTCACTCCCAACTTCCTCCCCTCCCTTGGTTTATCAGTCATGGACTCATGCCTTGTACTCATTCTGAGTCTCACTGGAACCCCACACATTGTGGATCCACAGGATTCTGTGTTCACGGGACATTGTGAATGCTACATGTGAATGGGACAGCAGAGAAGGTAGACATACTACTACATACATCTCCTCTGCTCACATGCGCACCCCACTGTCCATTTGAACTTTGTTCACAAAATACAACTTCAAAGATAAAATTATTAAAAATGTCAGGATAGCCACAGCCAAGCAGTAAATAAAGTGTAGGAACCTTCTGAATGCAAGACCCTGTGCAACTTCACAGGTCCCGTGCCCAAGAGGCGGACCCTGACTGTACAGAATGGTCACAACCAATCACATTTCATTTCAAGCAACAGCTGGACTGAGAACATCGTACAGAGAAAGCCTCATAACTTCAAGACTAGAACAATAAAGAATACCACTATTCTAAGCCAGATGCACTGAGCATATAACAATGTGAGTTTAAAAGCCAACAGACGTGACTCGATGACATTCTATTAAATCCAACAGACGTTTATTGTGCTCAGCACCATCCAAAATCCCAGCAAAACAGGGACAGGTGGAGGAGTGTTCTTTAGATAAACAGATACTGTCTTGGACCTAAAGAAAGTAGTCTAGCTGGGAGACAGATAGCTATTGAACCTTATTGACGGACAAATTATGGCCACTGCTATGATGGCAAAAATAAGAACTGTGGGAGCATGAGGGAGGGAGTATTTTACTCTAACTGGGAAGAGGGAAATTTATAAGCTATAGGTGACATTTGAACTGGTCCTTGCAGGTGAATAAAATCTTGATAAAGGATGGGGAAAAGACATTTGTTTTAGCTTGGATTTATCAGCAGGTAGTTTATTTTGGATCCAAGGAAGTGGCCCCAGGAAACAAAAATGAAGGGACTGGGGAGAGGGAAAGCCAAACCTAAGGTTTATCACTGAGCTGGTAATTTCTCTGGGCAAATGGGGCTCAGTCCCACTGGAACCTACTGAGCAGCAGCATAGAACATACCTCTACCCTGAGATCAGGGGGAGTGATTTTTTCCACTGGCTCCCAATCCCCATTGGTCCAGGGCTGCCCCAGGACTATTAATGAACTCCTTAGTGCTTCCAGGTTTGCACACACCCAAGAACAGCTGCTCAGGCTCCCCCAGTTATCCCACACTGCCATGAAGAGAAGCCCAGAGGCAGACAAGTATACATGGTGCAGCTGAAGTGAGGTGTGGTCTGGCTACACCTGTGCACTGCTAGTTGCCACAGCAACACCTGGAACAAAAAAGGTGTGGTGTGAGAGAAGCATCAGAGATGTTCTACACAACACCTAGCTCAGTGCTTCTCAAATCTGAGCATGCGACAGACTGTTCTTAGGACTTCTTAACACAGATGGGTGGGCCTCACCCCAGAGTTTCTGGTTCAATAGATGTATAGGAGGGGCTGAGAACGAATGTCTAACATGCTTTTTGTATGGTCATTAAGGCTTTTAAAGACAGCTGTCCACGTGTACAGGGAAAAAACACTGATCAAGCAGGAGAAAGAAATTACCTAAAATGAAAAAAAAAATGTGTGTGTTGTCTCCAGGAACAGCATAAGTTGATTTCATCATAACAAGAACAGAATTGGCATGGCATTCCTGTGTACCCATCACCATGGATAATCTACTGAGAAAGGCTCATCTATTGATAATCTAATGAGAATTTCAACAACCAAAAGCGAGTAAGATGTTGATGTTGGTTATTTGGTTTCTGCCTTATCCCCACCTCAATCCAGACCTATTCTCTGTGTTTCTCTGTGTCAGGAAGGCAATCTCTCTGGACTGGATCATCCAGACTGGTCAGTTGGAAACATCATTAGGAAATCAAAAAGTGGGAGAAGGTGAATTAGGGCTTCTACTCTCAGTGCTCAGTTCATGCTTCTCTTGGGCTGCTGGTGGCTGTGTTCCCACACGGCTACAATCCTGTTGGGGCCTCTTCCTGTTCGATTCTCATCTGGCTCTGACGACCTGTCCCGATCCCTTAGTGTCCCTCAGAGCCTCACGGTGGTCACAGCCATTTGCCATCCTGGGTCTAGGTGCCTCATCGCCCAGGTTGGCTCGCTTACATCTGCCCAAAGTGCTTCATTAATACAAGCATTCTCTTAAGTTCAGCCACTTTCTTTCTACCAGAATCCTGGCTTATAATGGTATCTCAGGGAAAGAATAAGTACTGCCAGGTAAAAGCTACATAAGCAGATCAGTATTCCTGAGCCTTTTGACATGACAAATAATCCTGATAACACTCAAGGTGATACTGAAATTTTAAGACTTAAATACAGGATAAAATGAAAAAGTAGATGAGCAACATGTAAAAATAAGCCACAGCCTTGAAATGACTGCAACAATTAAAGATATAACAAAAAAGCAAGGAAAACTTGACAGAGGCAGATTTTTCTTTCAAACCTTAAGGAATTTGCTTTAGGCAAGGGAGAGGCCCCGAAAGTGCTTACTTGTGCTATATAAAACTTTTCCCCTTCCACACACGCTCTGGGAACACAGAACACTGGCAGGAGAAAAGAAAGTGTGATTTAGGCTTTGGACATGAAAGCCTTCAGAAGCATCCTGGGAAATAGGAGATAAGATCAGACCAGAAATTAAATAATCAGAGAACACACTGATAACGCAATGTGTCGCAATCAATTTACAGTTCACATCTTGCTTGATTCATGCATCCATATTAAAAATCACTCAAAAGCTGGTGGCTGTTCAGTCCATTTTAACTCTGTTCCATGGCACTCCCTGCCCCTGCCCCTCAGCCCCAGGCTTTGACTAGAGTTCTTGGTTCAACACCTCAGGGAATACAGGATGTCTCTGCTTCTGTCTCAGGGACCATGTGCCAGTTAGAGCTGCAATGAGGAGTTGCCACATTCTTCAGTGAGGACGGCCAGTCACTTCAGATCTCAAAGGGACTTTCTAAGTGAGGCGAGTATGTGAGTATTATACAGTGAGGGAGGATTTTGTTTTAGCCTTACAGCTCTTCTCAAAGGCCCTCTGTTCTTCTTTCACTCTGTTGACACTGCCCTGTTGTTTTCCAGATTTCCGAGGGTAAATCCAGCACCCTTATTAAGACTGCTTGAGTTCTTCAGAGCTTCTCGGCTAATCCAATCTGTGTAGTGCTTTTACTCCAGCTGGGCGTGAATGTAGGGAGAATCAATGCTTTTGTTTGTCACAGCAGAATATTTCCTCCCCATGTGATCATCTAAAATGTGGTCCTTAATGAGTCGTTCCCATTTCTGGGCTACAGTAGTTTACCTCAGGTGAGAGGATGTCACTAACATCACAGAAACAGATAATATTTATTGAATACTTACTCGATGCTAGATGATGCATATTTAGGTACTTAATCCTATAGTAATTCTGGGTGGTGTCCCGACCTATACAGATGAAGACATTGAACTCAGGAGACACTAAGAGACTTAGCCAAGATCACAATGCTAGTTGGTAGCAGAGCTGAGAAGGGAATCCAGGTAGCCCACTCTGTATCTAACCAAGTTGTTCTCAGCCAGGGGTGACATCACCCTGAAGGAAACATGTGATGATGTCTGGAGCCATTTTTGGTTACCATAGTTGAAGGAGTGCTACTGGAATACAGTAAATAAAGCCCGGGGATGCTGCTAAACACCCTATGATGCACAGGACATCACCCCACCCCACTCCAGCAAAGGATTATCCAGCCCAAAATATCAATACTGCCACTGTCTAGAGACCTTGGTCTAACTACTGTGCTTTATTATATTCTAATCCTGAGGTTTGTCTTCATGTCTTTGTATTTGGTAGAATGTCTTTGTTGGAATAGGTTCTAATAATATCTCTTTCAAACTTGCCCATGATATACTAGAGGGGGGAAGCTCTGCTCTCCCCCTCAGTTTCCTTTGTCTTGTCTCTTCCCTGAACTGGAAGGCAGGGTTGGTTAATTGCTTGGCAGAGCATCCACTCTGGGAGGACAGAGTCTCAGACTCAGATGTTCTGTGATGGGTTATCTGGCCATGGTTGACTTGGTAAGATACACCGTGGCAGCTTTGCAGAGTGTATTAAAATTATCGTAAGTTGAAAGGAGAAAAGAATTATCTTATGATTTCCTTGCCTTTCCCTATACTTTGAAATATCATACAAGTTCTATAGTAGCTTTAAAAAAGTATAGGGGCAGAGCTAAAAAGCTATGCTTTCAGCTTTTATTAAAAAGTCTTTGATGCCTAAAAGCTCATTTGTTTTGAGCAATGATCATATGCATTGGCCTTTGGATACGAGCCAGTGAAAAGCAGCACCCAGATATCAAGATGTGGCTTTTCCTTCTCCCCAGATCCACAGTCTTGTTTCTTTAAGGTTAATACATCCTGGAAAAGGCTTCCTTTCTCATGCTATTTATGAACTAAAAGGGTGCTGGCAGATTAAATAATTGTTTGAAATGACTCCCTCACCACCACCAGAAAATCAAACATAAGACTTAGAGACAGGTATGGAAACTTCTAGAAGGGTAGAGCGGAGAAAGGTTTGGAAAATACAGGTCACAAATAAAGCTGTTAATGTAATACATGAGAAAGCCTGGCAGGACAGAAAACTATGGGGACAGATTCTAACTTCCAAAGTGGCCTGAGGCTAGACATGAAAATCTGATGACAGAAAAACAGTCCCAACATTATAGGGACAATAGCCCTTCTCATCTGAGAGCAACAGCAAACATCTCACCTGAGCAACCCTCAGCCCCCAAATGCAACATCCCGCAGTCCTGTGCATTTCTTGTTCACTTCTTCCAGCAACAGAATAAAAGAGCAGCATTTATCAGGCAAACACTCTGAAGCTAAATATGAAATGCCATCCAGACTTTAATGGGCTCCAGCTTCACTGTACAAACCGGTCACCTGGGGCTCTTGTTAAGAGGCTGATTTTGGTGGGTGTGGGAGGGGCCTGAGAATCTGCATTTCTGACAGGTCTCAGGCAATGCTGGCCTAGGCTGTCTGCAAACCTCACTTTGAGTACCAAAGATCTAACGAGGGCGTGAAAAGGACTCCTGATTGCTGTGAAGCTGGACAAATCTTCTGAGACACAGAATCTGATTGTATCTTACCCCTGCTCTTTGCTGTCAGGGTGAAGTTCAACCTCCCATCTTGGCAATTCAAGACTGGGCATCCTATCACCAGTTCTGTGCAGCTCCCTCTCCATTCAGCTCTTCCCAGAACTGAGCAGAGAGCCTGGCACACCTCACTTTTTTCACTGCTTCACCCTCCACCTGCTACATCTGTCGTCTTCCCATTTGCTGAATTCCTCCTCACCTTCGACCCTCTCTCTCCAAAGCCTTTCCAGGCAGGTAGCTGCTTCCCACAGCTGTCCTTTAATACCTCCAAGATAGCACACAGGACATCACACATGGTATTGCACTTTAATGTGTAAGTGCCCCACCAAACTAAATCCTCAGAGCAGAAGCTGTATCTTCTTCCTTTAGGTAACCCTACTTCTTCACACAGTACCTGACACCTGGTATATGTTCCAAAAATAATAAACAAGTGAAGGAATTAAGTGTCACATCCATTCCCATCATTCTCCTCTTTTCTTCTTCAAGCACTCCTAGGGTCTTAAATGTTGGGGTCACGTATATTAAGTGGTTTAAGATAATCATAACAAGAGCTAACTTTTACAGAACACTGACTGTACATTAGACATTGTTCGAAGCATTTTACTTTTATTAAGGCATTTAATCCTCATAATGATTTCCACAAACGCTGTCAAGTTATCACTGTTGTTCCTATTTTAAATATGAGAGAACTGCAGCACAGAGAGGTTAAGTAACTTGACCAAAGTTATACAGCTAGGAAGTTCTTGCACCGGGACATAAACCCAGACATTTTGGTGTTAAAAAGGGTACGTTTCAGAGGACCCAATACTGAGCAACAGCTCTGTTCTTCTCTCCCTGCCGGTCTTCAGTCTTACGCAGCCACAGAACCAGCACCCCTCCACCAAGTTCTGTCTTTAGAGTGGACTCACAGTGGAGATGGAATACACTCTGATGTCTCCCTTACATGGTGCTCACAACCCTCCTGGAGGGTCATTGATAACTCAAATATTATAATCATTGAACAGAGGGAGGGAAGCAAAGCTGTGTTCACAACCGAGTTGAGGGGTGTGTGGGTCATAACGTGTATCCTCATGGACAGGCTGCCCTCAGGTTATCAGTAGTAACCTACAACTTCCAGTCAACAATTACAGTGCCACTTAGCCATGGATTAGCTTATAGACTTTACAAGGTAGATCTCTTGACCACACTTGGGTCTTGGTCTAGGTGTAGCACCCAGGGTCACTATCACTGAGGAACTGATAAGAGCCAACCCTTCACTGGAGGTCATTAACCCAACCAGGACCCTCTAAGAACTCTGAGTAGATTAGAGGACTGGGGCAGGGACTCTGACTTCCCACTCTTCTGAGGACACTCACAGCTTGGGATGGACGAGCCTCCCTACCAGGGCAGCTGAAGTTTTGTAGGGTCTGTGTTGTGATTCAGCTTCTTCCTCTGCCCAATCTTATTTCTTCCTCCTTCATCTTTTTTCCAAATTCCACCTCTGCATTTGGAGAACCCAACCCATAACAGACTGGCTTTGTTATAGGATGTATCCTTCTACCTTCTTTTCTTTTTCCTTAGTGAGCCCTACACCTTAGAATTCCTCAAAAAAAAAAAAAAAAAAAAAAAACTCTACTTACTGTTCTTGAAAAAGGCCATGCATTTCTACATGTCCCTACTTTAGCTCATTGCTGTTTTCTCTGAGTAAAATGTCCTTCCCTCCACACACCATCTACCTGGTTCACCTCAAATGACCTACCTCTTTCCAGCTTGCCTAACAACACTGCCCCCAAGCAAAAATGAATTGCTCCCCCATTTTTCATCCCCCAGCACCTTCTGCATACTTCATTATGATGCTAATTATACTCTTATACTCTCTCACTGAGCTGTAGGACACTTGAGAGTAGATTTTGTTTCTTGTTTGTCTTTCTAGCACTTGGCACACAGTAGGAGCACAGTAAATGTTTACTCAACTGAATACATTTGAATTCATGCTGACCATCTGGTAGGATTTATATTCTTACCTGAATGGGTAGTAATCCCAAAGGCACTGGATCCCTTAGAGCCTTCCTGACCTCCACTCCTACAACAAGGGCCCACAGTGGCCCAGTTGTGACCTGTGTGCAAACAGTAAGCTCAGCCTCTAAGGAGATTTCAGGACTTCATACACACACATACACATGCACTCACACATACACACTCACACTCACACACATACACACATATTTGCCCCTTTCCTCTACTGAGTGAATCAGAATTAGGAGTAAAAGCCAAGGATAAGAAAGCTGCCCCCTTCCCCCACCACACATACACACACACACACATACGTAAGCACACTCACAAAGCACAAGAGTGTGTCTCCCACCACTGTGTTTGTGTCAAGCTCCTATGTGGAGGAATTAGAAGACAAACCTCTAAGTGGCTGTGGTTCCATCCTTTCTCTTCCCCTCTGACAGTGACCTGATCCCCATATTAGATCACTTTCCTTTCCACATCACAGTTGGCTGTGGGCTACTTCCACACATCTGGGGTTTTTTCAGGGGAACACTGGCTAGGCCACAGGGAGTGTATATATTCCCTGGTTCCTAACCAAGTAGCTTTTAGTCCTACAAAGTCATGACCACCCCTGTCAACTATTAAGGAGACAAGGTCACACAGCATAAGGACATTCACTTCTAAAGACACGTGGAACTGCTTCTAGAATGTGGAAGTAGAGGTAGATGTGGGGAGGGGGGCAGGCAAGGCCAAAAGGAACTCATTCCTTGACAAAGAGATTTAGAGTATGTTTACAATTAAATGTGTACGTTTGGAGATCAACAGCATTAATTTCATGAGATACATACCCGGAACCAGGATGGTGGCAATTCATCAGCAAATACTTATTAAACTCTTACACTGTCTCAGGGCCTGTTTTAGGCACAGGGCATAATGCAGGAACTGACTGTGGTGGCGTCACGTTGGTCCAGCAGGGCATTTAATCAAACGCTAGTTCAATATCCAAGAACACGTTCAGTTTTTCACCATTGTTCCTCATAAAAACACCAAAGAGGGAGTGTCCCTTCGTTATTATACACCTGTTTTGTAGGTGCTGTTTAAACCTTCCTCCCCTCCTTGTATTCACCACTCTTACACTATGGAACTGCCTGATATCCATCCTGCTGGTTCTAAGCTCCCAGCTCCCTCACAGCCAACTTAGCCCCTCCTTTCATGCAGAAACAAGAGGCTGGGATGCCAGAGAGTTAAGGAAAAATAATAATGAATCACTACCCACAGTTGTACCCCAAGTCACAAAGGGAGCCACTAGTCTCCAGGGTCCAAAAACAGAGAGCCCCACCAGTTACCATGGTTTAAAAAAAAAAAAGGCAAAAATAAATCTTCAGAAGGTGACCCAGCAACTTCATCCTCCATCATAGCAGCAAGCTGCCCCTTGGGTGAAAGCAAACTCCAAATGGTGTTTATCAAGGACGATGGTGAGAGAGAGCAGCAGCGTTTATCGTGAGAATGTAAAAGATCCTTTGTCATTGTTTATTGACCATTCCTGACACCTCACATGACCAGTGGATACTTTATCATTTTGTTGGATGGGTATTAGTGTAAGAGAATCACTCATCGAGTGCTAAAGCCCTATCTTCTGCCTAGGGCATTCTACAAAGACTTAAAGTTGAAAATAAGTTTTGCCAGGCATTTCCATCCCTTGCACCCCAGTGAGCTGGACAGCCCACATCCACCACTTGACCCAGGGCCTGCAGGAAGTGGAGAGGCATGAGCTCAAGCCCCCACCACCAAGAAATATTTGTTTTGTTTCTGCATTTTAACTACTTCCCACCCATGATAAGAAGAATGATAATGTTTATTGAAAGAGGACTACTGCCAGGCGCCATGCTTAGCCCTTTTCCATGGATTTTCTCTGTCAGTATTCACAGATCCATGAAGTTCTACCATCCTCCCCTTTTTAAGGTGAGGAAGTCAAGTTTGAGTAGAATTAAGTGACTCACCTGAGGTCCCACTGCTAATACCAGGAGGAGCCGTGTCACCAGCCCAGGACTCAGCACCATAGCCTCCTGGGAGGGAGCTCACTGTCCAGATCAGTCCTCACCTCCAGAGAGAGAGGGACACTCCCACTTTCTGGGGGGTGGGGGGTTCTCACAACTCACAGTAAGGCTGTGCCCATGTGGTGAATTCCACCAGTTCAACCAAACATCCTGTCAATGGGGAAAGAACGTCACTAGAAATATACCAAAGACACAGACTGAGTTGATCTGAAAGCTTCTTAGATAGTCACTACGGGAAAATAGAAGTCGAAAATCCAAGTTCTGCTATTGTTAGGTTATTCTTTGGCACACTGAAGCTCTGAACCTCTCATAAAAAATTTCAATCCTTGAGTATTTTACCAAAACTGAAATGGACTCAACCTCATTTAAGATGTTTGTCCCCCTGCCCAACTTTCTGAATAAGGTCAATGTTAAACGAGTATAATTTTGCTTATTAAGTAATTAAATAAATGATGAACTATCGATTGATGACAAGTTATTCTAATGTTATTGTAACAAAACTCATAAATCAGGCTATTGTCATCTTTCAAAGGTATGTTTTGCTTCCAATCTTAACTATGTCTTTCAATTGTATGGACAGCGTTGCCTGTAGACACCTGGATGTGGAATATACAGGCAACTGATACCCATTACAGTTCAGCATTGACTTTGGAAATAAAAAAACTTTTTAAAACATTAGTATGAAAATATGGTTGGACTATGGAATACTACTTGGCTGTAAAAAAGAAGAAAGTTTTACCCTTTGTGACAGCATGGATAGACCTGGAGAACATTATGGTAAGTGCAATAAGCCAGTCAGAGAAAGACAAATACCATTTGATTTCACTCAGTAGAGACAGAATCATAGATGGAGAGCAGGATGACAGCTAGATTGTGGAGAGGGTAGGGGATGGAGGGGTTGAGCTAAAAGAAGAAGGACATGTGGACAACAGTGTGGCGATTGCGGGGCACAGGGCATATAAGGGGATTCGATGGTAAGGGAAAAAATACAATAGAAAATGTAAAAAAATAAAAATTAAAATAAACAAAAAAGCAAAGTTAAAATACAGTTGGGTGGGTACTTTCCTTTTCTCTTATTTATTTTAAAACAAAGTTATAACAATATTTTAAATAATTAAAGCATAAAAATTTCATCCAGAAAATACCAAACTAGCAAGAAAGTTCTTGTTATTTTTCCTTCCAGATGCACACAGAATTTCACACATGTGCAATCCCATCCTATACATTTTCAATGCCGCTGAATAAAAATATAACTCACATATGTACAAATTGTTAAGAATTTGTTCCTTCTCCACCCAGCAGCCCCTAGGACTTGGGTATTTATGGACATGATACTCTTTCTCAATATTAAAGTTAATTGAAATGTGAAAATTTACAAATGCTTTTGACAGTCTCAAAATGCTTTACATACATTATCTTGTTTAATTCTTACAGGATCTCCAGGAGGTCGTGTTGTTCTCACAAAAGCAGGAAATAAGAGCACATGTTGCACTGTGGTCAACACCTGTCAAAGAAGTCCTCCTGAGGCGGGCCAGACCGTGAACACTGCTGGCTCTGCGGTCGCCAGACCTCCCACAACACATCACAGGGCAACATGGCTGAGCTCGTCCCTGTTCCAGTAAGACTGTATTTATGGACACAGAATTGCAAGTCATATCTTCTTCATCTTCATAGGTCATGAAATATTCTTCTTGTTTTGATTTCTTTAAAACATTAAAAATGTAAAAACCACCCTTAGCTGGTAGACTGAACACCAACAAGTAGTGGGCCAGATTGACCCACTTGTGGGCCACGGTTTGCCATCCCCTGTTCTAGAACTAGGAAGGAACCTTCCGAAGCTCTGATTTATTGCTTCTCTTCTCATGGGTAAAAAGTCAGATGTCTCCAGAAGGTAGCCATTTGCTAGTGGTGTAGTAAGGCTAGGTTCCAGATATTCTGACTCCTAGTTCAGTGCACTTTCCACCAAAGGTGCTGCTTAAAATAAAAGAAAATATGAGGCCAATTAAAAAATAACTATAAAAACTGCTCAGCATTATGCCCGAAGACTAGAACACCCAGTGCTGACTGCCCAGCCTGTCGCTACTTATGCAGACAGTTTTGGCACGCTTCCAGAGGGCTTGAGAAATGATAACTGACTGGTTAGGCAAAAATAGTTCCAAGAAAGGGCCTGGTGACTTTTGCTCTGCTACTTCCTGCACTATGACAGTTTAACTCCTCTTCTGCCTGAGTTGCAAAATCTGTAAAATAAGGAAACTGACATTTGCCATTTTAACTTTTATGATAGTTGCAATTTTATTCATTCATTCATTCATTTTTATTGAATTTATTGGGGTGACATTGGTTAACAAGATCATATAGATTTCAAATGTCCATTTCTATGGTATGTGATCTGTATATCACATTGTATACCCATCACCCAAAGTCAGATCATCTTCCGGGATGATTTAGTACTTTCATTTTCAATACCAACTTAACTAGTCCAAAACTAGAATGCAACCATGAAGCTAATGAGATCCCGCCCCGGTACCTGTTAGAAAAGTGCTTGGTTGCATAACTACCGTGACAAAGCAGTTTAGCTCTGTTTGCTTGAACTCTATGTTTTGCCTGCCTCCACTCATTTGTTTTCCACTGTTTCAGTAGGAGCAAACGTCACTAGCCACAGGCAGCAGAGCAGCTGCCCCAGAAGCAGTAGTTCAGATGGGAAAGCTGAGCCCACACCTTGCCTGCATCAGACATCCTGAAAGGTGGAGCAGAGATCATAGTTCTGGGTGTGTGCGCATGCACGTATGCATGCATGTGTGCACACGCTTATGTGCCCATGTGCAAGTAGAGAAAAGACAGGAGTAAACTCTTCAGAATGATCCAGGCAGAACTGGAAATAATGGGATAGACAGATACCTGAGCCGTGAATTTCATCTTTCCACTGGGAAGAGAAAAGGACACTTTGCATATGTCCTTTCTCCTCTTCTCTGAAGTGTTTCCTCCATCAACCTCCTCCTTGCTTCCTTCTGCCTCTCTAGCCTGGCTGCCCTGAGTCATCCACTCTAGACAAAAGGCCCTGGGGGCCAACTCACACCCCTACCCCCCAGCTCCAGCCCCAGCCCTCTCCTACGTGCACTGTGCACTCTGCCTCACTTCCACTGTGGAACCTTCCACCTTCATGGTAGTCATGGGTCTGGGAGCCCCTGAGACCAGGGACCACGTTTAGTTTATCCATCACTGTATGCCATCTTAGCAGAATGCCTGACACACTGCAGCAAAACACACACACACACACAAAGAAACAAAAACAACTCTGTTAAATGTTGCTAAGTGAAAGTACATGGTTCCAAAAAAAGAGAGAAAAGCTCAAAAATATGAACCAATGCTTTGTAATGGAGATTACATGTCAATCACACAAGTGCCTACTGCCCTAATGGAAAAGCTAGGCTGAACCCAGAATCTACTTTGCTCTCCAGTGGAAAAGAAATGGCAAGAGCCGTGGGCCTCAGAAGAGCTCCTAAACATCTGAGAGGATGAGGTATAGGAGCGGCTGGGGGTTATTTGCATAACTGACCAATGAGTTGGTGGAGCCCGTGGCTCTCCCAAGATCCTAAAACTCCTTCATGGTGGGCCAGCAGGGAGTGGTGATGTCTACACAGTTCTTCAGCATGCCCTTAGGTGAGACTTTTGGAAGTATCCAAAACTAGAAGTAACACAGAAAGTTGAAGAACAGTGCTCATAATACAATCTCTCTGTTCTTCAGGTTCTTGATCAAAAAAAAAAAAAAAGTGAGTAACATTACCATCTTTCTCTCACCTTACTGGAATGTTGCCAGGCAAATTTTATATGTTGCTTTATTCACATATATATATCACTTCCAACATTTATTGAGCTTTTACTATGTGGTAGGCACTGAGCTGAGTTTAATGGAGCAAACAAAGAGGAAAACATAATTGCTGCCCCTGACAAGTCAATTGGAGGAAGTAGAGGAATTAAGTTATTTATTTATATTCAACAAAGTTTTATTAAGCATTTGTTAAATGCCAGGCATGAAAAGAAAGGAATTAATTAGGTCTATAATTCAATGAAAAAGATGAGCAAATATACAAATAACTGTAATGCATTCTTAGTGGTACAGCATGGTAAGAATAAATGGATATTAGGACTCCCAGTCAAGAAGTCAGCATAGGCAGCATAGGCAGACATGGCTCACCTCTTCACACAACCAGATCAAAATTACAACTAAAATATAGAACAACTATCACTCAGAACTGTCAGAAATTGAGTTGAATGAAAGTGTGATAACTACAGAATTAAAGAAACAACATTTATCAAGACGGGTAGGAGGGGCACAGACTAGGGGCAGGTTGGTCTCTCACCCACATGTGGTGGATAAAAATTTGGGAGGGATGTGCTGGGAGCAAGGAGTCCCAGCCTTATACAAGGCTCCCCAGGCCAGGGTTCTAGTGCCAGGAAGTTAAGTCCCCACAACTTCTGGCTGCAAAAACCAGCAGGGTTTGAGTCAGTGGAAGAAACATCTAGGGCCCCAAGCAGTTCCTCTGAAAGAACCCACACACAGACTTACCTTTTCAGACTCACTGCCTCTGAGCTCTAGCACCAGGGTAACAGCCTGAAAGGTACCAGTGATGTAAAGAGAACTAAAGTGTCTGGCATCAGTGTGAGCAGAGGCCATTGTCCCTTTCTAAACCCTCCCACCACAGAGCTGGCAAGCTGGTGCCATATCTGAAACTCCATCAACCTGGCTAACACCAATTGACCTGGGAGGTCCCCATAGACTCCATTCCATTCAACTTATAGGCCCATGCAAGCTGCCTTTCCATATGAAGTGCTGGTCTTGGCTTATGCTTCACAATTTACTAAATCCTATCAAACAAGCAATAGCTAGCCTCACAGAGCCCCAGGCATGGCACTAGCAGCAGCCAGCCTAGATTCACAACTTGTCTTTGCCTGGGAATCTCCAAGCCCAGCACAAGTAGCAGCTATCTCAGATTGCTTTATAGCCCTGGCAGGGTAGCCCCAGGAAAAACAGGTGGGGGCTGACCTCGGCCTGCAGCACTCGGGAATCCCCAGGGCCAGGAAACTCAGTGGACAGCCACAGACCATGGCAGAGCATCACCACCCTGCCCCTGCACAGCTGATTGTCCAGGAGGTCAGAGGTTGCCAGTAAGTGGTCACAGCCAATCCTTGTAGCTCACTGACTTGGGTAAATCCTTCCTATTGATCTACCAACAGCAGCAAGGTTCAACTACAAGAGGGTATACTCAGCCCACACAAAAGGCGCACCTTGAGTACCCAGTTTAGGTGACAGGGGAGGCTGTGCCAATACACCCTACAGGACACCTACTACATTAGGCCACACTACCAAGACATGGAGGCAAAGCAGTTCTACCTAACACATAGAAACAAACACAGGGAGGCTTCCAAAACAAGGAGACAAAGAAACATGGCCCAAATGAAAGAACAGATCAAAACTCCAGAAAAAGAACTAAACAAAATGGAGATAAGCAATCTATTAGATGTAGAGTTCAAAACACTGGTTATAAGGATGCTCAAGGAATTTAGTGAGGACCTCAACAGCATAAAAAAGATCCAATCAGAAACAAAGGATACACCAATTAAAATAAAGAATAATTTATAGGGAAACAACAGTAGAGTGGATGAAGCTGAGAATCAAATCAATGATTTGGAACATAATGAGCAAAAAACAACCAATCAGAGCAATAAGAAGAAAAAGAATCCAAACAAATGAGGAAAGTATAAGCAGCCTCTGGGACAACTTCAAGAGGTTTGACATTCACATCATATGGATACCAGAAGGAGAAGAGAAAGAAAAAAAAATTGGAAATCTATTTGAAAAAAATAATGAAAGAAAACTTCCCTAACTTGGTGAAGGAAATAGACATGCAAGTCCAGGAAGCACAGAAAGTCCCAAACAAGATGGATGCAAAGAGGCCCACACCAAGATACATCATAATTAAAATGTAAAACATTAAAGATAAAGAGAGAATATTAAAAGTAACGAGATAAAACAAGTTAGTTACCTACAGGGGAGTTCCCATTAGACTATCAGTTGATTTCTCAAAAGAAACTTTACAGGCTAGAAAGGATGGGCAAGAGATATTCAATGTCATGAAAACCAGTGATCTACAACAAAGATGGCTCTACCCAGCAACGCTATCATTTAGAATCAAAAGCCAGATAAAGAGCTTCCCAGACAAGGAAAAACTAAAGGAGTTCATCATCACCCAACCATTATTATATGAAATAGTAAAGGGACTCATTTAAGGAAAAGAAGACAATCGAAAGTATAAACAATAAAATGGCAATAAATATATATCTATTAACAATTAAATCTAAACTAAGCAAACAAGAAGAATAGAGACAGAATCATGGATACAGAGAGCTTTTCAATGGTTTTCAGATGGGAGGGGGGTGTGGGAGAATGGGTAAAGAGGTGAAGGGATTAAGAAGTACAAATAAGTAGTTAGAATAGCTACTATAAAGTACAGTGTAGGAAATGGAGTAGCCAGAGAACCTATATGCATGACCCATGAACATGAACAATGGTTGGGGGATTGCCTGAGGGAGTAGAGGTGCAGGGTGGAGGGGGACAAGGGGGGAAATCAGAACAACTGTAATAGCAAAATCAATAAAATATAATTTTTTAAATGGATATTAGACTAAAAAATTTGGCTTTGAATAGAGGTCAGGGAAGCTGCCACAATATGAGCTTTTTGTTGGAGCTTAAAGAGTGAAAAGAAGGCCCTGGCTGGTGTGGCTCAATGAATTGAGTGCCAGCCTTTGAACCAAAGGGTCACTGGTTCCATTCCCAGTCTAGGTCACATACCTGGGTTGTGAACCAAGTCCCCAGTAGGGGACGCATGAGCAGCAACCACACGTTGATGTTTTTCTCCCTCTCTTTCTCCCTCCCTTATCCTGTCTAAAAAGAATTAAATAAAGTCTTTAAAATACAAAAGTACAATGTTGCTGTTGTTGTTGTTTTAAAGAATGAAAAGAAGTTCATGGAAGCAGTGGGGGGAGGGGTGGAAAAGGAGTGTGGATTTGGGAGGTGAGACCTTATGGCCCAAGTGTACAGATTGGGTAAGGACTCACGCCTAAAGCATTATATTTAAAGAATAGCAAGTATTCATGGAGTTAGAGTGACACTGAAAGAAAAGAAGGGGCTGGGTGCCATTTGAAAAATAAAATTGGTAACATATACCATAAGTAACTAAGAATGATGGTGGGCTCTGGAGTCAAGGATGTGGACTGCCATGCTCAGGTTTAAGAACAATGACTGGTGACTGTGAAAGAAGGGGAGTAAAAGGACAGAACTCATAGAAACCCAGGGCAAATTCCAATGCCCATGATTTGACTTCCATTGAAGTACACTGTCACACAAATCAAGCAGAACAGGCCCAAAAAGAGCCCACCAAGCTTCAACCATCCCAGGGTGGTGGAGCCACCTGAGGGAGAAGAAGCCAGTGTACACTGGGTAAAGGAATGGGTGGAAAGTGAGCCTGTGAATGCAACAAGGTGGCAAGTGGCAGAGGTCCCAGACGGTGGCCTCCCCAAAGGCAGGGAATATGTCTTATTGACTCATGTGTCACAGTAGTCTTGCAGAGGAAGGAGGAGAGCTTTTACCCTGAGAGCTTTCAGATAATGAGCAAACACAGGCTTGAGAAAGAATGTGTGCAGTGGGTGTGGATGGCAGTATTGCCCCTTCCATTTGTCCTTTATGTGGGTAGCCAAGATCTTCTCACCACTGTCCACATAATAACCCTTTGCAATTTTCAAAGCACTGTCCCACATTCTGTCACACATCACTGGCTCTTGGAGCAGATGCTGAAATGACGAATCACTAAAGACTGCATTGGAAAGAGAAGCTATGCTAGAAGCAAAATAAGGCAAAGTGACATCACAGCAGCTCAAGAAAGAAAGGGCCATTTGTGGCTGACAGGTGTGTGACATTTGTGACTCAGAGGTTTACGAACAATGACATATAGCTAGCCCCAAAGCATTTCTACTTCCCCATTAAACAAAATCTAAAAACAAATGAATTCCACAAGTCTTATCAGATATACACATATGTACACAGATCATAGTAAATAAGATAATGAGGATTTATATTTCACATTTAGTCCTATTTCTGAATAGAAAAAGATTTCCACTGTGTAAACGCACCATAGTTTTTTGATCGGGTTAGGTTGGGGTGGGGGGAAGGGAGTGGGGGGTAGAAAATGCAGACAACTGTAACTAAACAACAATAAAGTAATAAAAAAATTAATTAAATAAGAAAAAAGAATTTAAAAAAAGATTTCCATATCACTGTCACATATGTGCTATTTTTGAAACTGCTATAAAATAAAACACAGGTTGTGTTAAAATAGTAAATGCAATAATACAAATACTGTGTCACTAGGCATTTATCCAAGAGCCAAACATTATTAAAGTACCTTGGTCAAAAGATCACAATGTGTTTCAAAAGAGGACTTGTAGCACATTATACCAAATATAAATTATTAATGTGATTTAACTTTAAGTGTTAGCTAAATGCTTACTAAACTATTTTAAAAGTAAAACAATCTAATGGCATAAACTTGGGTCATACAAAAGCAAGTTGATAAAATATTGTAAAAGTGGTGAGGAATAATTTGGTGTGAACCCTGGGCATAACCACCACTTAACTGAGAGCTGGTCTTCTGGTTGTTTTATTCTACACCTAACCCTCCCCCCGCCCCCTCCACACAGGTACACACACAACTCTTGCTGTGTGGTCAGAAGTACTGGGCGAAGGGAGGACAGAACCACCACCTCCTCCTGCTGCCTGCTTTTTCTCATTCCCTATGAGTTATGGGGAAAGGTGGGTGTGATTGGCCTTCTCAATGAAAGCCAGTGCTTCTTCTAGGCCAATAAATGTCCTTCTTCTCATGCATCAGTATCAGTTTGCTGGGGCTACTGTGACATTTTTCCAGATTGCTCATTTTTACTTTTGTCTTAATCCCTCACTATTTCTACAACCAATATTTTCTCTTCAAAAAATACACTGCCACTCCATTGTAAATACCCTCCTGTAATGGGGAATTCTGTTTAATAAACTGGACCTGGTCCAAGATTTAGCCATAAAATTATAATCATATCTTACTGAGTCAATTCCTATAAATATTTTTATAATTTTAGATACACATTTACAAATGACTTTTTTAAAAAAGTTATACCTATTTACACAACTATCTGAAATATAAGAGAATGTATCACTGCAATTATACCAGCATTCAATATTATCATTTTTATTCTTTAATTTAAAAACAGCAAACATGCTAATTTTTTAAAGTTTTTATTTATTTATTTTTAGAAAGAAGGGAAGGGAGGGAGAAAGGAAAGGATATAAACATCAGTTAGTTACCTCGTAAACATATCCCAACTGGGGACCAAACCTGCAGCGCAGGAATATGCCCTGACTGAGAGTCAAACCGGTGACATTTCACTTTGTGGAACGATGCCCAACCAACTGAGCCACACCGGTCAAGGCATATATGCTAATTTTAAAGGGACATATAATAATGTTAATTCACATTCTTCAATTTTGAGTGATGCAGAACATTTTTTAGCCATTCTATCCCTCCTCTGTGATTTTTTTCTAGATGTCCTTTGTCCAGGATTTTTTTTTTTTGGTGGGGGCAGGGTGAAGAGGATGGAAATAATTAAGTTTCTTAACAATACATTTGAACTCCATGACCATGAGCATTTATTGAATACCAATATATATTAGGCATAGTCATGTAGGCACTGGGAAATACAACAGAAACAGTCTTCCTCCTACGGAACTTGCATTCTAGTGGTATTGGTGATATCTATTTATATTAAGCTACCAATACATTGCCCCCTGTTTTTTAATGGCATTACTTACATCATGGCACCAGGCAACAATGCCACAGCATGCTACTACTTACTTGCATTGTGGCACCCACAATAGGTCTTAGCTGAACTGCAGGCCACATCCCCAAGATACATACTCACTCCCATTTTTTTAACCAGCTACCAGACAAAACCTCCCCCTCCAATCCTACAGGAATCAGCTAACTGACCTACACCTATACTTCTCAAAGATTTCCATGAAGCTACCACACTCTTTTCTCTACTGAAGCCAAACATTGAGCAAGATGAGCCCTCAGCAAATAAGCCTCAGAATTAAAGCAGGAAAGGAGTCTATGCTTTGGTAATTTGGCAGAAAAAAATGAAAGTAGAAACTGGTGTTATTCCAAGGCAGTGGGGGTTATAGAGCCTGACCTTAATAGGCCTTATGGGTCCAGACATATTCAAACACCCAAAAAGACTCCAGACCTTCTTATTCAGATCAGGCATGTTCTGGGCAGCCTTGCAAGGGGTCACCCTAACACAGGACCTAGGATTCCTCTTGTTCCAGAATTTTTTAGTTCTCCTTGGACAAACTAAGATGTGTGTGGGAAGGAGGGGGTGTATGTGTTCTCTTTAACTTGGCTCCCTCCATCAATTATAAGATTTTGCCAAGCCCATGTTAACTCCTTCCTGCCCCTAATGTGGTTCTGTTCTACCCCCACCCAATGCTTCTGTGACATCAGTAATCTTCATCCTATACATGGGATGGGGCACTGAATCTCCTATCCCTGCTGCCTAAACCCAACCCTAACAATCATCCCACCCTTGCCCACCTCACCTGGTTTCTCTTCTCCCACCACCTGCTTCCAGCTGCCTCCTACCCCCTGCCCCTCTGCACTTCAGGCCATGTCTCCTTGATGCAGACCTCTGCTCTCTCACCACAGCCTCCTTACTCTCCTGGAAAAACACAGCCTCCTCCTCCAGCTCCTTTTCTCATTCCCTGTGATTCATTGGGAAAAGCAGGTGTGATTGGCCTTCTCTTTGAAACCCAGTGCTGCTTCTAGGCCAATCGACGTCCCTCTTCTCATGCTATCTGTATTAGTTTTCTAGGGCTGCTATAACAAAGGACAGAGACTAGGTGGCTTAAACAACAGACATTTATTTTCTTATTGTTCTGGAAACTGGAAGTCAGAGATCAAAGCTGATTTCTCCCCAGGCCTCTTTGATTTGCAGATGACCACCTTCTCCCTGTGTCCTCTCATGGAAATTCCTCTGTCTGTGTCTGTGGCCCAATCTCCTCTTCCTGTATGGATACCAGTCAACTTGGATTAGGGCCCACCCCAATGACCTCATTTTACTTTAATTACCTCTTTACAGATCCAATCTTCAAATATAGTCATGTTCTGAGATCCTGGGGATTAGGACTTCAACACATGAATTTTGGGGGACATAATTCAGCCCATAACACCAACCACATCTATGACCCTTGTTGGGGTGTTTGTACACCATATTCAGCATAGCCACAACCCAGACCTCACCCAAGTCTAACATATCACCAACTCCCCCCCTCTAATCACTGCCTCTTCTAGGGGCATCTCTTGAGAGAAGCTGTCTTTATTCTCTTAAACCTCCAAATCCTTAATCTTCATTTTTACCAGGACCTTCAATTACTCAACTCCTTTATGCATTGGGCAGCCCTTTAACCCCCTCCTGGCTACATGGCTCCCAGTCCTCTCTGGGTCCACAGCCATTTGCCATGCTCCCTATTCAGAACCTGTGTTCTCCATACTAGCACCAGTACTCAGCTAGTAAGGATGGGTCCAGCCACACGATTGCTTATGATCAATGTACATTCTGACCCATGTTGATTTCTCAGTGCCCGTGCCAAGCTTTCATTCTGCAAATGTCTGTCATTTCCTCCAGTTACTCTTTCTACTCCACAATTCTACCTCTTTCTCAGAAAGCCTTCTCACACCTGCTCAGACAGATACCCCACCATCTGGCCACAAGTGATTGGACTAATGGTAGCTACCTGCCTAAAGAATTCCTGATAGAGTCAGGTCTGTGAAAAAGTACTGAGTACCTAAGCTGCAAGATTACTTTGAGTCAGAGCCCTCCAAGCACCATGGCAACACAAATCCACAGCAGGCCCATGTGATGGGAGAGAGGCCTTGCAAAGACCCAGTCTGCAGAGAAAGAGGAATGAAGCAGACATGCCCAAGAGATGAGAGAGCGTAGGCCAGAGTGCAAGGAGCTGCAGAAAATTTTCCAGCTCACATGATGTCAGCCTCTGCTTCTTTCAGTTGGGTTGCTGACACCATCTAACAAATCGTTCTTTACTGAAACTGAGTAGGTTTTTGTTTCTTGCCACCAAGCCATTCTTGACTAAGACACCTTTCATCACAGCTGCTGGATCATCCCCACCACCCACATTTTCATCTACCAGAGTCTGTTTGCCCATTTCTATTGATACAGTCACACTGCACACACAGAGCCTTATTTTTCCCTTGAACAAATGCTGCCTGGCTTCATCCCAAGGAGAACAAGCGGCAACCCCATGACTTAATCATACAACAGGTGAGCCAGTCTGTGCCAGAATTTACACCAACTTTCTCAGACCTGCTTGAATTATTTGCCTACTAGAGTTTCCTAACAACAATTCTGACTGCTTGGATTAATTTGTGGAAGGGCCAGAAGTTTGCAGCACCTGTGGCCCAATAGCAGTGGGAGGGATTTGACAGCTAGGGCCAAGCTGTACAGAGGAAGAAGGGTCAGGGATAAAATGTGTTCCGCCAAACACTCTGCATCTCAGATCACTCAGAACTTCAGCAATGAGATTAATGGTTTCCATGGCAACTGATAAACCCAGAGGCCTACAGAAGACTAGCTTTTTCAAACCCCCTCAGGACAAGGATACCCTCTAAAATCCCAAGATCTACCACTAGCCACATTTATCCTTTAAGTTTGGGTCAAAAGTCAACTTTGTCTTGCACCTTTTGTGAATTTATGTAGAACATTCTCTCCTGAGGAAAATCTGCTTTTTCTTCTTGGTGGTTTTCTGATTCAACTGTTCTGCTGTTCACAAAGATAGAAAATTCCTTTAAGTTTTCTAAAAATTTTCTGTTGAATGTTGCAGTTTTTGGTACAAAAGAAGATTGTTTCAATCTATTTCATTCATTTTTTTTCTTATTCTGTCTCTTTCCCTTGCCCCTCACTCCTCCCAGTCCTCATTTAGTCTCTTCCTTTCAGATAAAACACCAAATATCACACAGTATGTGGTTTGGAATGCATCCTTGTAGGAGCACTTTCAGACAAAAGGGACACACTCTGGCAAGCGTTCCATTCTGACAACTGGCAGGTACTTTCCCCCTCTGGACCACAGACACAGCTTAGAGGATCACGGATCGTCTTACATGGAGACGTCCATGGTGCATGCTTCCCGCAGCCTGTTCTCCGAGGGACCACTCTTTGAAATAAACACTGGCACTCCACATTAGAAAGGGTAAGGCATATTCTTTTTGTTTGCTTGCTTGTTTGTTTGTTTTGTGTTTTGGTCAATTCACAGAAGCAGTAGTGACTATATGCATAGGTCTAGCTCCTACAGCACATGTATTCGTTCATGTAAATAAAAAAATAAAGTGATAGTTATGGGAACACGATTAGTATTATAGTTATTGTGCTTGGTTTTAACATGATCCCACCCACGCACTGGCACCATGCAAGGAACAGAGAAACTGAGTGTGGGTCACAGGCACATTTTGTTCATAAATACAAATCAGGAAACATGAATTTTATTTTCCATTCTATATGCCATACAGGCTTGCCTCTGTGACAGTTAGGGTTGCTTTAGTCAGTTTTGATTAAACAGTTCATAGCTTTAATTTTTTTAGTAACAAAGTATATCTATAAAACATCTTTACTATTAAAAGTCTTGCAAGAGCCCTGGCTGGTGTGGTTCAGTGGATTGAGTCAATCGGCCTGTGAATCAAAGGGTGGCTAGTTTGATTCCCAGTCAGGGCACATGCCTGGGTTGCAGGCCAAGTCCCCAGTGGAGGACACGCAAAAGGCAACCACACATAGATGTTTCCTTCCCTCTCTTTATCTTTTCATTCGCCTTTCTCTAAAAAATAAATTAATAAAATCTTTTTTAAAAAGAAGTTTTAAAAAATCTTGCAAGAAAAATAATTTAATTATAGTTAGTGTGAATGTGTCTAGCTTTTTAAAAAAGTGTTTATTTATTTTTTTAGCCTTACCTGAGGACATTTTTTCATTGCTTCCTGACAGAGAGGAAGGGAGAGAAAGGAACATCGATGTAAGAGAGAAGCATCGATCGGTTGCCTCCCGTACACACCTGGACCAGGAATTGTATGCACCCAGCCTGGGGCTCAAACATGCAACCTAGGTATGTGCCCTGGCTGGAATAGAACCTGAAACCCTTTGGTTACAGGTCAACACTCCAACCAACTGAGCTACACCAGCCAGGACTCTTGCTTTTTATAAACCATCAAAGCAATTCTTTTTTAATTTAGTTTTTGATAACCTGAGGTTTCTTAGGAATGCAACTATAACCTTATTATGTAATAGAGTGCACCATGAAATCTCAGTTAACTAGAACACCATGCTCCAGTTAAGCAAGCATTAGAGGGACTATATGCACAGAGCACTGGGTCAGGGGTCAGGATACCTGACAGTCCCCCAGGGCACCACTGCCTGATGGAAATTATTTCCTGCAGGGGCTATGTTTCTTTTGTTCTAACTCTTTGTACATCAGGTCATTGTTGCCCCTTCTTTGGTGAAGCCCACCACGATCAGCCCATTGAGAGGAAAGGCCTTGGTCATATGACTGGCCTTGATTTTAGCCAGGTTTTTATCAATGAGAAATAATTAATTTCACTGACATAGAAGGGTTCCCAATATACTGTTAACTAAAATATTAGTTTGAAAAACAGTACAAACACAATTTTATAAAGGGTCTACTCCAGGATTGGATTGGGGAAGAAGGTTGAGTGACAAGGATAGACAAAGGGAAAAAACAAAAGGAGAATGTTGCAATAATCCAGAGAAGTGGTGCGGCTTCAATTAGCACACTGAAGAAAGTGGTAAGAACACAAATTAATGGAATTTTGATTAATTGGATTATAGGTCACAGAGATTTTAATGTAGGTTATATTCAAAACCTTATTTAGGCTCAAATGCACCTCTCAGTTACATGCTTGGAACTAGGTATTAACCATTCATTGCTAATATATAAGAGGGAGTGGCCAATTTACTGTATCAGTTAGGGCTAGGTTATCTACCTAACAAATAATCCCATCACCTCTGTGGAATAAATTGCAAGCTTATTGCCATCTCCCTCCATTGGCCAGCTCAGCTCAGGCCCCGGACTGATGGAGTTTCCATTTCAAAACCTGCTTCCACAGTCACCACAACCATGGGGAAGAAACTTGGTGAATTGTATCACTTTTGCTGACATTTAATTGGCAAAGTAAATCCTGTTTTGTCCCTCAGTTTGGTTAGCATGAGTCATTCCCCTAGATAACATGTAACTGATACAATCCATTTTCAGAACCTGAGAATGTAATGACTAAGGAAATGCCCCTAGGAAGTCTCTGTCTGCAGCAAACGGTAGATCTGTTTCTTTACATTTCCATTCCATGTGTGTACATAGATCTAGGCGTTTGCATACATGACTTTGTATACACATGTGTATGTAGATATACACATAAGTGTAATTGTAAAAAAACATAGGAGATTGAGTTAAAATCTTCATGGGTCCTGGATGGACACTATAGGAAGGTTTTCTGAATAAATGCTTCACAGAGGCAGAGTGGAAGGGGAAAAAAAGTGGGCTTTGAAATCAAATAGTCTTGTCCATTATTAGCCCTGTGACTCCACAAATTACTCAGCCTCTCAGCCTCAGCATCCTCATATGTAAAAAAGATACAATAGCTACCATGTGGCTATTGTAAGTAAAGTACCTAGAAACAGAATAAGTATTCAGCAAATGGTAGTTGTTCTTTATTTCATTTTGTTTGCTTAAAAAAAGTTTTCTGTTTATTTGCCTTATCTTCTAATAAAATGACATGTATAAACATTCTTACTAATTGACATCTGATTAAATAGATACTGATAAACATTTTGTTTAAAATGCATGTTAGCATTCAAGACTATTTCTCTAATTTCCTTATCCTGAGCCAGCTCTGCTACATCCTCCTAGAATAACTGATTTTATTGAAATATCGGGGATAGCTGTTCTACTCCCATCAACTAAGGCTTGGAATCATGAACAAACTTTGACTTGAGAAGCTATTTATACACTACACAAAAACATTTCACTTTGGAAACCAAGTATTGCGTCAGATCTTAAGATCAGTCAGCAACATGGTGCTTTTCTGCTCTAAATTATCTAAGATGTTAGAAGATTTTGCATCCTGTAGTACCCACAACTGATATCTTTATTCCATTTCAATGAGTGCTTTTTAAAGAATCAACACCCATTTATTCCATCCTGAAGGGTCAGTCCCTTGCTCCCCCTTCTGCCTCCCACAATTTGTCAAGCAATTGCTTCACTTGCCTGTTCCAGCTTCAATCATCCACTGCCTCATGGTGGCGAGCACACAGTAAGCCCACTGTGTGTCTTCATCGCACATGGTTATTCTGCACATGTAGTGAAAGGGTTCCCTAACTCTAATGACGATAAATAGGGGGGATATCCAAATTCATATACTTTCTGCTTTAAGTCTTTTATGGTAGTGATTTTCAACATTTTCCATCTCATGGCACACATAAACTAATGACTAAAATTCTGCAGCACACCAAAAAAAAAATATTTTGCCCATCTGACCAAAAACTTAGGCACAATTTTGATTCATTCATACCAGATGGCTATTGTTGTATTAGCTACTGTCATTTTTTTATTGGACAATCTAAGGGAAAAGAGGTCAGTGCCTCTACTAAATAGTCAGGTATTGCATGTCTTAAAAATTCTTGTAGGACACCAGTGACCCACGGCCCATTGGTTGAAAATCAGTCTTATGGTGTTGGAACTGCTTGCTTCAGTTCCTGAATATGCAAAAGTCAGGGATCTATGACAATCCCAGCTGAGACCCCGGTATCCACCTGGAACCATGAGAAATGGGCTGACACAGTCTGTAAGTGGTCCATAGCTAGGCTCAGTCCCTGTGTTTTTGTTGACAAGCAGAACAAGTGTTGGTCACATCTTTTGTTTTTGAGAGATAGAAAACATCTCTTTTTGCCCTAAATAGTACATTTATGAATGTGTTTATCTTTATCTTTAACCAAAAATTCATATTACATTAAATAGAAAATGTATCATACTAATTGAAATAAAGTGCCTATTTCTATGATCACAATATATATTAATCCAAATTTCATGTAAGAACATGGTAATTTTTAGTGAGTGTACATTCAGCAACACCCAAATTATACCTAAGAAAATGACCAGAAAAAGAAAGGTAACATAAGGTGATTTATTTATCCTAACTAATTTGCTGTTTTTCTCTCTCCGTTTTAATACTCAACTGAGGATATGTTTATTGATTTTAGAGAGAGAGGGAGGGAGAGAGAGAAAAAAAAATACTGATGTGAGAGAGAAACATCAACTGGTTGCCTCCCATACGGTCCCTGACCAGGGATCAAACCTGCAACCTAGGTAGGTATATGCCCTGACCGGGTATTGAACCTGCAACCTTTTAGTGTATAGGACAATGCTCCAACCAAGACATCTGGCTAATTCGCTGTTTTATTTCAGTCCCTAACTATTCCCCATTGGCCAAATCAAGTCATTCTCTTCACCCTGGATTTTTTTATAATGGCTGCCAAAATTGTCTGTTGGTTATTAGTAAAGTTTTCTTTGGCTGGTCAGAAATTTAGCAGGTGTGGTACACAGTCCTCTTCCCTTTGCATTCTAGTTGGTCCTCTGGAAGGAGCTAAGAAAGATTTCAAAGATAAAAAGCAAGACCATTGTGCTCCCTTAGCTGAGTCCTGCCTTATGGCCATATACCAGATTAAATCTGTGAGTTAGTCGAGACTAAAAAACTCCTAGGTAAGCTGTTTTCTTAAAGAATGAGAGAAATGCCCTAGGTTGACCATGGTGGAGGTGACTGGTCCCCTTGAGCAAGGGTGAAACTCATGACCTATTTAATAGGCCCTCAGATTCTCCATCACCAAGCTGTGTCCATTTAAAACTGGACTAGTCATTGTTCTCTTTCTGTAAAATTAGATGTCGGAATCTCCATGGTGGCACATCCATTCAACTGTCTCATTAACTATCCCCGTACTACATAAACAGTATCGTAGAATGAAAAAAAGTTAAATATTTTTGACACCAGTGACTCTCTAGGATTCCGTCATGAAAATAGATCTGAGCCTTAAATTCATCACCTATAAACCTGAGGTGAGTAATACTTCCCTTGCCCTCTACCTACAGATATTAGAGGATCAAATCAAATGAGAATGAGAGTAAATGTGAACAGGCCTGGGGAGCTGCCAAGCTCTGCCCAAACGGGAGCCAGGATTATGTAGGCTGGAAATATGCAGTAAGCTTGAGATGATTCTTTAGTCAAATTTGCTATAAGCACAGAAGGATCAACTACTTGGGGGTGTGATCATTTTTTGATGAAGCAAAGTGTCAGAAACACAGGATGGGAGGCCTCAAGACTCCTTATTTTGAGATTTGCCTGTCCCAGACCCAGGAGACTGCTTTAGCATGATTCCAGCACTAAGTGTGATAGGGGATCCTGCCCACCTCTCTTCTCTCCCATTGCACTCTGTCCTCCTGACACACTTAGAGAAGTTGGCAGTGCCACAGACCTTTCCCATTCTCTGCTTTCTCCTCCTCTCTACTTGGTCTATAATCTCTTCCCTACATCAAGACCCAAGTGAAGAACTGGGTCTCCTCAAAAGGGCTTCTGACAGGTGGTCCACAATTGAAGGCTCAGCCAGGAGGAGAGAACAAAGGGGTTCATCAGCTGTCCCCAAATCACCAAGGCAGAACTGGAAGAAACTCCCCATATTCCTTTCCATCCATGGTCTCCAGATGGCCCTATTGTGATGTCCTTGTCCTTAGAGACAGTCTGGATGATTTGTGAACCATCCCCCAATGAGACACATCCATCTGATATGTAAGCAGGTTCAGGGAGCACATGTATGGACAACCTCCCCTCTCACTCATCCTCTGTTTTAACCTCCAGCACCCCTGAGGGATTTAACCTCTAGCACCTCTGTAAGACCAGCTACTCCTTAGCCAAGAAAAGGGCTTGACTCTAAATAATATAGGCATTCTCTCCTCCATCATCTTTTGTTTTCTTGGGGCATATAAGATAGGATTCAGATCCATGTACTCCACTGTAAAATATGAGCAACTCACCACTAGCCACACACTGGTATTAATTCCTGGAGGTTGATCTCAGATGAAGTTATAGATCCATATTTCTGAAACATCAGCTAAATGAGGGAATGAAGCATTACAGAGACCATGACACATAAAATAGGTCCCTGCCCAGAAGAGCTTATACACTAATATGTATACAGGCAGGAGCAAAACATGTTTTTCCCATACAGCATGCTGTTGAGATCTTGCTCTTAATGGTATAAACCTTTGTAAATCCTCCAGATTGAAAGATGAACTGAGGGAAGCTAGTGTGTATAGCAAGAGGCATTTCAGGCTGCCTGTGGATAATGTGACAAGCCCAGAGACTCACAACCAGAGTTACGACATGGAGGGTCCTGCCAGGAGGGGCAGGTGCTGCTACTGCTGAAGAATATTTTTCTTCTTTGATAGCCTCTAAGCCCAGGCAGCTGCCCCGCCCAGCCTAGCCCGCACCACCTCCCAGAAAGAGCAGGCCAAACGCCAGCCAGCATTCTGTTAAGACTGGGCTTGAGTCATCATTGGGTTCCCAGCACCTAACACCGAAGCAGGCACAAAGAGTCCATGCTTAATAAATATTTACTGCATGAACAAATAAATAATGTATGCACCTGTGGAAAACAGCACTCCTTAAAGAACTTTCATTACAGGATAAACATGAGATGCATCCTTGGTCATTTTTATAAATGAGGTCATAATTTTGTCATACTCTCAACATGGGATCATTGAGTTGTAGTTAGTTCAAGCTTGAAAGAATTTTAGATATTGGCTAGTCTGACCATTTCCTCTTCCTAGTGGAAAAACATTGATTCCACCACGTGGAGAGCAGCTTAATTTCTTGTCAAAATAGGACTTCAATAACCTAAAGGCAAATAATTTCCATGAGATAGCATAAGGACCACAAAAACCTGGCTAGACCTGAAGAGGTTTTTTTTTTCAGGTGTTTACACTGATTTACATTGTAAATCTCTGTTTCATTATAAATTCTACAAAGTTAAGTAGTATATTCATGAGTGAGATCAGCTTAGATTTTCTTTTTCCTTTTTTTTTTTTTTTGATTATAAAGATACATCTAGCAGGAAGAAATTCTTTTAAAATTCTTTCAAACTTAACACTTACTGAATACCTGTTACATGTAAGGTGTTCTGATAAGTACTCTACAGAGATCCAAAGATAAATTCAATATCCTCACCCCCAGAGGCTTTCGATTTCATAGGAGACCAAATATGTACAAATGATCTTGATACATCCTGATATGGATATGCTATAATAGAGGAACAAGTTTCAGACAGAAAATAAACTATAGCCAACTAGAGGCAAGCAGGTGGAGAAGGAAGAATGTGACCAGACCTTGAAGGGGAGACAAAAAACCAACAGGCAGATGGAAGAAAGCAGAGGTGTATCACATGAAGGAGTCAGCCTTTACCACTGCAAGGGGTAAAGGGAATATTTGTTGTTTTGCACCAACTATGTGTTGGGCACTTTAAAGTATAATCATTTAGTACTCCCAGCAACCCCATGAATTAAGTGCATCCGTTTCACAGAGGAGGAAAGTGAAGCTTGAAAAGATTAATAATGTGCTAAGTGACGGTCAAGATTATATAACACACAGGGGGGCAAAGCCAGGATTTAAACCCCTGCATGACTGAGTCCAATATCAGTGCTTTTTCCACTTTGTAAGGCTGCGGCCCAGGGAGGAGGGAGACAACAACCACATTTCAGGGACTTGAGCCCAGCGTAGCTGGTTCACTGGGACAGGGGAACATGGTAGAACCCAGACCAAAAGAAGGAAAAAGATGATAGAAGAAGGAGGGAGTGAGAAAACAAAGTAAGGGCTTTGTCACTGGTTTGGGTTTGTTTGTTTGTTTGTTTGTTTGTTTGTTTAAGGTGAAGGAATTAAAGTGCCAAGATTCAGGACTCAGAGGAAACTGGGACTGAAGATAAGGAGAGGTGACCAAGGGACAGGATCACATAGGAAGAGATGATATAGTAAAGGGCACAGGGTTAGGGTTAGCCTTGGAGAGAATAAGGAACACTTGTTCCCCAAAACAGGGTGAAAGGAAAAAAGAATAAGTATCCATGTTGAAGGAAAGAGATGAGAGCAAGGGAGGAAGGAGAGGATGCTCGGCAGCACGGAGGGGAGCGCTTCTTTGCCAGTCCAATGAAGGGTCTGTTCTGGGACGGGGAGGCAACAGGGTCAGTTAGGGCTCGAGCAGAGTGGAAAAGATTGGAAGCAGCTGTTGTGGGAATCTGATAGGGAGCTAAAAATGGAGTCAAAGGAAGATGGCTGAGGGCACAGCAAGAGTCCAAAGGAAGGAACAGGCAGTGGGTCCGATTACTTTTGGTGCCCAAATCCCTTCAACAGAATTCAGCAGTTTGGGATCTGAAACAGATGAGAGGATCATCCAGGAAGACACGAGGAAGGTCAAGAGGGTAAGGGAATGGGGCACTTTTGAGGACTTGGCCAAAATCAAGGAATCCAAACATAACAGGGAGGGAGAGGACAGATGCAATCAGGATGGGTCCAAGATGCTCCCAAACTAGGGAGGGCTCCAGGGGCCACAGTAACGGTAAAGAAGAGGTTTAATAAAAATGAGTGAATGGGACATGGCTACAAACAGCATTTCAGATAGGGAGATCTTAAAGGCGGAGTCCCCTGTGAGGCAGCGGGCCCTAGGGTGTGTCTGTGCACTGAGAAGAGAGATGAAGGTGATAAATAGGAGAGGGAGCAATATGACCCAAGATTGTCCTGAACACAATGCAGAGGAGTAGGGCAGGTCAAGGGCAGAGGGAGGACCAGGAGCCATGTGCTGACACCCTCTGCCAAGCGCCCAGCAAAGGATGGGGCTGGTCGGGCACTAGACAGAGGTGGAAGAGTGAAAGAAGAGTTAACTTATTAAAAGGCAAGTTGAACTTGATTTCTAGTGAAATAATGTCACAGCTACTGCTTTTTCACCCATGACATGGGTGGAAAACTGCTGAGGCTGAGAGTTTCAGATTCAAAAACTGTCCATTTCTTTGACCCTCTGCCTTAAATAAAACTAACCCACCCATCTATCCAAAACTCAACAGAAAGGGCCTCTGGGCATCCCAAATGCTGTTTACAGCATAAGTCCCACAACACACACACACACACACACACACACACACACACACACAGCATACATGCCCACATCTTCATCAGCTCCTGCTCCAGACCTGCATGGGCTATGCTCCGCTGCCTGACCCAGGTTCACACATTCCTTTGACTTGAAAACAAGTTTGATTCCATCTGGTTAGGCCAGGTACCTTGCCTTAACACAGTTTTAGGCTCACCTATAACATCCACCACCAATGCTGCCAGTCCTTGCGCACTTCAAGAAAGTGTTTAATATAACTAACATTTAGAGGTGCTTAGCTCGTGCAGGGCCTGGGCTGAAGAAGGCCTTCAAAGTCACTCCATTCCATTTTTATTGCTTTTATAACATTTCTACCAAAAACCATCCCACTGCTGCTTGAATATCCCAGCACCTAGGAACATGACAGTCTGTCTTGCTGTTGGAAACATTGCATTCAATCATGCAAAACAAGCCACGTTCCTTTACCTTCTGATAGGAATCAGAAGACAACATTCATATCTCAACAAAGCTTACTCCTTTCCAGAAGAAATAGCTCCAATTCATTATACCTCTTTTGATGAGGCATCTGCTCAGGTTCCTTCACCATCCTGCCGGTCCATGTGTCAAAGTCCCTCTTAACATGTGCATAATAAATGGCAAACACGGAGTGCTTACTATGTGCCTGCCAATTTCTAAGCCCTCGGTGCATATTAACTCATTTAATCCTCATACCAATACTAGGTACTATTATTGCTGCATATATTACTATTCCACTGGGCAGATGAGGAAACTGAAGCAGAGAGCAGTAAATAATTTGCTCAAGGATAGTACCAGCAGCAGTGCCAAGAGTCAACTCAAACAATTGCATGTGCTCATAACCCCAATGCCAGAGGCTTTCAAACTTGGCAGCCACTGAAATCACCCTGGGAAGTTCTAAAAACTACTGAGCCTGGGATCCTCCCTTTGATGCTGATTTTATTGGGCCACGTGTCATCTGGGCATCTGAACTTTTCAGAAATGTCCAGGTGATACTATGTGCAGCCAAGATTGACAACTCATGGCTGTATGATCACAACCCCTTCAGGGCAGCCTAGCCAGTGCAGGGTAGAGTTGGATTAGAGGGGAGTGATGGAAATTTCCAAGTTTCCCTCTTGGAGGATAACACAGAGACAAGCCCAGACACGGTGACAAGAGGCAACCTTGTAGGAAGGCTAAGCAAACAATTAGCTGGTGAGGCCCTCATTCTCCAAAGGGGGAAAAAAAAAGATAAAAGAAAGAAAACACAAAGCCTTTCCTGATCAGACACTTGGCTTCAAGGGCTTCTTCTGAGAACTTCTACCATCCCCAAACCACCTTAGGCACAGAGCATTCATTTTCCAAAAGTAGAAGATACTTCCACAGTCAACAGCAGCACAACCTCCTGACCTTCTTTCAAAAGCAAAAGATGGATGGAGTGGGGCTGCCAGCCCTCCCACCCTTCCCCTCCTCTTTACTGATTACCTAAATTCGAACAAGAAAGCACTGGGGCTGCTGGCCCCACGGGCTGAGGGTATGCTCCAGCGCCTACCTGTGAGGTCTCCAGGCCCGAGGAACACCTCAGTCCATTAGACATCTGCACTGGGCTCTCCCACTCTACCGCACTTTCCTGTCCCTCCACTGTGTTCTCTGTAGACCCTACACTCAGGTTATTTCTTTCTAAGTCATTAGAGTGTTTCATTGGTTAAAGATTGACCATCAGACGTTCTCTGGTTGCTGGAAACATCCTTATCTCTCAGTTCCTTGAACATGCTGTTAGTGGTCTGGGCCACAGTGCCAGGGCACAGGGTGAGGGCCTGAACCCCAGGCTGTCCACAGGGGTGTGGTCTCCCTTTCCCTTCCTCCCCTCCCCTTTCCTCCCTGCTCCCAGAGCCAGCTCTGCAAACCCCAGACAGCCATGGCAACCTGAGTGTGAATAAAAGAAAAGCTACCCTCACCCCCAAACCCTGTGAATATTTAATGCAAACATCTGAATGCAAATTGACCTCACTTTTGTTTTATTCCCCTTCCTCTGATCTCTCTCTAATTTAGACAGATGTCTTTCATCCAAGCCCCTGGAGTCCAGGTGCTTCCCTCCACTAGGATGCTGGGCACTGTTCTGTCGCTGAGGAAACAGGCAGACAGTCCACTGCATGTGGTTGAAGCAGATCCTACAACTCCAACTCCACACTTTCAGAATATTTCCAAATCAGGCCTTATTCTCTGTGGAGGCCACATGATCTGTGGAAGTCTCGACTTGGGAGAGAAATTCTGCAAACAGGGAGCCCCTAAAATAGTAACCTAGAAGCCCCTAAAAGTATTCGGCCCCCAAACCTGTAAATCCTCTTTTTTCATAGCAAACAGAAAGCAGAACTTTCAGCTGACGGCTTTGTTCCCATTCCTCTATTATCTATAAACCTGGCTTTTACCTGATCTGTGTTGCAAGACTGAGAGGTTCAGAGTGTTTAAAAAGGGGGATGGAAAGATATTAAATTTTAAAAGGAGAGTGAGAAAGGCAAATGTTGATACAAACATACTTAATTGCTTGGGACAGCAGAAACATAGGTAGGTGCTTGAGGAATAAGAAGATTGAACAGATCCAGGGTACTTTTTAATGAATTACATAAGTTGCTGGTAACTGGCTAGGAGCAATGTTTTTGCAGGGAGGGGAGTGATAAGAAAGATGCAGTCCCAGGCAAATGTCTATATACTGTGGGATGCATTTCCTTTTTTGCCTTTCCGTCAGTGTATGTGTGCCCACGCACACATAAATTTAGGAGCCAGGAGAGTAGATCCTCCCTCATGTGAGAGGTGTGTGTACGTATAAACAATGGAAGAAACTGGGGCCAGAGCACAAATCTGTTAACACAAAACATCTGTGAGGACAAAGATGCCATAATTCTTTAAGAATTGCTTTCTAGCTTTGCAGGAGATGGGTAGCATCCAGAGCACAGAGACTTAGCCAAATAGGCTAAACCGTGTACCCAAGGCCACACACTGAGTCAGGGAGGCAGCCCCTGCACCACGGACTCCTCACCACAGTTCATGTGTTTGGTGGGATGTGTTCAGATGTGTTCCCCCTATTGTTGTGGGTGGCTATGACTACCCAAGTGAGCCCGGAATCCAGGAGGGGCACTGTCCACCTGTCCATCAGAACATTTCAACAGCAACATCAGGGTCAGGAAAGAAAACATAGCAAAGAGGTATAAGGTAGGGGAAAGAAAAAATAAAGCAGAGTTACATGGGTTATTCTCAGATGGTTAGATCCAGAAGTTAATTTTTAAATCTCCAGCTAATGAATATAATCAAGCAAAAAGTCTACTAATTTAAATAGGAACTTAATTTACATTCTCAATACTTTTTCAGTGGAGGTGAGGGAGAGAGAATAAAACTCAAAACACCTGGACCTTTAATCATAGTAGAAATATTTTGTTCACTGACATGTGCAAAATAAGGGTATTTCAGTGGAGACGAAATGATGCCCCAAAAGGAGAATGCCTAGGGCGACACGAGGCTGGACAGCATTTCCTCCCACCCGAGGGTCATTCTGCAGCAGGAGCTGCCTAACGGGTGCCTGACTCAAGCTTTGAGGATCACAGAAACAAACAGCAAATACCTCTTAGATGGCTCTGTTTCCTCTATGGTTCAGTAGAATCACACTAAGTCACTCAATATTCTTTGGAATTCTACATTACCCATGCAGAGCCTCACATCATCTGCACAGGGTCATTGGGAAGAATTCATCAAGCTGTGAATAACCACTGAGAATTCTAAGTTTCTCACATGAAAATAGTGTGGGAAACACAAGGTAGTAATCATAAAACTAACTATAGCTAGAAAGAAAATGGGTGGGAATCATATGTAGTTTGAAAAATCCTCCTCAGCCTGATAATATTTATGTCAGCACACTAAAGGGATTGTTTTTGAAATACTCTAAAAAGTAAAATGCGGCCAGTTCTGTCTGGCTGGTAGAGGCCCAGCAGATGCTGTCCCCCTCCCTGAGAGCGCCAACCATCTCTACCAGGCCTGTCAGAGCCTGGGGCTGGGGTGGGTGACAAAGGAGCATAATTTGTATATTTATCAATAGCAGATAGAAGTTTTAAAGGATAAAAGAAGCAAATAAGCAAAGGGTCCTACCAATTTAAAGCCTTGCTGCTCAGCTGGTGTTCAGGACTCAGCTTCAACATCTCCTGGATCTCGTTTCAAGTGGGAAGGCTTGGCCCCACCCAGACCTAGAGAGGCAGGATCTGCATTTTATCAAGATCCCCAGGAGATTCCTATGCACAATAACGTTTAATAAACTTTTCTGTGTGTCAGCAACAAAGTCACCCCAAGCCCCACCCTGGGTATTGGAAAAGGAGTTTCATCACCAAAGGAGAGCAGTGGGGGGTTGGGGGAAATGGACAAAAGCTACGTGGCTCTTCCCAATATAGCCTCCTTAAATAAGCTGTCAGGTCCCTTTTTAACACTTTGCACAAACTTTGGTGACAAATTCTTTCAGAAGTTTGCTATTTTTTTCTTAAATTAGAGGATATGACATTTGACCAGTGTTTCTTAGCTATTATGAGCATAGATGTCTTTAATCTCTTTCTCTATGGGACACATCTACACATTTTGACACATTCTAATCAGCAGGCTTTGCTTTTGCTGTTGTGATCCTGTGCTCCCCGTCACAGGGGTTCACAAGCCCACCCAGACAACTGTTGCATGGCTGTACAATGACACCCCAGCTGGCTTGCCAGACTCCTTCCCCTTTGATGACATTTCTAGTCTTCCACTCTTATACACAGAACAGTCATGAATACTACTGTGCACATGAGAGACCTTCCCCCTTTCAAGTTATTTCCTGAAGCACGGTTCCTGACATCAAGGATCTTTCATAACAGTGTGGGATGCACAGATGGCGATATGCAAGGTCATACAGTTGGCCAGGTGCTGGACATTGGGTCACCTCCAGGTGTACTCTCATCCCCTTCTCTGCCCTGCTCTCAGCTCCAGGTTGTTGGCCTTTATGAATTGTACCCAAGTCTTCCCTTGCCTCCTGGCTTCCACAGAGCTGACCAGTACAGGCTCCAGGAGGAAGGGGAGAATAGGGGAGAGGAAGGAGAACTCCATCCCTGCCAGGCCACAGCTTGTCACCTTATATGCACCCCTACTAAAACTTCTGTAGGAGTCTTCTCTGAGCTTCAGGAACTTCTTTTTCTTCCCCTTCAGACTCAGAGGTGATCACGGTTTCCCTGATGCCAGCCCAGGTACCCCACCTTCCCTGTTGGCTTTATGTAACCCTGCCTTCACCTCTGTAAATAAGTTGTGTCATTAAGTTCTCCTAGATGACCTGTTGAGACAGCGTCTTCTGTGTGCTGCCAGGAGCCTGAGTTCTATGCCAGGGTACTACAGGACTACTGATGGAGGGCTCTCACCAGGAAGGGGGTGGATGGTAATCTTCCTAGAAGTGTCTGCTAAGCTGGAATGTAATAGGCAAGGACAAGTTAGCCAGGCATGGGAGGCAAAGGGGGAAGGAAATATCAAGAACAAACAGAAAGGGCAAGTTTTGCACAGTGGTAGTATAATAGCCAGTGAGGTTTATCTGAGATGTGATTACTGCTAATTGAAAAAATAATAATAAATGGGGAGGGGGAGAAGGAGAACCAGTACATTCTAGAACCTCCTAGAGATTCAGGATGGCTGAAGCAGAAGATGAGTAGCTGGAGAGAATGGAGAGGGTGGTCTCAAACGCTTCTATGAACTAAGGCATGACCATAAGAGGAATTTCATGAAACTGTTAAAAGCTATGTTCACAAAGGCATTTTAATGAATAACACATAGAGTCACTCAATGAATATCCTCATTTCTAGGCACCGGGGATAGAGCTTGAACACAGACAAAAATCCCTGATCACATACCTTAATGATGGTGGAAATGCTTATGGTATAACAACAATGAAGAAGGCGAAATAACTGCTTATCTATATAGATTCTATATGATCTCAAATCAGGAAAAAACTGGAAGAAAATACACTAAAATGTCAATTGATAATATCTTTAAGGGATAAAGTTATTAGCACTTCTTAATTTTTATTTTTATTTTTCTATATTTTCCAGATCAAATTCTTGTCAATGTTTTGTTTTTATATTTTTGAGGATTATTTTTAAATGTTTGGCTTAACATAATTCTTCCTTTGTAAAGATGAAAGCATTCATTAGTAATTGTGAAACACTATTGTGTGTCGTGTTCAATATTTTTCACCCAGCATTTTATTCAGAGATGCCCATCAAACTTTGTCTTTGAGACAACCCAAAAGAAGACAAGAAAGCAGGATCTTGAGGCTTTAACAAGGAGCCCTAAACCACAGAGATTACCTTGGATGACACAAATCTGCTCCTCAAGCTTCATTTCCTTGTACTTCACTCACCTGGGCTGGCCCAAGACCTCAGCTGAAGTTCACATCCAGATACCAGTATCTGTTCCACTGGTTTCTTAAGTTTTCTGCTTAACACTTGGTGAGGGATCTTGCTGTCTTTCACTCACAGCCCCACCCTTGCCTCACAGGCTCCTGTGGCACTTTGATTGATGACAGCTATTAGTCAGCTCTCCTCTCCCAACCCTGCTTCCTGGACCCTACTTGAGTGCTCTCCCAGCTCCTTCAGCAGTGACACACTCACCTCCACCCCTCATTGTAAGGCCCTATTTCCTTTCTTGCTGTGCCCTGCCCCATGGCACGTAAATGACAACTCCAAGCTGACAGCTTCCAGCGCCTTCAGAGGATACCTCAGGTTAACCAACTGTGACATCCATTGCTAACTGAAAACTGTTGCACCTGATAGCAAGTTTTTAAAGTGGAGGCCTTTGGGAGGAGGTTTACTTGGAGAGGGAAAAATAGTATTAATATTAAAGAAAAGCAGGCATTTCATAAAATGCCAGAGCCATTCCCCATTTTAAGAAAATATGATAAAAACTGTCAAACCAAAAACAAACATTATTAAACAATGAAATGCTAATGCTATTAAAATCTGGACTAACACACAGAAAGCTCCCTCACCAAAATCATTCAATCTACTTTTGTGAATTCTCCTTAATGCAAAGAGATAAGAAAATTGACTAATATTAGAGGAAATAAGACTGTATAGATGTGAATATACAGAAATAGATATACAGAGTGAGGCAAAAGTAGGATTATAGTTGTGAGTATGCAGAACACAGAGTTTATTCTTATATTATTATTTATTAATTATTGTGTTATTTCCTGTATGAACTGTGAACCTACTATTGCCCTGCCCTGAATATGACTATACACATAGAAAACTAAAGTGTTCTGTTTTTAAAATCTATTATAAATTGAGAAAATTTTATGAGGTAGATACATATAATAAAAGTACAAAATTCAAAAGCTCTTATTTTACTAACAATAACCAGTTAAAAAGGATATGGAGTTGCAAGACACAAGGTTAGTATACAAGAGTCATTTGCTTTCCTATATGTTAGCAATAAACAAGTGAAATTTAAAATTAAAACCACAATACCATTTACTTAAGCAACCCCCAAATGGAATACTTAGGTATAAATCTAACAAAATATATATAAGATCTATATGAAGAAAACTACATGACTCCAATGAACAAAATCAAAGGAAACTTAAATAAATGGAAAGATATGCCATGTTCATTGATAAAAAGACTCAATTATCATTAAGATGTCAATTTTCTCCAAACTGATCTACAGATTTAATATAAACCCAATCAAAAGCCCAGAAAGTTATTTTATGGATATCAACTAATTCTAAAATTTATATGCAGAAACAAAAGACCCAGAATAGCAAACAAAATATTAAAGAAGAATAAAGTTGAAAAATTGACATGACACAACTTCAAGACTACTTACTATACAGCTACCATAATCAAGACAGTGTGGTATTGGGAAAAGAACACACAAATCAACCAGTGGAGGAGACTGGAGAGCCCACAAATAGACCAACATAAATATAGTCAACTGATCTTTGACAAGGAGCAAAGGCAATTCCATGGAGCAAAGATAGTCTTTCAACAAACGGTTCTAGAACAAGTGGACATTACATGCAAAATAATAAATCTGGACACAGATCTTCACCCCTCACAAAGATTAACTTGAAATAGATCCTAAACCTATATGTAAAATGCAAAACTATACAATTCCTAAAAGATAACATAGGAGCAAACCTAGATGATCTTAGGTGTGGTGATGATTTTTTTGATACAACACCAAAAAGATCATTCATGAAAGAACAAAATAATAAGCTGGACTTACTAAAATTAAAAATTACTGCTTCGTGAAAGACATTGTCAAGAGAGTGAAAAGACAAGCCACAGACTGGGAGAAAATATTTGCAAAGGTACAGTTGATAAAGGACTGATTCCAAAATATACAAAGAATTCTTAAAACCCAAAAATAAGGTTCTGGCCAAGATGGAGGCAGAGGCAAACATGCTTCACTTCCTCACACAACCAAAAGAAGGATAGCGTAACAACCAAATTAAAAACAAAGAACAACCAGAACTACCAGAAAATCATTTGCATGGAAGTCCAACAACCACGGAGTTAAAGAAACATTGATCCAGACCAGTAGAAGGGGCAGAGACAGGCAGCCAGGGTGGAGAGGACTTGTGGCAAAGCAAGGCAGCAGACCACATGGGTGATCCCACATTCGCACACAGATAAGCTGGAAGGAACAACAGGGGCACAAGACAGACAGTGAAACCCGACAGTGAAACCCAGGGTGTCAGCATGGGAAGCTAAAGACTCAAAACCCCTGGCTGTAAAAAATCTATAGGGGTTGTGGTTGGGGGAGGTGGCGGGAAACTCCCAGTTTCACATGAGAATCCATTGAGGAGACCCACAGGGTCCTAGAACATACATGTAGTGTAAGTGGAGACAGTCTGGCTTCCTCACCCAGGTGTCTGAGTAGCTAAGGGAAGCAGTGTTCCCATAGCCTTGAAGGGGCCTGATAACTAGTGTTCTCATAGCCTTGAGGGTGGGTCCCAAAAACTGTTCCCATAACACGAGGTGGGCTCGCATGCACAGAATTATGTTATGTTACATAATTTCTGGCATCTTGCTGGCTTTGTTCACCTCTAGTACTTAAACAGGTAGGGACTCCCTGCTGGGGCAATGATGATGAGAGACATGCAAGGGGACAGGTGCCACAATGAGTGCCATGCTCAGGAACAAGGGTCATGACATGAGACACACAGATAGACACACAGTGTGCAGCATGCGTGGCTCACCCACCCATGAATAAAGGCATGCCAGACATCCCTATGGCTCCGTGAATATTTTTCCGTCTGCATGAATACTATGAACCTCACAGGTTTTGAAGGGTGGCAACACAGTACACTAACCCACCCACCCAAGAATCACCACCAGAAGGGCCCAATTTGCTTGTGGGAAGCGAGAGAAGTGATGGAAAGTGGGACAAGAGCTGAGCAAGTGGCATTGGTCCCTCTCTGACCCCTCTTCCACAGACAGCACCACTATGCAGAAAAGTGTGTTGCCCCACCCTGGTGAATACCTAGGGCTCCACCCCTTAACATGTAACAGGTGCACTAAGACAAAGAAATATGGCCCAAATGAAAGAACAGATCAAAACTCCAGAAAAAAGAACTAAGAAATGGGGAGATAGACAACCTATCAGATGCAGAGTTCAAAGCACTGGTAATCAGGATGCTGATGGAATTGATTGAGCTCAGTCACAAAATGAAGCAAGAAATGAAGGCTACACAAAGTGAAATAAAGGAAAATATACAGGGAACCAATAGTGAAGGGAAGGAAACTCAAATCAATCAGTTGGCACAAAAGGAAGAAGTAAACATCCAACCAGAAGAGAATGAAGAAATAAGAATTAAAAAAAAATGAGGAGAGATTTAAGAACTTCTGGGACAACTTCAAATGTTCCAACATCTGAATCATAGGGGTGGCAGAAGAAGAAAAAGAGCAAGAAATTGAAAACTTATTTGAAAAAATAATGAAGGAAAACTTCCCTAATCTGGTGAAGGAAATAGACTTCCAGGAAGTCCAGGAAGCTCAGAGAGTCCCAAAGAAATTGGACCCAAGGAGGAACACACCAAGACACATCATAATTAAGTTACCCAAGATTAACGATAAGGAGAGAATCTTAAAAGCAGGAAGAGGAAAGGAGACAGTTATCTACAAAGGAATTCCCATAAGGCTATCAGCTGATTTCTCAAAAGAAATCTTGCAGCCAAGAAGGGACTGGAAAGAAGTAGTTGAAGTCATGAAAGGCAAGAACCTATATCCAAGATTGCTCTTTCTAGCAAAGTTATCATTTAAAATGGAAGGGCAGATAAAGTACTCCCCAGACAAGGTCAAGTTAAAAGAGTTCATCATCACCAAGCCCTTATTATATGAAATAGTAAAGGGACTTATCTAAGGGGGAAAAAAGAAAATCAAAACTATAAACAGTAAAATGACAACAAACTCAACTATCAACAACTGAACCTAAAGAACAAAAACTAGGCAAATACAAGAACAAGAACAGAACCATAGAAATGAAGATCACATGGAGAGTTATCAGTGGGGAGGGAGAGGGGGAGAATGGAGGGAAAAGGTACAGGGAACAAGGAGCATAATAGGTAGGTACAAAATAGACAGGGGGAGGTTAAGAATAGTGTAGGAAATGGAGAAGCCAAAGAACTTATATGTATGACCCATGGACATGAACTAAGGTGGGGGGAGGAAAATGGTGAAGTAGGGGACTGCAGGGAGGAGGGGGATAAAGGAGAGAAAAAAATTGGGACAACTGTAATAGCATAATCAATAAAATATGCTTTAAAAGATCCCCAAAATAAGAAAACAAACTGCCTGATTAAAAAAGAGCCCAAAGACCTTAACAGACACTTCATCAAGGGAAATATGGAGATGACAAATAAACACATGAAAACATATTCCACACCATGTATCATCAGGGAAATGAAAATTAAAACAATGAGATACCACTACACAACTACTGCAATAGTCAAAACCCAGAACACTGACAATACCAAATGCTGATGAAGATGTGAAGCAAGAGGAACTCTCATTCATTGCTGGTGGGGATTCAAAATGGTACAGCCATTTCAGAAGACAGTTTGGCAATTTCTTACAAAATTAAACATACTTTTAGCATACAATTAGCAATCACACTCCTTGTATTTACCCAAGGGAGTTGGAAACTTATGTGCACACAAAAGCCTACACAAAAATGTTTATATCTCCTTTATTCATTATTGTCAAAACCAAGATGCTCTTTGGTAGGTAAACTATAATACATCCAGACAATGGCATATTTATCAGCACTAAAGAAAAATGGGCTATCAAGCCATATGAAAACATAGAGGAAATTTAAAATGCATATTACTAAGTAAAAGAAGACAATCTGAAAAGGCTATATCCTGCATAATTCCAACTATATGACATTCTGGAAAAGGCAAAACAATGGAGATAGTAAAAAGATGAGTGGTTGGTTACCAGGTCAAGGAGGAATCAGTAAGCAGAGCACAAAGGATTTTTAGGGCTGTGAAAATATTCTGTATGACACTATGAATGCATGTCAATACACATTTGTCCAAACCCATAAAATATACAAGACCAAGAGTGAATGGAAAACAGTATGAAATTTCCTCAGAAAACTAAAAATAGAACTGCCTTTTGACCCAACAATTTTACTGCTGGGATTATACCCTAAGAGCCCTGAAATACCAATCCAAAAGAACCTTTGCACCCCAAGGTTCATAGCAGCACAATTTACAAAACCAAATGCTGGAAGCAACCTAAGTGTCCATCAGCAAATGAATGGATCAAAAAACTATAGTACATTTACACAATGGAATTCTATGCAGCAGAGAGAAAGAAGGAGCTCCTGCCCTTTGCAACAGCATGGATGCAACTGGAAAGCATGATGCTAAGTGAAATAAGCCAGGTGGTGAGGGACAAATACCATATGATCTCACCTTTAACTGGAGCCTAATCAACAAAAGAAAAAAGGAAGCAAAATATAACCAGAGACATTGAAATCAAGAACAATCTAACAATAGCTAGAGGGAAAGGGAAGGGGACAGTGGGGAGCAGCGTTTTCAGGAACTACTATAAAGGACACATGGACAAAACTAAGGGGGATGGTGGTGTTGGGAACAGCCCTGCCTGGTTTCAGAAGCTGTAACCCCCGCCAAGGCTAAGGCTGAGAGAACAATCTTGGAACCATAAGCCACCAAGGAGACAAGCTTATCTCCCTGGCAGGAGTGCCGCTTCTGCTCCTTTTACTTTATCCATAACTGGCCCCCAATGCTTGGTCGGTTAGCCAATGACAGGTAAGATTCACCAAGGGGGGAAAGACCTAAGACAGGCACGATCATGGGGGAGGCCCCCAATGAAGGACTTTGGGAGCTATAGCAAAAGGGGGTGATGGACCCTCACCCCTCAGCTTTGACAAAGCCTGAGTCCTCACTGTCTGTGAGAAAATCTCCTAATCTCTTGGCTACCTTACTTCCCTTGCTCCACCTAAGCCTGAAACAATTACAGAGGGTGGTGCAGTCCTGTGCTGGAAAGGGCTGGTTCCCCAGGTGATCAGGACTAAGAAAGAATATGTAAAATCCTGTGAAACCTGCTTTGTTTTTGATAAGGGTCCAAGAAGAAGTAAGTTTGTTCCTTAAAGTTTTTACAGCTCTTTAGCTATCTGACCTTGACTCAAAATAGGCCCTCAGAGTTCTTTATTATCCATTGTTTCATCCTTACTTCCTGGCAATGATTAATGAGCTTTACCTGAATTCTTGTGCAAATGAACCCAATAAAAGCCTGCTCAGGCAGGAGAATGAGGCGCTCTCTCCTAGGGAGGGTGGCCAAGGTGTTCCCCACTAGAGAGAGTTGGCCATTCCATCCCTATTTTCCCACAGGACCTGGTTGTCTCTGTGTGTGTTTTTCTCATGTTTCCAGGAGCCATCCGCAGCATTCCGCAGTCACTGCTGGTTGGTGGCTGCGACATGGTGGAAGCAAGGAAGGGAGATGGATTTGGCTGGGGTCATGGGTAGTGGTGGGGAGAAAATGCAAACAATTATAATTGAACAACAATAAAGTAATTAAAAAAAAAAGACCAAGAGTGAACCCTAACATTAACTATGGATTTTGGGTGCTGTGTCAATGCAGGTTCATCAATTGTAACAAATATACAACTGTAATGTGGGATATTGATAATGGGGAACACCACATATATATGGGGAAGGAGTATATGGGAAATCTTTGTACCTTCCATTCAATTTTGCTATCTAAAAATGCTCTTAAAAAATACAGTCTAATATTAATAATAAAAGTGGAAAATAATCTTATTCATAATAGAGAAGGAAAATATCTTTGAATAAATGTAACAAGAAACATAAAAGCTTAAGCTATAAAATTTTATTAAAAGACATAAAACAAAATGATCCTGGATGAGAGGACAATGGAATAATATATCTTCCAAAATTAATATAATGATTTATTAAGAATTCCAATCAGAATACCAGGAAAATGTTTACATGCTAGATAAGAGGATCTCAACATTTCCTTTGAAAAATAAATGTACAATAATTGCCCCCAAAAGTTTTAAAACAAAAATGGTGAGGGAGCTTACCCTTCCATGTATTAAAACTAATTTTATAGCCATTATAAACTCTATAGAATTGGCATAGGAACAGACAAATAGATCAATGGAAAGAGAAAAGAGAACCCAGAGCAGATCCAAGGGTATATGAGAACTTACTATATGATAGAGGAAGCGCACCAGTTCCAAGGGGAGAAATGAATTATTTCATTTATAGTGTTGGCATAACTGGAAAGTGTCTGGAAAAAATTTAAAAGCCTGTTCCCCATACCATATTACAAAATAAATTCCAAGAGAGATTGAGTTTTAACATCAACAATAAGCAATAAATGTTTAGAAAACATTGGAAGAAAATGTTTGCTTAAACTAAAGAAGGTCTTAGGCAAAACAAAAATCTCAGAAGTCAAAAGAAAGAAAGAATAAGAGATTTGACTACAAAAGAATGTTTGCCATGTTGTCAACAACATGGTGTGATATGTGGTGACAAAAGACACCACAAATCAAAAGATGATCAGTAGTCTGAAATGAAATATTTGTATCATTATGACAACTTTAGGATTAACATCCTTACTATTTTTAATTATATAAATGAATAATAAAAAAGAAACAGTCCTCCAAAATGTGAAAATAATATATAGACAGGCAGTTCACAAGAGAGAAAATGCAAATAACCAATATGTTTATGAAAAGATATTCAATCTCACTAGTATTCAGAGAATTGGAAACAAAAACAATGAATTATCAGACAAAAAGTTGAAATACTGGCAGCATCAGTTTTTGTGAGAATGTGGGCTCTCATACATTGTTGGTGGTGGTGTGAATTGCTCTATTTTTCAAAAATTAAACTCTTTCAATGTATGCTAAAACTGGATGTACCCAGCAATCCTACTTCAAAATATCTATTTTACAGAAATAAAAGCTTTAATACTTACATACACAGGATCTCAGTTGCAATATTATTTATAACAGCAAAAAAATAGAAACAATTGGAAAGTATATCCCTAATTCATATGGCTAAATAAATTACAGCAAATTTTTGTATAGATACATGCAGCTCAAATGATTCAGGCCTCAACACATTGATCTGGAAAGATATTCATGACATATTGTCAAGTGAAAATCAAATTGCAAAATGATAGATATAATATGACTTCACCTCTTTAATACAAACCAGTCTGATAAGAGATTCGCTTTTCTATAAAGTAGGAAAAGAACAAGAATTATATCCAATTATCTGATGATAGGAGAAACCAGAAGCAAGGAAAGGAGAGGATTAAGTTTTCTTTTTTATGCTGTTCTTTGTATTTAAAATTGTTTCAATCAACATGTGATACATTTATAATTTTTTTAAAAAAGTCATATAAGGCCAAGAGAATTCTGTAGCAGGTAGAAAGAAGATCGTGGGCTTGTTATTTCCCTGGTGTGAATCAGCAGTGCCAGGTAGGGCGGTGGGAGGTGGAGGCGGGGTGCAGACCCAGCCCCAGCTTCCTGTGTGGGAGATGGAGGGAATGAAAGTTATTAGGTTAGGGTGCGGCCAGGCTTCTGATTTAGAGGACAGCCCCATGCCTGGTGTCCTGCATGGTGACATGAGCCAGTGCCCTGTGGCCTCACGTGGCACCAATCATAAACTCCACACCAATCCTCCCTACAGGGAGGGAAACCCTGTTCTTCACTCCAAAGTCACCTTGACTCCCAAAGCCACACTGTGAGTCCTGTGACTGAAGCCTCTGGGTCTTTCCCTTAGCTTTCATCTTTAAAGAAAAATTAAATGTTAGGCCTTTATAAACTACCCTCATGAAACTCAAACCTGTGTTGTGAAATTCCTTTCAAGAACTAAATGATTGAAATGTGGAGCCTTGGTGATGTTTTGCTCACTCAAAGCTCTGTGTCAGTGAATGGCTTTCGGCTTCTCCTTGACTTCTGTTTCTGAGCAATCGCTGGTCAACCTGCTCCAGACACATCTACTTCATAAACTAAGGATGGGGGTCAGAACTCACAACAGCACTCAGTTTCAAAAATTTTTCTTTTTGGTATCACAATTTACCTCAGCCTTTTGATTATTAATTTGTTGGATTTAAATTGAAGGGAAATTTGAGACTTGCACAAAGAGAGGAGCCTTTTATGGAGACTTCCATCTGGGGAGCAGATTTACGAGGCCCTTTGAGACCCAGAATAACTTCACTGTGATGAAGCACAAGGCAGGACTCCTCCCCTCCCCCCGCTCCTGAGCGGAGGGTGTAGGGATCAGAGAAACTGAAATGCAGAAAGATACACAGATGAGAGGGTTCAGGAGACATCATGGTTGAGCCCCAAATGAAGCCAAACATTTTCGAGGGAGTCAATAAAGCTGGGCTATTCTTTAAGACTGATTATTTTTTTAATGACTTCTCAACCAGGAGTCTACTCCGGGCTTTGGAAGCTGCATTTGAAATACAGGGATGGAAGTGACAGAGTGATGTAGCAGGGCAGCTGCCAGCCTCAAGTGAACATGTGCAGAATGTCATAAAGGAGCAGAAGAGCCAGGAGCCCCGCATCGCACTGAGGGGCCCTCCACCCTTCACAGCCTCCCTACAGAACACATGTTGGCAAGTAAGCAGAAAGATCAATGGCTCGTTGTGCCCCGAAATGGAATTAAAAGTGAGCAATTTAATAGCAAGATTCAAAGCAGAAAGCAAAGTAGCCTTTCCACAGGTTTATTGTCAGAAATATTTTTCCAATCATTTTTTGCTTGGCTTTACAGTCTTTAGTATTGAAAGAGGACCTCAAAATGCTATTCTGGGAGACTGGAAAGAATATTAATTCTTAGTGCAAAAGATGACACAGGATGTGAAAATAAGCAGGCCAAATTGAAAGCAGGGGCTGGAATGGAAACAAAGGGCCCCATCCAAAAGCTGTAAGTGAGAGCAGCACTGTTCCCAAGGGCCAAAAGGTGGACACAGCCTGAGTGTCTGTCAATGGATGAATGGATACATGAAATGCAGTGCATGTACACATTGGTATATGATTCAGCCTGAAAAAGGAAGGAAATCCTGACACATGCTACAATAGGGATGCACCTTGAGGACAGTATGTTCAGTGAAATAAGCAAGTCACAAAAAGACAAATATTGCTTGCTTCCACTGATATGAGGTACCCAGAGCACTCAAATTCATAGAGAGAGAAGGCAGAATGTTGGGGGCCAAGAGCTGCAGAGAGGAGAGGATAGGAAGTTAATGTTTAATGGGCACAGAGTTTCAGTGTGGGAAGGTGAAAAAGTCCTGGAGATGGATGGTAGAGATGGTTGCATAACAAAGTGAGGGTCCTAAATGCCACTGAACTGTACACTTAAAATGGTTAAGATGGTAAATTTGGTTATTTTATTCTAGAAGAATAAAAAAATAAGCAGGCAAGGCTAACATTTTTTCATGAATTCAACAAGTACTGCTTGAGCATCCATTCCATGTCAATGACATGTTCCCACGCAAAACCACACACTGAGAAAACAGGATGAATAATCCAAGTCAGGCCCTGACTAAATGTCATCCCGTATACCAAAAAGGTTGCACGTTCAACTCTCAGTCAGGGTACATACCTAGATTTCAGGTTTCAGGTTTGATCCCCAGTCAGGGTGCCTACCAGAGGCAGCCAATAGATATTTCTCTCTTACATTGATGTTTCTCTCTCTCTCTCCCTTCCCCTCTTTACAAAATCAATAAACATGTCCTTGGGTGAGGATTTTTAAAATAATAATAATAATCCAATTCAGGTTTGATTCACATGCTGCCAAACATCTCATTGAGAATAGAAGAGAATAAGTACATTCAATCACTTAAATATTTCCATCCCAAAATTGGGAGTCCTAAAGACAGATTACATATTCCAAAAATCTCATTTGCTTCTGTGCTAGTTTAATTGCCCAACACTCATCATTTTGCCTGTGGCCAAAAGCAAAGCAACAATTCAAATGTTTTTAGGGTAGCAAGCTCATTTTATATTATATATGACCTTGACCACAAGTACCTTCAGAAGACACTGAACTATTACTCCTTTGAGCCCTCCCACTTTGTTCTGAGGGAATGGACCACACAAACACAGGTGTGTTTTAAGTGAGACAAAAAACACCAAGAGTCTGAGACGGTAAGACTCATCAGGGTGAGGCCCCAGTCAACAGTAAAGTTAGAGATAACTTCAGTTCTCTTTAAGTTTCAGTCCATGACACACATGGCAGTGTGCGGTAATGGGAACAGCTAGACAGAAGTGCAATTTAATCCTCCACCATGGAATTAACTATGTGATGTTGAGCCAAAGCAAGTTTCTGAACCTTGTACCCTCAGACTTCAGGTAGGGGAAATCACTGTAATTTCACTGAACAGAGTTCTCTCAACAGGAGGGCTGGGAGATGGAGGCTGTTATCCCCCACCCATCCCTTTTCAGAGTCCCCCTGGGGCCCAGGGATAGGGCACAGTTGATAGGAGACTATATTTTAAATATAATTCAGAAATCAAATGCATTTTTGTAAACCAACAATTAAATATCAGAAACAGAAATCAGGGGGTGAAATCCCGTTTGATAGAGCAACAAGAAAAATAAAGTACACAGGAATAAACCTAACCAAGGAGGTAAAAGACCTGTACTCAGAAAACTACACAACACTAAAGACAGAAATTAAGGAAGACACAAACAAATGGAAGCATGTACCATGCTCATGGATTAGAAGAATTAACATCATGAAAATGTCTATACTACCCAAAGCAATTTATAGATTCAATGCAATATCTATTAAAGTACCAATGACATATTTCAGAGATATAGAACAAACACTTTAGAAATTTATACGGAACCATAAATGACCTGAATAGTTGCAGCAATTTCTAGAAAGAAGAACAAAGTGGGAGGGATCACAATACCTGATACCAAACTGTGTTACAAGGCAACTGTAATCAAAACAGCCTGGTACTGGCATAAGAACAGACACATAGACCAATGGAACAGAACAGAGAGCCCAGGAATAAACCCAAGTCTCTATGAACAATTAATATTTGACAAAGGGGGAAGAAGCATAAAATGGAGTAAAAATAGCCTCTTCAACAAATGGTGTTGGGAGATCTGGACAGCTACATTCAAAAAAATGACATTTGATCACCAACTTACACCATACACAAAAATGAATTCAAGGTGGATAAAAGACTTAAATATAAGTCATGACACCATAAAAGTCCTAGAGGTGAACATAATCAGGAAAATCTCAGACATTCCATGCAGCAATATCTTCGCTGATATGTCCCCTAGAGCAACGGACATAAAGGAAAGAATAAACACGTGGGACCTCATCAAATTAAAAAGCTTCTGCATGGCTAAAGAAAACAGCATTACAATGAAAAGAGAACCAACTATATGGGAGAACATATTTTCCAATGATACCTCAGACAAGGGTTTGATCTTGAAAATATATAAAGAACTCATGTGAGTCCACTCCAGGAAGACAAACAATCCAATTAAAAATGGGCAAAAGACTCGAACAGACAATTCTCCAAGGAGGACATACAGAGGGCCCGAAGACAAATGAAAAGATGCTCAGCATCACTAGCCATCAGAGAGATGCAAATTAAAACCACAATGAGATACCACTTCACACCAGTCAGAATGGCAATTATAAACAAATCAACAAACAAGTGTTGGAGAGGATGTGGAGAAAAGGGAACCCTAGTGCACTGTTGGTGGGAATGCAGAGTGGTGCAGCCACTGTGGAAAACAGTACGGAATTTCCTCAGAAAACTAAAAATGGAACTGCCTTTTGACCCAACAATTCCACTGCTGGGATTATATCCTAAGTACCCTGAAACACTAATCCAAAGAACCTATGCAACCCAAGGTTCATAGCAGCACAATTTACAAAACCAAGTGCTGGAAGCAACCTAAGTGCCCATCAGCAAATGAGTGGATCAAAAAACTATGGTACATTTACACAATGGAATACTACACAGGCAAGAGGAAGAAGGAGCTCCTACCCTTTACAGCAGCATGGATGGAACTGGAGAACATTATGCTAAGTGAAGTTAGCCAGGCAGTGAGGGACAAATACCATATGATCTCACCTTTAACTGGAACCTAATCAACAAAAGAAAAAAAGGTGCAGAATATAACCAGAGACATTGAAATTAAAAACAATCTGACAGTAAACAGAGGGAAGGTGGGAGGGGTAATGGGAGGAAGGGTTTTCAGGAGCAACTGTAAAGGACACATGGACAAAACCAGGGTGGCAGGGGTGGGGTGCAGCAGAAGCAAGGGAGGGAGGTGGGTTTGGCTGAGGTTGGAGGGGAGTGGTGGGGGGAATAAATGCAGACAGCTGTAACTGAACAACAATAACATACTTTAAATAAATAAACAAACACTACCTCACCCCATTAGTTATAATACACCCTGCGTCTAACAGAGGGTCATTATCATGGCAGCTCTGGCAGGATTTAACGAGGAAGATATTAAACACATTTGGTCAAGCACCTAATAAGTAGTCAATATTATTAATATTAGCTTCCTTCAGGCCTCTAAACAAAATGTGTTTGAGTAAAGTCACTTCTGTGAAGGGTCAATAATTTTGGGGGCATCCCTTCAGATTTCTCCCTTCAAAACTCCTACATATAATGCACATAAAACATGTGGTTTTGCCTTCATCACTCATGTATTCACTTGCAGGTGATATTTGTTGAGCATCTTCTGTATTAGAGCGAGGTGGGCCTGGCTGTCTGCTGTGGCTGCTAAGCAGTAAAACCACAAAAGGACTTGCTTCACAAGGAAGTGGGCAGACCCAGCCATGCAGACGCGGCCCAGCCCCCAGCAGAGCAGCTGGAGACTGCTCACTCACTGAGGGCGGAAAAGACCACAGATCTTGGGGGAAGGAGGCCCTGGGAGCTTGTCCACTGACTCTTTTGTAGCCATTACTCATATTTCCCTTGTGCTCTTGGGCAGCTTGCAAGTAAACCAAACTGTAAAAATTTGTCCCACTAACTTGTGCAGAGCCTGAAGGTCATTTTGCCAACTTTGACTCCAGGACTGAGCTCAGGCCCTATGGGAAGTGCTAGCATCACAAACCTGGGGAGGCAACTTAGTACAATGGTGCCAACAACATGCATAAATGTTAGCAAAACATGGATTTAATATTGACTGGATCACCTAACAGCAGGGTGACCTCAGTTAAGAATTTAACCTTTCTGGGTCTTTATTTCCTCATCTATAGAACAGAGGTGGAAAAAACTCACAGAGTTGTGTGAAAATTGGGGCAAAACACATAACAAGATATAGCAAATAGTAAGTGCCCAATAAATAATAATAAATAGCATCATGAAGGAACACGACTCAGGCTTTCTGCTCACATTAATACCTAACATTTATTGAGCATTTGCTTTGTGAAAGTTACATAACTTTCACATATACAAACACACACGCAACCTCAGGACTCACAGTCATTTTATGAGGAAAATGGTATCTTTGTTTTGTAGATGAAAAAAATAATACTTAGAGAGATGAAATACCCAGCATAAGGCCACAAAGGGAGTAGCAAGCAGAGCTGGGATTCAAAGCCAGTCTATGGCACTCGAAAGCATTTTTGTTTATTATCTGAGGCAAAGTGTTTAATCCTTATCTACCAAACAAATATATGATGGTAAGGTCCACTCCACCTCCCTCCCAAAGTGAGGGTCCACTGACATGATAAATACAGAAGGTACATACAGTCTATGTAAAGAGGTGGACAAATGCAAGGTGAAGTCAATATTAAAAGGCATGGACTCTGCTCAGAGAACCACAGTTTAGTGGGGGAAGACAAACAAGGCCACCAGTAACTAAACCCAACGGTAGGAAACAATCCACCATGAGAGTGGTACCAATGCAGGACAAAGAGGCTGTTATTCCTTTCCTTTTTCTTTCCTTCTTTTTGGGGGGGCAGGAGGACTAAGTGTTCATACTCCACAGGCAGAAGACAGAGGGGCACATCAGTCAACTCCCTCAAAGTGACTTTGAAAGAATACATTTGCTTAGACTTGAATTTGCTTTGGCAGGAGAGGCTACATGAGACAGCTATAACATACACATACATTATATTGTCTTTGTACTTGCTCTGAAGATGTTTTATTCAAATAATTATGCGTCCTGAATGGGTTGTCATTTACCTACGAAACAGCAGGGAAATCATCAGGACTGTCTTCTGAATGAGCACTCTTGGGAGGAGGAAATAGGCAGCCCTGTGACCATAGGCCTGACAAAGACAGGACCCAGGACCTCAAAGCCACACCGCATCAGAGTGATGAGGGACCTTGAAGACCATGGGGTTCACTCTTGCCTCAGCCCCCAGCCAATGCTTGCAGCCCTGAGCCAGAGAGCTGGTCAGCCCCTACTAGAATATTCTCAGGACATTCAGCACCCATTGCTGTTCCCTCCTTGTATCCCTCTGCTGTGGCTTCTGACCATAAAACTCAGCTACATCCCCTGGGTAGGTAGGAATTTCCTGAGGAATGACTTTAGTAACATGTTCACAGGCTTGGTGCTTTTGACAGCTTGTAGGAGTTTAAACTGAGAACGGAATTCTCTTCTTTTGAAAACAGGTCCCAACAGCATGTGTTATGAATAAAACCCCCTTTTCCACATAGACATGGTATTTTTGTCATTTGCACTTGACCAGTATGGCCTTGGTCAGTCCATCACTGTCCCTAGCCTGCCTATTCTCACAGCTGAAGTTTATAGACTCTACCCTACAAGCCCAGCTCAGCTATAGTACCCAGGATCAGGACCCACCCCAGGCAGGAGGGGTTTAAGGACTGTTAGCCCAACCCTCTGACACTAATTATCTCATCCAACTGTGTCTAATATTTCATCCAGCTGTGAGTTTGTGGATTGCTCCAGACACCACAGCCCTACCCTACATTTCACTTCTGAAAAGTGAAATCTCATCTCATTCCTCTTGTCTGGTTATTCTGGAAATCGGCTTACTCTCCCCAGTTCGTCTCAAATATCCCTTGGGCAGGGGCTTCACTTTGCTTTTGCTGGTTATGGAGCATGCTACTCCAAGGGCCCACCAGGCCCACAGGCAGCTCAGAACACCTGCTCTCCACCAGACCACCTTGCCACCTTGGGCTCTGCTTGAGCCCAGTGTCAGACCTTCTCCCAAAGTACCCAACGGTAGAGCAGCCTGAGAGGTAGATTGTGACCCACCCCATTGTCCACTCTCAAACTATGTCTTTGTTCTAAGGATTTCTAACTATAATACACGTAGAATCAACAGGGAGCAGAGTGGTAACAGGAAGTAGAGAGAAGTACAAGGAATGGCAGCAGAGGGACCATGAAGAGGCAGGAAAAGAGCCAGTCTAAACAGCAAGAGAGCAGAGGCAGAGATAGTAGAAGTAGCAGGGTTCCCCCACCCCCACCTCCCCAGTTTCAAGGGAAGAATGACTGGTTGCTAGAGGAACACTAGACCTTGAACAACGCCCCCATTCTCCATGAGACCTATGGAAATGTTTCCCACCTCCCTTCCTTCCCTGGGCATCCCTTACACCAAACCCCACCACCTGAGGCCATCCACCCTAGTCTCTGCTTTTTACCACCTGAAAGAGCCAAACTAGCTCAGCAAGGATCTTTTCCAGGGACTGGGTCCATCCCTGAGCCATGATCAGGTCTCCCATCCTGCTGTGTCCACTGAGACATGCCCAGGCCTGAATCAGAGCACAGCAGCCTGTGGCCCACACAGGTTCTCAGAAACAGCACGTGCTCCAGAACAGGAAGACGGCACTCTGCAGCTGTCCGTGCTTTTTCTGGCAAGCTCCATTTTTCTCTCTGGTCATTTCCTCATCCGTAAACTGAAAGCATCAGTACCTGCTCTACAAACTCACGAGAAAGCTGGGAGGGGATCAGATGAGGTCATGGAAGGGCAAGTTGTCTGAAGAACCAGTTGTATGCAAATGGAAGGTAGTATTACATTTGTGATAAATTACCATCTACCTGTCAGTGCCGTTGCCCACCCATGCTGACACAGTGCTCTGTGCAGTGCTGTCCCCCCTCGTCCTTCCCTCTACCCTCTGCAGGTTGCCATCCTTCACCTCAGACCCACAAAGCCAGCCCACCCCTTGCAAGCCCTTCCATAGTTGCTTCCTTTGACAAGAACCTCTGCTTTATCAGGGCAAACTCCCAAACCTTGCTTCTCACTGCATCCCTCTTTTTCTCCACTTTTACAGAACCTGAGCCTCCCCCACCCCAAAAGTCTAATTTCCCTGGGGGCCATCAATATCACTCAGAGACCCTGCAACTCTTCCAATACCAACAGATGCAACAGGTGAACCAGAGGGCCCCTGGTCAAAATTGCCAACATACCCAGTTGAGTTCATCAAACTGTCCCTTGTCCACTCTTTCAAACTTTCACATCCTGGACTTCAAGACTAAAAGGCACTTAAATCAACGGCCTGCTCTGGCTCTAGCTGACCTCACTGACCTTCAGTGGCCAGGTGCTATACCAGTGGTTCTCAAAGTGAGGCCCCCAGACCACCTGGGAACTCATTAGAGATGCATATGCTCAGGCCCCATCCCAGATCTCCTGAGTCAGAAATTCTGGGGACGGGGCCCAGCTCTGTGTTTAATAAGCCCTCCAGCTGATTCTGATGCACTTTCAACGTGAGACTCACTCTCCTAAATTATAAGCTTCTCATCCCCCGACTGCACCAAGTCCACCACATGCCTCCTCGGCTCCCACTGAAGGCATGTTTGGAGACTTGCCCCAGTGGAACCGAAGAACATCTTCCACTCACGAATTATGAATGCCAATAGGTTTGCTCCCACCCTGGCTCAGCCTCATTCCCAGTCCCTTGGATGATTTCCCATAATAATATCTCCAGATGTCCTTCTTTCTCTCTAAAGCTCCCATTCTGTCTTGCTCTCCCTTTCATTAATTATGTCCTCTTGTTTCCTGGAGAAGGCTGCTGAGGGTCACAATAATGGGCACTGCACTTAAAGATGGGAGACCAAGTGTCACCACTAGCGCTATGGGAGCTGAGGAAACTAGGTAAGTGAGCAGCAAAAGGAAGGACCTGGCCCGGGGCTCAGCAGGATCATGGAGCACCACTGCCCAGGGCCCTCTGCTCCTCATCTCTTCTCAGATCTCTGCTTCTTTGGAACAGTAAGACCTGCTTCATATCGGCCATATCATAAGTTGTATGCAGAATAAGATGGTGGACAGGAGAGCACTTGGTAAACACTAAGCCTCTACGATCTGAGTGTGTGGATCAGCCGCACTGGCATCTCCTGGGAGTGTGTTAGAAATGCAGAGTCTCAGGCTTCACCCAGCCTGACTGAATCAGATCCTGCATTTTAGCAAGACTCCCAGGGCATTCATCTGCACTTTAAAGTCTGAGAAGTGTGATTAGAAGAACTTGGAAAACATAAGATATCATATATGCGTTACTATCTTCAAGTATCTCCATCAGCCTTCTCTTCCTCTCAACACGGTAGTGCTCCTCCCCACCTCCAGAAGAAACGCTGTCCCCTTTCCTAGGTCTAAAGCCATCATTCTTCACCAACTGGCACATTAGAATGTGCTGGTGTGGCTCAGTGGATTGAGCACTGGCCTGCAAACTGAAAGGTTGTCGGTTCAATTCCCAGTCAGGACACATGCCTGGGTTGTGGGCCAGGTCCCCAGCTGAGGACATGTGAGAGGCAATCAATTGATGTATCCTCTTGATCGCTGATGTTTCTCTCCCTATCTTTCTCCCTCCCTTGCCCTCTCTCTAGAAATAAATAAATAAATAAATAAAATCTTAAAAAAAATTCCCAGATAACTCAAAAGTGGGCCCAGGGTTGGAACACCCCACAAGCCAACCACACTGCAGTACCATAGTATCATCTCCTGAGACACTCTGCTGCCACACTCTCTGCCTCCTCTCTGCCTCTCCACTTGCTCCCACCCCTGCTTTATCCACTGAGTTTTCTGATCCCCATCCCCTTTATATCCCCACCCCCAGCTTGCTTACTTTTCTCTTTGGTTCCTATCACTGTGCCTGGCTTTCACTTAACGAGAGTTCAATATACAGGGGCCAGCAGAAGTAAAGCCTGCTTGAGTGTGGTTGGTAGGGTAATACTATGGGTGTAATAATTTGTAGTTTTAATTTGAATATTTCACCTAAAATGTCATATGGTGTGCTTGAGCATGATACTGTTATGTTATAGAATTGCATGTTTATGATTCTGTAATAAAAGATTTTGTAATAAAAAAGTTATTTGTACCAGACCCCATACACACTGACAAGGATTTTTAACCTCACACATAGACAACACCTTTCAGCTGGGTTTGAACTCTCCCCTTGATCTCTTTCTCCTTCCAGCTCTCATACTGCCCTGGTTTCTTTCCCAGCCAGTCCACATACACACAGCCCCTGCCTGCTGCCTCTGTTTCCTCAACAGGATGACACCCTGCTCTCCTTAAGTTCAAAAGCCTCCCCTGTCACCTCTCTGAGGCAGTCATACCACAGCCTTCAGACTACCCACTCAAAGCTGGAGAACTCTATAAAAAGTTGTTAAGAGTTCATTGCTATTAGGTAAACAAGGGAGGAGTCTTCTTAGGACCTCCAGTTCCCATGAAACAATAGATCAAAGAGGAGCCCAAATATGCCAAGGAAACACCTGCCCTAGCACCAGGGACCTCAAGGGATCTTTTTCTTTCTGAGGAAAATGAGCCAGAAAGGAGATCCACCTGGACCTGAAGCAGAATCCAGACAGAACCAGAAGAACGTACATCTTGAGGAAATACGGGAAAAAGCCCCAGGGGCTGACCCCTGGCACTGAACAAAGGAATCAGGAGCTTGTTGCTCTAGGAGGCAGTACTGAAACTAAATAAAGCTGTATGGACAATCCCCTCCCAGTGTGGTACCCTCAAACACACATACCTGTAGCCTGCAGGCATTGAATTCTAGGAGCCAGACTTGAAAATAAGCCATTACTCACTACTTAGTCATCATTTATCCTTTAATCATTTATTCATCAAATATGTGATCAATGTTAGGTGAGAGAAACACACATGGTCACAACACAGCTCCTGATGCAAGGATCCCAAAGTCTAGCAGGGGTGTACAACCTGTGGCCCATGGACCACGTGCAGCCCAGGATGGCTATGAATGCAGCCCAACACGAAATCGTAAATTTCCTTAAAACAGTATGAGATTTTCTGTGTGATTACATGTTGCGATGTGTTTAATGTGTGGCCCAAGACAGCACTTCTTCCAGCGAGGCCCAGAGACGCCAAAAAGTTAGACACCCTGGAGAGGGAAAGGAGAAAATATAAACGGATTACAAAGTGATGCCAATAGGTTTTTATTTTTTAAAGGGAAGTAACCAATGTTATGGGACCACAAAGGAGGGAGCCCCCTGTGGGGCCAGGAGATAAGGCAAGGTTCATGGTCCTGTGATCACCAAAAGCTCCCAGGATGAAAGCAGAGACTCGTGGGGACCCTACCTTATAAAATGTGATCCCTTTCACCTCTTCTTTCCATTCCCCATAATTTACTGAAATTAGGAGATCAAACATCACCATTTTTAAGGTTCCTTGTCAGAATTGTGAAATGGTTGTCTCAAACGGATGTACTGATCCTGCTGGAGAATATGAGAATCTCCATTTTTAGAAACCCTTAAAATCCTTGGGCACTATCACTGAAACAATGAGTGCCACTCTCATAGCTGAACGGAATCTAATGGTTGTGTTGATTTTTATCTCTTTGAGTACTAATAAAATTAAGCATATTTTTTAGATTAATGGCATGGAATTTACCTTTAGTATTCTACTTCCTTCTTTAGTCCCTACTCCAAAACCATGTTATTTTTCCTTTGACAGAGTCTCTTTACTTTGTCCCTGTCTCTCTGTCTTGATGTCCCCAACCCAGCCCAAGTCCACATCACTGCTCCCCTATTTTCCTGGCTTAACTTGGCCCCCTGGCCCCAGTCTTCCCTTCCTTTGGTCCATTCTAAACACTGTTTATGTCACTAAAGCGTCATTTCATCAGATCACTCCATGAGAAACTCAGAGGCTACCAGTTGCCCAAGGATGGAGTCTTCTGCTAGCTTTCCAGGCCTTCCCCAGAGGGGCCCTTTCTGCTATTTGAATATCCTCCTATCCTTCATGTCAGCCCAGCCCTCCACCATCCCTGACTCTTCAGCCAACACTGCACACGCCTTCCGGTCATCACACTTCCAGCTACTCATGGAACCTTTCCCTAGTTACTCAATAGGAGATCTACAACTTGTCTTTCTACAATGCAATATAATTAGCCATTTGTGACTAAGAAAATTGTTTCCTATGGAAACATGTTAGATGTTGATAGGCTGCCTAACCAAAACAGCTAAAACCCGGAACAGAGCTGAACCACAATGCTGATGGTCCTTCCCTACACCCAGGGTTCTGGAAGGTATGTGGCACTTCGAGAAACAGCACATCAAGTCAAAGAGATCGCAGCTCAGTAAAACCCCTATCCTACCATCCACCACACTGTGCCTTTGGGAAGGTTAACTCACTCTCTACACTCCAGTTTCCTTAGCGTCACAAGTTGAGGTTTCCAGTGTGAAGTTGCTGAGGTGGAGCTTGGCTCACAAGCCATTTCTTAGGAATTAATGCTTGCAGACAGAGGAAGTCGGGGGAATCAAGGTTGGGTAGAAGAAGAAGCTAAATTGCAGCAAAGCTTCAGCCAACCCTGTGGGGAAGCCTGGATCATACGTGGTGCATCAGAGTTGGCCCTTTTTGGCTGAGGTGGCCAGGCTTTTACACTCTGGCTTGGCTCCACCATCTATGTAGACACCCCGGGGCACATATGACATTGAACAAGAGGCTGACTGCTAGGGGCTCTCTGCTGACAGCAGTTCCCCCCCTGCTGGGAAGTACAGGCTTTCCTCCCAGGAGGGCCTGGCTGTGCATCTCTATGCTCACTACACTGGTGTGTAGAGGGGGATGATAATGATAGGACTGACCTATGTTATTGTGGCAATGAAATAAGCCACATTTAGCACATAGCATACATGGCACAGAGTGGGTATTTTGTAAATGTTTGCTATTATTGCTATTTTCATCACAGGTAGAGTAAGAATTGGAAGGAGAGGTCTCCCCTTTTTTTATTCATCCAAGATATATGTATGGACCACTACCATGTGTCAGGCACTTTTCTACAACTGGAAGCACTGGGCTGAGGATATATGTATTCAATAGGCGGCCATGGCAGGCCTCATCAAGGAGGGAATATTTGAGCCAAGACTTGAAGGAAGTAGAAGCAGGTGGAACAGCAGTGCAACAGCACTATGGAGGGAACTAGCCTAGGATGTTCAAGGCCAGAGGGGCAGAAGAAAATGAGCAAGAAGGAGTGGTGTGGCTGAGGTTGGACAGATGACAAGATCACTTCCCAGGGGGGTTGTGTTCCCAAACAAATCAAACTCAATGTGGTCAAATCTCACCATCAATCAGAGGTTCAGAAATCTAGGTGACAAAGCATCATGATAAGCAACACCCTGTAGGTGTAATCAGCAAAATTAAAACTGTGGGAAACTCCACAGGAAAAATGACCTAGTTTCTTCAAAAGCAACCAAAAATTCTAAAATTTGTTAGGAAAAAAAGGTAATCTATAGATCAGAAAAAGGAATCTATAGATCAAAAAACATGTCAGTCAACCCCACTATATAATGTGGATGCTGACTGAAACAAGTAAACTGTCATAATTAACAGTAACCATCACCATCTTATAATCAAGAAAATGTAAATGCTGAGAGGATATTGAATGATAATAAGACTCTGGAACAGTTCTGGTGGCCAATGATTTAGGGAAAGGAGATGACAGATCTGGAATCTGCTGAGAATTCAGAAAGGCCTCCAGCCCCAGTGCTACAGACAAGCATTTAAATAAAAATTCTTTTTTACTTTCCCAAATTCTTGCCCAATGTGTGCAGGAAGAGCAACCCCAGGCTACCCTGGTCAGTACAGCCAACATACTGAGAACATTCCTGGTCTAGCTCATCCCACCTCCTTTCTTTGTAAGTTTATGTGAGAACCAAGGAAACTTGTCCACCTCAAATTCCAACCATATGCACAGTATAATGTGCACAGATGCAATGTTGCATACTGTGCCATAATTCTCTCTGCCTTCAACACCCCTGTCTTCTCTTCTCAGCTCTGAGGAAGCTCTCTGTCTTCATCTTCATGCTCAGGTCCTGGACTGGAAGTCCAGCTTTTGTCTCAGACTTGATTTGAAGACTGCCCCACCAGACTCTTGATACTTCTTTCCTTAAAAGAAGGCTCACACTCAGTGTACTCTGAAAATCAAATGCATTGCACGTCGAAAAACATGCCCCTAGATCATGTGGAGTACTTTTTAAAGTATTGTAGGAGGGAGGTTCCTGAATCAAATGATTTGTACTGATACCCTTTTTCCCACCAAACTGACTTATTTCACCATTTGATATATGTAAGACACTGCTTCGCTTTGCCTGGTAACTGAGCTCTTCAGAGGCATTTCCCTGTGACTAATACAACTTATACTCTCCCCCAACAGATAGAATTGCATTTGCTTTCTGCTAAGTGAAAGATTTGCTTGAAAGACACAGTATCCAGAAAAGAATAACCAATGATATTCTTCATAAATGCTTTTTCACAGAGGAGTGACAAGAGAAAACAAAACTTGAAGTGGAACCAGTTTTTGGACCTGCCATGAACCAACTATCAGACATTTCTTGCCTCTTGAAATATTAATTTCCTCATCTGTAAAAGAAGACATTTGGACAATGTAATGTTCATGACCCCTTTTACTTTAAAATGCTGTGATCTTTCTAATTGACTGCATTCTCTCACTCATCCTTCATCATTTATTTCCAATGCAGTTATCAGGAATTGAATGTATGTTCAAAACAAAATAAGGTCATAAATGATTACAATGCAATATGTAGTAAAGGTTCAGTAATCAATAGTTGATAAATACATGAACAGATACTCAACCCCACTTAGTAATCAGAAAAATTAAAATGAGATGCTATGTTTCCTCCATCAAACTGGTAAAAATGTAAAGGATTAATAATAACTGTTGGCAAGGATATGAAGAAGCAGGAGTATAACTCAGTTTAAATTTTGGAGGACAAAATGTAAAAGTACAATCCTTTGGCCTGTTCTATGAACCCATACTTTGGAATATTTGTATATGTTACATCATTGTGTATAATAAAACAATACTGAACACAAACTAAGTGTTTCTACAGGATAGTTAAACACAGTACAGCCCTGTTAAAGAATACCTGAAGCCACTAGAAAGAATGAGGTAAATTTGTGTAAACTGATAATAAATTATATTCAAGATACATTGTCAAGGGATAAAAAGCAAGTGACCAAATAATATGTAAAATATGGTCCCATTTCTGCAAACTTCGTCTTCATTCTTGAGTATGTGTGTCTGTGTTAAATGATTTATACGTGCGTATATACAAATAAATGCAGGTAAATATATGGATAGATAAAGATCTGGCCCCCTCTAGGAGGGGAGTGGATTAAAAGAGACATGCAGAGGCTGGGTAGCCACATGTGGTTATATGAATTGAGCACAGGCCAATTTTACAGGTTTAAGGTAGATTTGCATATTTATTGCTATACGACTTTCTGACAGAGGCAGGAGTGCTTTTTCTAATTCACACAAACAATATGGACTATCACAGTCCTACAAAGAGGGACTTTCATCTTTATTTTGTGTACTTTTACATTACTTCTACAACAAACATCATTACTCCTTCAATTAAAGTAATTAGAAAATAATTGGAGAAAATGAATATTGTCCCTGATTTCAATTAGCTAACAATCTAATGGAAAACTGAAAAAAAAAGGAACAAAATAAGACTATAGTCTTCTAGCCTAATGTCATTTTTCAAAGAAATAGAAAAAAAATCCTAAAATTTATATGGAACCACAAAAGACCCTAAATAGCCAAGTCAATAATCACTCTGAGCTACCTCTAGGATACATTTGCTTTCTGAAAAGTCTCTTCTGGTTCTAGTAACTCATGCAATTTTTAAAAATCACAAAAAGCAGACATCTCCATGTTGAAATTCCACTTATTCTCACAACATTTTCCAAAGTCTTTCCGCATCTTCAGACACCCCTTTTCTCCATGCTTCAAATTCTCTTCCTTTGTCCCCCCTCCCCACACACACACCCAGGCTCCCTGATCTCCATCCACAATCATTCATCTTTGACAGCAAAGTTTCCTTTTAAGGACTTAGGTCCAGGGACCCACCAGGCCAGGCACCAGCCAACCCGAATAAATACTATTCTTATAGTTTCAGCAGTCTTACCTGAGGCCCCCATTCTAATGAGATGTTTTTAAGGTATTAATGAATCCTTACTTCCACAACTCCTCATCCATCCCAACCATTGATCACTAACTTAACACAAAATTATTGATCACCAGCTCTGAACTAGACTGTCTGCTGGTTGAGTCAGCCACATCCTCACCTTCAAATCTCCCAGTCTAGCAGGGCACATGGAGGTGTCAACAAAGAATTACAAGTCAGGTGGCAAGTCAGTTGGTAATGTGACCATGTAGGCATGCTGCTGCAGAAGCCCAGAGGAGAGGTATTCTGTTCAGAAGATAGAAAGAGCAAAGCCTGTTAGGACTGAGTGGTGAAGGATAGGTGGGAAGGCAGGTGGGGGATGGATTCTTGGCATGTTTGTGAAAGGTACACTATAGCCAGAGCACTAGATGTTGGGAAAGAAAGGAGGGAGTTGATTGCATGCAAACAAGTCTGGAAGGGATTAGACAGCTCATGGGGAGCCACTGAAGGAAATTAAATGGGAGAGAAACACAACAGCTGTTTGTTGTTGTTATTGTTTGTTTGTTTTCCAATATAACCATAGTAGTGGTTTGAAAGATGACCTAAGGAAGCAGAACTAGCATCAAAAAGATCAGCTAGCTAGTCTGGGCATGTGGCCTTTAAAAACTGATAGATCCAGATAAGAAATGATGTTCCAAGGTAAGCTTACAATAGTCTGAAATAAACTGCATTATGTTGACCTCCAATACAGAAATTTAAAACTCTGCTTCCAATAACACATTCTTGATACCAACAAGAAGAACAGAAGTTGGCTAGATATGCTTCATCCAAAGTTTGGTTACAGATATTTAGTTTGGGTTTTGTTGTTGTTGTTTGTATTTTGTTTTTTGGGGTTTTTTTTAGGAATCTGCACATTGGACTTGGGGTTTGAAAAGAAGAAGTTGGACTTAACTATCTTCTCAGCCACAAATGAAAACCAACCACTTAGAATTAGTAGCTTTCATTTTTCTTGCATCAAGCACACACATAGCTCACATTTCAAGGTGGAAGTTCACTTTTCCACCTTTCAGGCAATTCTTTAAAACAGTAAAGCAAAATCAGAAGGAAATCGGGCAGGCAAAAAGAGACAACCGTGAAAAGGTTCTCCCTTTTTCTCAAAGTTGAGAACTTCTCTCCTGTCTGCAAAACAATTGTGTGAGTCAGCCTAAAAAATTGAACATCTTGAACAATTGCAAAATTCCACATGTTGCACCTACAGGTAACTTCACTCCGATCTTCATTATTTCATGGGGTCAAAAGCCAAAGCAAAGGGAGAAAATCCAGGTCAGCGATAGCAGGAGGAAGACCGGCCAGAAAACAAGTCCATCAGGACAGAGGATGTTATTTGATCATCAAGTTTAAACAAGACCCAAGTGCTTCTAAGAGTTGCTGCCTATGAAGAAAGCATTTCAAAAAAGGAAGGTGAGGGATGCAAAGAGTTTTAGAGATGATAGATACTTCTCACATAAAGTACAAATTTTTAGCTAAAAATTGCAACTTTTTCAAGCACATTAAAAATTAACTGAAGCCCTGCCCTGGCTGGTGTAGCTCAGTGGATTGAGCGCGGGCTGCGAACCAGGCATCGCAGGTTCGATTCCCAGTCAGGGCACATGCCTGGGTTGCAGGCCACGTCCCCCAGCAACCGCACACTGATGTTTCTCTCTCTCTCTCTCTGCCTCCCTTCCCTCTCTAAAGATAAATAAATAAAATCTTTAAAAAAAAAAATTAACTGAAGCCCTAACCGGTGTGGCTCAGCTGGTTGGTATCACCCCACAAAGCATAAATTCTCTGGTTTATTACCCATCAAGACACATGCCTGGGTTGTAGGTTCAGTACCTGGTTGTGGTGCATACAAGAGGCAATCAATCCATGTTTCTCCCTCACATCAATTTTCTCTTTCTCCCTCCTCCAATTTTCTCCCTCCCTTCCCCTCTCTCTAAAAATAAATAAATAAAGTCTTTAAAAATTAACTGAAAAAGAAAAAGTTCTGTTCAGCCTATTCTTTTTATATTTGGGATGTTTTATTACCCACATATATACATATGGGTTAATCCATATATATAAATATATTTGTAATAAATATATATTTTATATATGTATATATACATACACACACACACACACAGATGGAAAGCATTTTTATAAAATAATCTAAATACAGACTCTAGGCTGAATAGTTAACCATTAAGCACACACACCAGTAAGCACTGGCCATTGCCACACCAACTAAATGCCTTTAACAAATCAATATCCTGGATGTTTGAACTTTCCCTTCAGGAGCCCAGTGTTTTCACAAACTCCATCTCATCTCCAGGGACAATTTTCCCAGGACATTGACAGAGGCAGAGATTATTCCCATTTTATAACTATAAAAAAGTAGGATGACAAAAGGCTTACTGACTTACCCTAGGTCACAGAGTCATTAGTCAGGACCTACAAGCCAGGCAGAGTTCACAGGAAACTATCTGTGCTTCTCCAAGGCCAAAGCCATTGACACTAAAAATAATAATTTTAGCATTTCAACAACCACTTTGGACCTGATCATCCCCCAAGCCGCGCTGTGATAGAATTGTCACTTTTGTTCTATGAGTGCTCTTTGATGGTGAAGAGTTCAGCAAGCCTCTTCCTTGATCAAAACTGGTTTGCCCAGACCTCCTCACTCAACAGGTGGGAGGAAGTGAAAATCTGGGAACCAGAACCTGCAAACAGAGCCAGCTCAAAATCCAATCACCACCACAGCACGTTTTCCCAAACTGCACACTAGGTTAATTTCCACTCTGGGCATAAGTCAAACCTTTATACTTACTGTAAATAGCAACCAACCAGTGACATCCCTAAGACATTTTCTCAACATGCCTTGACATTGCCTGCTCGCACAGCTCTGAGACCCTTCAGAATAGAGTTTCAGTTCTTGGCTCCAGTTGTCAGGGGATGTGCCATGATCTCTCTCACCTCTGGGCTTTACATATGCCATGTGTCTCTCCAGAAAACTCTCCGCTTGTTCCCTCCTCTGCACCATGCTTCATCCACGTCTCTCTTCTCCCATGCGATATGTCACTTCTTCCACAAAGCCCTCCTGACCTCCCTAGTTTATATGTTACCCATTACCTTTTACCCCCTGTTTAAACCATAAACTCCATGAGGACAGGGTCTGGGTCTATCTCTTTTGCCATTGTATCTCCAGTACTGGCATAGTGCCCAGCTGTAAATAAATGATTGAATAGATATTGAAATCAACAAACATTAGTGGCTTACCAAGAACAGGCATGTTACTAGACACTGGGGATAGAAAGATAAAATTATGTCTTCTGCCCTCAGATAAATTATAATCTATTAATCCATAATGACTCTTATCTTTATTTCACATACAAATAGATTTTTCCAAAAAAATAATATAAAAACCCCACCCAATGAATGAACTGTTGAAAAGGGGCCAGTGAGTCCTGGAGCTGGTTACAACTAGCACAGGAAGGTCCTTCTCTTTGGTATCAGTGTTATTTCTGAAATGTTTAGACTCAGGTCTGATCTTTAAACTTCTGCTTCATGAGAACTAATAAATAGATGAGACTACTCTAGGCCACAACATAGCATCTTGCCTTAATACCAACTAAATGACCAGTTTCCCAGAGCAATGAGATTCCAAATGCAAAGCTGAAATCTGAATAGGAACAGTGTAGAGTGAGAAAGAAGGGAGGCTCTGTTTTCCTTTTCTTTGCAGTAGTTCTTTTCACAGAAGAACTGCAGATAACACACAGCCCCCTTCCCTTCTACCTCCAGCCAACTAAAAGGAATGAAGTGCTCAGCCCTTGACCTAATCTTCCTGAGCTCTGTTTTCTAAATTAGCCCTCACCCTTGATCCCTGCTCCCTTTATCAGTGGTTCTCAAAGTATGGTCCATCATCTGAGGATTTGTTAAAAAGATAATTCTGGTCCCTCCCAAGACACACTGAACTAGAAATGCTATGTTTTAAGTGACCCTCCAGGTGAGCCCAATGTAAGTTTGAGAACCACTGCCAAGTTCTTTATCTTCACAGTGCTGCTGCTCCCTGAGTCCTCTTGTTTATTTATTTCAGTGCTTTATTTATTTCTTGTTCTTCCTTGCTGGAGTGGGAGCAGTATGAAAACTGGGGACTTGTCTGTCTCACTTAGCACCCTGCATCTTCTGTGGCTTAGAACAGGTCAATAACGATGCTGAATAATAAAAAAAAAAAATCTTCCTCTTTTTGCTTGTTTTCCCCAATTTCCCCAGGAAGTTGTCTTGAACAATTCCAGAAGGAGTTAAACCACCCCAGTGAGTCATCTGGCCAAGACTGGTTATCTATCAGTAGATGATGATAAGGCTCCAAGGATAGAAGACGTGACAAGGCCAACTTAATGACCCTTTTGCCCGAATCCCCAAGGCTAGAGTGCTTACAATCATTCTGAATTCACCTATCCAAATGTCAGAGGCCTGATGTCATTCCATATCAAGACTTCTCAGGCCCCAAATGAATTCAGGATCACCACAGATCACCCTGCAAGTGAACCGACTCTTTGCGGCCCCTCTCCAAGAAACAGCTACACCTAAGAAGAAAGATAATAGCCACCACCTATTCCAAGCTGCACTCACTGCACATACTATAACGTCTGTTTTCCTCAGATAAGGAAACAAAGGCTTAGAGCTTTCCAAGGCATATAGACAGTAGACATTGACCTCTAACCATGGTCTGACCCCAAAGTCATTCTTTTTTATTTTTAATACTTTACTTATTGACTTTTAAAGAGAGAGGGGAAGGGACAGAAACAGGGAGAGAAACATCAATTGATCACCTCTCATATGCACCCCAACCAGGACCGAACCTGCAACCCAGGCACATGCCCTGACCAAGAACCAACCCAGCAACATTTCAGTTCACAGACTGGCACTCACTGAGCCACACCAGCCAGGGCCAAAGTCATTCTTAACTTCTAAAAACTCATGACCAAACTATAACCCTTGGGACACTTCCTGACATGGGCAAGCCAGTTATAGTATTTCACCCAAAAACCTTGATATTAGGGAAAGAGATAACAAATTTTTGGGAGGGGAAAACCTGGGTGATTTGAAGCACTGAGGTAAAGAGGACCCCTGTCTCCGACACCCAGCCAGCCACCCAGAGGATGCCGCACCTCTTTTCCTGGATTTGCCTTGGGCCTGCCTGGACAGTTAATATTAACCTGAGGTGATGAATACACTTGCTGGGTTCCCAGGGCCTCTTAGAAAGGTGTGATGCTGACTCACTGCCTCTGTGCCTGCCATGTGTTTCCACAGCTGCCAGGAAGCGGCAGCAAGCAAGGGGCAACCCAGGTTAAGTGGAAGGTAGCCCTCCATCCAGTGAGCAGGGAGAAGTGGCTAGTTTTCAGTGTCTCCATCAAAGAAGGAAGGGTGGAGGTACATTAGCAGTGGAAGAACTTAGCACAAGCTTCCCCTGACTGGCTCATTCCTCTGCCTTCTACATCTCCGAAGTCTTTACCCATTTTTCATCAATCACACCAGCTAACATGCAAAGGGAGACTGGGATGCGGTGGAATGAAGATTTATAAGAAGCTCACTGACACAAACAAGGAAGGGTTAAAGGCTACCTATGAAGTGTCTGCAGAATGCTGAGCCCCTCCAACCCATCTCCGTGGTCTCCCTCCCCCTCTGCTTCACCCCCTCCCTCCACCCAAATTCAGGCCTTCCCTGAAGACACAGGTGCCTGAGGCTTTCACCTACCCCGAGCTGTTAGCAAACCTCTGTATAAAGAGAGAAACAGGACTTGACACAACTTGCTTTCTACTCCATGTGCCTCCAGAAAAAAAAAAAAAATAGAAGTAAATAAAATGAAAAAGTCCACAAGGGACTGAAACTAGAAACCAACCCCAAGGAAAAAAATCCAAAACACTCAAAATCATGGAGATTAAATAGCATGCTATTAAATAATGAATGGGTCAAGAGTGAAATTAGGGAAGAAATCAAAAGGTTTCTGGAAACAAATGAAAATGAACTCACAACAACCCTAAACTTATGGGACACAGTGAAGGCAGTCCTAAGAGGGAAGTTCATAGCAATACAGGCATACCTAAACACGATAGAAATATTTCAAACAAACAACCTAACCCTATGTCTACAAGAACTAGAGGAACAACAACAAAGACAACCTAGAGCAAGTAGAAGGAAGGAAATAACCAAGATCAGAACAGAATTAAACATAGAGACTAAAAGCACAATTCTAAGGATCAATGAATCCAGGAGCTAGTTCTTTGAAAAGATAAACAAAATCGACAAGCCTTTAAGCAGACTCATCAAGAAAAAAGAAGACCCAAATAAACATAATCAGAAATGAAAGAGGAGAGAGATCACAACTGCTACCACAGAAATACAAAGGATTGTAAGAAATTACTACAAAGAACTGTATGCCAAGAAATTTGAAAACCTAGATAAAATGGACACATTTCTAGAAAAATATAATCTTCCAAAACTCAATGAAAAAGAAGCAGAAAACCTGAACAGACCAGTAACAGCAAAGGAAATTGAAGCAGTAATCAAAAAACTCTCGACACACAAAAGCCCTGGACCAGACGGTTTCACAGGAGAATTCTACAAAGCATTTAAGAAAGAGCTAACCTATATCTTTCACAGACTATTCCAAAAAATCCAAAAAGATGGAAGACTCCCAAACTCTTTTTATTAGGCCAACATCAACCTAATTCCAAAACCAGATAAAGACACAACAAAGGAAGAAACTTCAGGCCAATATCACTGATGAACATTGACGCTAAAATCCTCAACAAAATACTGGCAAACTGCATCCAAGAATACATTAAAAAGATCATCCACCATGACCAAGTGGGATTCATCCAAGGGATGAGAGGATGATTCAATATTCACAAATCAGTAAATGTAATACATCACATAAACAAAAGCAAAGACAAAAATCACATGATCATCTCAATAGATGCGGAAAAAGCATTTGATAAGGTACAGCACCCATTTATGATAAAAATACTCAGCAAAGTGGGAATAGAGGGAGCATTCCTCGACATAATAAAGGCCATATATGAGAGACCTACAGCCAACATCATAATCGATGGGCAAAAACTAAAATCTTTTCCACTAAGATCAGGAACAAGACAAGGATGTCCACTGTTGAAGTGGACACTTTTATTCAATATAGTATTGGAAGTTTTAGCCACAGTGATCAGACATGAAAAGGAAATAAAAGGCATCCAAATCAGAAAGGAGGAAACAAAACCGTCATTGTTTGCAGATGACATGATAGTGTACATAGAAAATCCTATAGACTCTACCAAAAAACTGCTTGACCTAATAAACGAATTTGGCAAAACAGCGGGACACAAAGTCAATATCCAGAAATCAAAGGCATTTCTGTACACCAAAAATGAAACAGCAGAAGCAGAAATCAAGGGAAAAAATCCCATTTGAAATAGCAAAAAGAAAAATAAAATACCTAGGAATAAACCTAACCAAAGAGGTAAAAGACCTGTATTCAGAAAACTACATACCACTGAGGAAAGAAATCACAAAAGATACAAACAAATGGAAACATATACTGTGTTCATGGATTGGAAGAATCAATATCATCAAAATATCCATACTACCCAAAGCAATTTACAGATTCAATGCAATACCTATTAAAGTACCAATGGCTTATTTCACAGACATAGAACAAACACTTCAAAAATGTATATGGAACCATAAACAACTCTGAATAGCTGCTGCAATTTTGAGAAAGAAGAGTAAAGTAGGAGGGATCACAATACCTGACAATAAACTATACTACAAGGCCACTGTAATCAAAACAGCCTGGTACTGGCATAAAAACAAGCACATGGATCAATGGAACAGAACAGAGAGCTCAGAAATAAACCCAAGTCTCTACGGTCAATTAATATTTGACAAAGGGGGAAGAAGCATAAAATGGAGTAAAAATAGCCTCTTCAACAAATGGTGTTGGGAGAACTGGACAGCTACATGCAAAAAAATGAAACTAGAACACCAACTTACACCTTATACAAAAATAAATTCAAGATAGATAAAAGACTTAAATATAAACCATGACACCATTAAAGTACTAGAGGAGAACATAGGCAGGAAAATCTCAGATATTTCACGCAGAAACTTTTTTACTGACATGTCCCCTAGAGCAAGAGACATAAAGGAAAGAATAAACAAATGGGATCTCATCAAAATAAAAAGCTTCTGCACAGCTAAAGAAAACAGTATCAAAATAAAAAGAGAACCAACTATATGGGAAAAGATATTTTCCAATGATTCCTCAGACAAGGGCTTAATCTCCAAAATATATAAAGAACTTACACGACTCCACTCTAAGAAGACAAGCAACCCAATTAAAAAGTGGGAAAAGGACTTGAACAGACACTTCTCCAAGGAGGACATACAGAAAATCCAAAGACACGTGAAACGATGTTCAATATCACTAACTATCAGAGAGATGAAAATTAAAACCACAATGAGATAACACTTCATACCAGTCAGAATGGCCATCATAAACAAAGCAACAAACAACAAGTGTTGGAGAGGGTGTGGAGAAAAGGGAACCCTAGTACACTATTGGTGGGACTGAAGACTGGTACAACCACTATGGAAAACAGTATGGAACTTCCTCAGAAAACTAAAAATGGATCTGCCTTTTGACCTAGCAATTCCACTGCTAGGATTATATCCTAAGAATCCTAAAACACCAGTCCAAAAGAACCTATGCACCCCAAGGTTCATAGCAGCACAATTTACAATAACCAAGGGCTGGAAGCAACCTAGGTGCCCATCAGTAAATGAGTGGATAAAAGACTATGGTACATTTACACAATGGAATACTACGCAGATGAGAGGAAGAAGGAGCTCCTACCCTTTGCAACAGCATGGACAGAACTGGAAAGCGTTATGTTACGTGAAATAAGCCAGGCAGTGAAAGACAAATACCATATGATCTCACCTTTAACAGGAACCTAAATAACAGAACAAAGAAACAAGTAAAGTATAGTCAAAGACACTGAAATAGAGGACAGGCTGAAAGTGACCAGAGGAGAGAGAAGAGGGAGTTTCAGGGGAAAAGGGGAAGGGTTTACAGGAACAAAGTTAAAAGACACATGGACAAAAACTAGGGGGAGGGTGGTAATGGGAGGGAGTGGGGAGGAATGAGGGGGCCAGGCTGGAATGGGAGTAAAGGGGAAAAAACTGTACTTGAACAATGATTAAAATAAAAAAAATGAAAAAGTTATGAGGTTGTGAAAACTAATCGCTACAAACTTGACACATACATGGAAATAACAGGCAACAGTGTTGGACCCACAGATTTTCAATAACATTCTTTTGAATGGAAGTGCTGCTTCCTGATGCCTTTAAACCTAAAAATATCACAGAGATGCTGAGACAGACTGGGGTACGCTGGACCAGGTATATCCATCCTCTCAGCTCTGATACCCAAGAAGATTTGAAACCTCAGTAAGTGCCAGGAAAGCTACCCTCCATCCCTGAGTTGTTGGTACTGGGGAGGTGGAAAGGCGGCTGGAGGGAGGAGGGGACCAGAAGCACCAGCAACAGTAAATGCAGCCCTTGGCCACAGCCCCGAAATAAAGTCCTGACTTTTGAGAGGCTGGAGCTCCCACAGCTTCTGTTCCGCTGAAACATGCCTGGGTGCTAGCTACATGCTTGTGGATGCTGGCTAATCACTGCTTCTGATTCACACCATTATTAAACCAGCAACTTGGACAAGAAGTGAAATCAGCCAGGACTCAGCATTTGAGGCAGAAATTGAAGAAAGTGCTAATTCAGGACACACAGGCAGATGGTGCATATGGTGTGACTGCCAGACCCACTTCTGCCCAGACAGGGCTGCTTTTCCCTCCAAAGAGGAGGGGGCCTGGAGTAGAGAAGCCTCACTCCCCTTGGACCACGTTTGCTTCTCCAGGGAATTGCTGCTTCCCACTACCATCACAGCTTGTTTTATTTCATCACAACAACCCAATGGGCTGCAGGCAGCCCGTTCCCACTGTGCAGGTCGGAGCATGCGGTTGACAGCAGGCCAGCAGTCTGAGTTAGCTATACTGGGACCAGAGCCTGTTCTTCCTGTGTATGACCCCAGATGCAACAGTAGGTTATAGTTCAGAGGCAGGCTGGTGAAAACATCCATGGAGACAAGCTGCAGCCCTCTTGATAAATAACCCAACGAGAGAGAACACAAGGCCCCTGCACAGCAGCCTTGCTAATGAAGGCCTCTCACCAGTCTTTGTGGTGCCAATCACCAATTACAACAGGAATAACAGAATTTCAATATTTTTTTCAAAAGAAATAATGATTCCAGCACTTTATATTTCAACATGCTGCTTAATATCCATCTTATATTTTTTAATTTAATTTATTCAAACTAAAAAATAAAAAAAAGGAAACATTCACCCATTCATTACATTTAGTAAAATAAACCACCAGTCTTCCAGGGGTGTGTTCAGAGCTAAGGCCAAGGAGGTTCTTCTCCTTTCAGGCTGCTCATGGAACCAGGGCTCGGAATCCACCAAGAGACCCAAGAAATATTGATTCAGTGAGTCAGCCCTGAGTCCCAGCTGCTGATAGGAAAGACATGGGTTTGGGCTTTTTCTGGGGAACTGAACTTTGTCCTCTAGTCAAAATATTTAACTGGACCCAGAATCTTCAACTAAGGCTCCCAGAGCCCTCATGGGGGAACTGTACTAGGGCTAACTGATTTAGACTAAGGGGGGAAAGACACAAAAATGAAGCCCCAGTGGATTTGGGAAGACAGGAGCAAAACAGAAAATATTGACAGAAATAGAGCTGTTGAACCCAAAATTTCTCCAGAATCATGATTATTTAGATGGCACACAAGTGCTTTAGAATTTAAAAGGATGGGGTAATGTGGAGACAAAGACAGTGGGCTGTGGTTTGGAAAGGGATCATGGGAGGAGGGACTGGAGTGGATCTGATAGGAATGGAAACTGCTATTGTTCCTCAGGACCTCATCCTACCCTCTGCACCCTTTCTCTTTCTACACACTCTCCTGGGGCAATCTCACCCACAGCTTTAACTACTATGTCAATACAATGACCCACAAATCTTTATCTTCAACCTGGTCCTCTTTTTCTGGAAAAGGCACCTGGCCCTGAGCAGGTCTGCCTAGGACTGGCCAGTAGTGTGTGGGTTCTTGATTTCATGCAGGAAAGATTTCACAATATGACTCCAGGTGAGTTTTAGAGGACATTTATTAATGCTAGGGACAGTGAATAAAAGGAAGGCCCTAGGATAGAAGCAACAGGAGAGGGACTAGGTGGGGAAATGAGCCTGGACTGGGCTGCCTTAGCTCACTGAGAAGTCAGAGAAAAGGGGACCTTGGGGGCAGGTTCAAGGCTTTATCCCAGGATAAGATGTTGCTGCCCATTGCTCCCCTGGTTGCAAGCCTCACGGGGTCCCTTAGGATTTATGGGATGCATGCCTGTGGGGGAAGAAGAGGGGAAAGGGAAAAGTGTGGGCGGACTCTGGGGAGGGAGAGCTTGCTGGGTCCTTTGCCCTAAAAGCCTTTAAAGCCTGGGGCTTAGGAGAGGTTTTAGGGAGGATCTCAACAGAAAATTCATCAGCTTTATGCTGATATGCCAAAATGAGATGTATTTCTTAACTTCATCTGCCCTTGGGTGTGGTTGGCAAATGGCACTAAGTGGATTTCTGCTATCTGTCTCCCTGAGTAGGGTGATCTAAGCTATTTATCTTCTGACTGGGGAGAAGTGCAAACCATTTACTCTTAAGTATCCTTGGTTTAGGGAAGGTAGGATTTACTGAATGGCTGAAAACTGTTTAACTCTCTGTCTCAGTTTCTCTATTCCACTTGTCCTGGCTTACTAGCCTGTCTCTTTCTCCCTGACTCCAGATTCCAGTGGTTTATAAGGTAATTTCCCTGCTGTCCCACCTCTGACTTGTCTCCTTTGTCCTCCCCACATACTTGTTTTGGCTCTTCTCTCAAACTCCCATCTCTGTGCACCTACCAAAGGAGGATGTCCAAACCTGACAACCCATGCTAATCGGGGTTGCTCCTTCCCCTCCCCAGATCCCTGTCAGGCCAATTATACCTTTGAATGGACTCATAAGCCAGCTCGCCTCTCTACCCCAGGTGCACTGCGTCTTCATTTCAGGTCCTCATTATTTCTGTTGCTTTCTACCTGGTCTCCCAGACTCAAGTCTTGGAGCTGTCTGATGTTCCTTGGCAGGTTGTCTAACTATGACAAGATCTTCTGCTGAACCTTCCTCACTGGTTCCTGGTGAATGCAAGGCCTGAGACCTGGGCTTTACCCCAAGGCCTCGAGCTTTAGTGGAAAGCATTTTACAGTAATGATTTGTAAAGCTTAGAGTGTACTTAGCAAGACTAATTAGTTACAATAGGAGCAATCAAATGGAGCATAGTGTTAATGACACCCATTGGTAAGTCACCAAGTAACACCCCAAGTTGATTGTGCAGTGCCATCCCTGTTGCTGCCCCTGTACCTAAGTGGTGAGTTTGTACACTGCATGTGAGATTTTCCAGGCCCAGGCCAATTTACCTTCTAGGCCTCCAAGCAACCTAAGTTCCACCCACTTTGAACCATTTGACAGTGCCCAAAAGGGCCAGCTCTCTCCCCTTTCCATGCCTGTGCATGAAAGCCTTTTTCCTCTCTGATTTCCCTAGTGACTCAGGGATTCTCTACCAGGGGCAATTTAGTCCCCCAAGGGACATTTAGATATGTAGGGGTACATTTTTGGTTACTATAGCCTGGGTGGAGAAGGTTACTATCCCCATCATCTAGTGGGTAGAAGCCAGACTCTGCTCCACATCCTACAGTACACAGGACAGCCCCCACAACAAAGAATGATCTTGTCCAAAAGGTCAACAGTTCCAAGGATGAGAAACCCTGGTGTAGATTTAGCTCAATTTTCACTTACCCCACTCCCCCAAAACTCTCCTTTCCTCCATGAAAGAGAGAGAAGCAATCGCCCTGCACCAGGGCCAAAACTCTGCAGCAGCAAGGATCATGTTGCATATGAATGTTTAGTTCTCAGTACCTTCCTGAAGCTTCCTGAGGGCAAGGAATTTGTCTTCTTCTTCTTATGCTACTGGAACCTGGAAGAGGAAGGTCTCGGGAACTGATGTGCAAAAAAAGAAAAGTGAGTCTGATCTAGGCCAGAAAGTGTTACACAATGTATTGAAAATAATGTCTAGCTCCAAGATTCCCATCATCTCTTATTTACACTACCATTAGTGGCATTTAACATATAAAGACCCCAATGTGCTAAGTATCAGAGAACATATATTTTAGACATGGTTTGTTTTTTTTGTTTGTTTTTTTTTTTTTTGCTTTGGCTTACACAATCTGGAAAGCCAGTACATCAAGGTCAAAAGAGTATTTCAAATACTAACAATTTCTCTTAACCAATCACAAATACATATATGTACAGTGTCAGTACACGTGCTGCCTGGCAAAAAGGGAGGAAACAGAGGAAGGAACATCAGTCAGAAAAACAAATGCTTGGAGAGATTGTAAAAAGGAAAAAGCTCCAGGAGTTGTTACCCTCCCTCTTGACCACAAGCAGTGAAAACTTAGGTATAAAATGTGTGGAAGGAAAAAGACAAAACTTCCCCCAAAGCAAAGCTTCCTCCATGTAGCTAATGACCAAATTCTAGAAGGCTACTGAAAGTCAGCAAATAGGAAATCATATGTGTGAAAAAGTGAGAAAAATGTTTTCTAAAATCTGTTTTTGTCCCACCCAGCTCAAACAAGTGTCTTCCTGATGCCACCCAAAAGGATGCTCAAGAGGCAGGTGCCCCACTGACACTGTCAGTGTCAGGAGGCTCTTTATCCAAGAGCCTGGACCACCATTCAACCAGCCAGAAGAATGAAACTCACCACAAGAAAGGACAGATATTCAGATAAACAAGCTGGAAGAAAAAGAAAAACAGACTCAACACCAAAGAAGCTAATTAGAAACCATGAACCTCCTCCTTTCACTCACATGGATTTCCTGTTCCATTTGCAAAGGGATCAGGAGGTCCACGCCCAAGGCACATGTGCCAAGAGACTCCAGGTCACTGCTGGCCCCCAGCACCCACATAGCAGCCACAAAGAAGGCTCGTGAGTGAGACCACATGCTCTCATCACTGAGGAATGCATCTTCACCCAAGGACTCTGCTCATGGAACCACCTCAGGCCACTACGAGCACCTTTAAGATGAATATGCACTAGCAAGAGATCGAAGTGGTATTGTGATTGCTGTGTTTGATATAGCATTTGATAGGGAAACCATATCAGATGGTAATCTCCCCTGAAGATTAAAATCTTCATGGGCAGTGTGCACTCTGGAGAACAAGTCTGATGCCCAGATGTGGCAGTGGGTCTGAGACACAGTAGCAGCTGGTGGAGAAGGGGTACCCCTGTTTCTTCTCCCAGCAAGCCCAGGATTAGCTAGCATTGATTCCTCATGGGCCTTTAATACTCTCCCACTGGATTTCTAGCTATCTTATCAGGTATAGATATGTCACACTGAGGGGCTGAGCCTTCCTGGGGCTTAGCCAGCAGGATCAGTAACTGACCAGCTAACCTGTTCTTAAGGAATCTCTAGTCCAATAGGACAGACAGTCAGCCACTTACTTGGCCATTTAAACATAATGTTGTCATCACTGTGGGGGAGACTTACATGGAGCAAAGCAGAGGGTCATTTAAGAGACTACTATTCTGCTTGTCACTGGCAAGTACTACAGTAGTCACAATTCACATCTCTCTAAAACAACACAGGGAAATAAATTCTCCCTCCCACCACTTTTCAAGAATTTGAGGGGGAAGATCGCTGATAAACAACTGGTTGTAAACCCTAATCAGAAAGCACATGTTCCGTTCCAGAAAACATTTTGAGCATCTCCTGCAGGGGACCCTCCAGATGCCTACAACTTACAGAACTTTAAGTTAAAGAAAAAGTATATACTGATTTGATTTTAAGGGCAAAGAAAAAACTTAAACTAAGAAAGAATTTTTCCCAATAAGCTCAATAAACTTGTATAATAAATGAAGAAACAGATTTTGTGACCGGCTATGTAAATGCCATACCATGCGTGAGCATGTGGCTGCAAGTGTATCTGTGGAGTTTACTTCCTAGAGGAGAACACTTTCGATAGAGCACAAGGAGTCTGGTTTGTCTTTGATCACATGTCTCTATGTGTTAAGCCTCCCAAACCCAAAGCAATAGTACTTCCTACCTGACTGGATGGGAAAACGTGAAGAAAGTACAACTTTATTGGGCATCTAATGGTGCATGTGCCATTGTACTTTTTAGAATGTGTATCTATTGTTTATTTATAGCTTTAATTAAGCATCTGAAGGTGCTCAGTACCTCAATACACCCATTACAAAGATGCCTATCATTTGCTGGTAAGAATGTCAAATGGTGCAGCCACTGTGGAAAACAGTTTGGCAGTTCCTCAAAAAGTTAAACATACAATTACCATCTGATCCAGCAATTTCACTTTGGGATATATGCCCAAAAGAATTGAAAGTAGGGACTCAAATTGATATGTATACATCAATATACATAGCATTATTCATAATAGCCGAAAGGTTCATCCACAGATGGATGAGTAAAACTGGGGTATATACAATGGAATATTATTCATCCTGTAAAAGGAAAGAAATTCTGACACAGGCTACAACACCAGTGAACCTTGAAGACAGTATGCTAAGTGAAATAAGCCAGACACAAAATGATAAATAGTGTCCTTTTCCCACTTACATAAAGTACCTAGAAGAGTCAAATTCATACAGACAGAAAGTAGAATAGTGGCTGCCAGGGACTACAGGGAGGGGGAGGAGAGTTAATATTTAATGGGGACAGAGTTTCAGTTTGGGAAGATGAAAAAGTTCTGGAAATGGAAGGTGGTGATGGTTTCACAACAATGTGAATCTACTTACTGCCACTGAATTGCACACTTAAAAATGGTTAAGAAGGTAAATTTTATGTATGTATATTTTACCACAATAAATAAAAAGAAGGAAAGGTCGTTCTTACTTTGAGGATAATCTTTCCATTGAGACCAACTCAGAAAACCCTTAATGTCTGTGGCCACACTGGCCCTGATCTTTCCCAGTCAGACCTTTAAAACTGTCACCCTCATTGGTAGGTGACAGGTAGACGCTCAAAGTCATTGGAAGATGGGAACTTACCCCACCTGGGCAAAATTAACATATTTCATAAAGAGAAAAGAGAAGACTAGGCCTCCATTTCTGTCAGCGAACCAGCAACCCCAACAGTGTCAACATAAGCCAAAGTGTTTGAGTACCTAGTATATATCACCAACAGTACAAAGGTGATGCTTTCTTGCCAGCTTTCCAAGACCCTTCCAGATTAAAGTAACATGAGATGATCCCTCTTAATTCCAGCTGTCTATGGTCCTTATTAAAATTAAGAGGGAGAGGCAGGGTATTGGTGTGGGAGTGGGAGAGGAAAGAAGTTAGTAGGGAACAAAGAGGAGGGGAGGGAAGACAGATAAATTTATGGAAACTATTGGGAACAGCAAACTGGAACCAGAGTGTAGCAACTGTGTCCATAATTTGATAGTCCAAGAAGTCAGCATGGCAGGGAATAAATTCATATTTCTAAAAATTCTGTTCACAAAATGGTAGGCTCTTATCTTAAACCAGCATTGCACACCATTTATCACAGCTACAAACAGTAACAACAAAAACAAAAAAACATCTTATCGGCCCCAGCAGTTTTAACAACATGCAGGGAAACAGGTGAGTGGGGCTCTAGTGTAAAAAGTGCAAAGAGTTTCTTCCAAATAATACCAATCCTTCTGCACTTTTAGCTGCTCTACTTAACTGTCCACCCACTCCATAGAATGCAAAGCAGCAGGAAGACAAGACAAAACTATTGCAATTCTTCATGATGCAAGAAATCTATGCATTTAATTGAATCAAATTTTTACTGTGTCAAAAAAAAACAAAAGTAAAAAAATATGCACAAGAAAGCATTTTGTAAATTTTATTTTTTATTTAATTTTTATATATTTTTTTATTTAAATGAATGTTCAAGTACAGTTTTCTCCCCCTTACTCCCAATCAAGCCCTCCCACCCCCCACCTCCCTCCCAATCAAGCCCTCCCAGCCCCCCTCCCTACCTCCCTCCCATTACCACCCTCCCCCTAGCTTTTATCCATGTGTCCTTTAACTTTGATCCTATAAACCCCTCCCCCAATTTTTATATATTTTTTCATCAACATTTAGTCCCCTTTTATTCCCCTCCACCCCACAATCACCACACTGCTGTTCATGTCCACAAGTCCTTTTTCCTTTTTGCTTAATCCCTCTACTCCTACCACTCTTAGCTGTCATCCTGCCCTCTATCTATGAGTCTGTCTCTATTTTGCATGTTAGTTCAGTTTGTTAATTAGATTCCACATATGAGTGAAATAATATGATATTTTCATTCTTGACTGACTTATTTCACTTAGCATAATGTTTTCCAGGTCCATCCGTACTGTCGCAAAGGGTAAAATTTTCTTCTTTTTTATAGCCCAGTAGTATTCCATCATGTAAAATGAACCATAGTTGTTTTATCCACTCATCTGCTGATGGACACTTGGGCTACTTCCACATCTTTGTGATTGTAAATAATGCTGCAATGGACATAGGGGTGCGTATGTTCTTTGGAATTAGTGTTTTGGATTCCTTCATATATATTCCTAGAAGTAGGATCACTGGGTCAAAAGGCAGATTCATTTTTAATTTTTTGAGGTACCTCCATACTGCTTTCCACAGTGGCTGTGCCAATCTGCATTCCCACCAACAGTGCAGAAGAGTTCCTCTTTCTCCACATTCCCACCAACACTTGTTGTTTGTTGATTTATGGTTGATAGTCATTCTGACAGGTGTGTGATGGTATCTCATTGTGGTTTGAGTTTGTAATTCTCTGATGATTAGTGATGTTGAGCATCTTTTCCTATGTCTATTGGTCATCTGTATGTCCAATCTGTTTTGTCCTCTTCAGAGAAGTGTCTATTCCTGGACCAATTTGCCCATTTTTAATTTTTTAATTTTTGCCCAAATGGGAAAATGTCCTTTGCCCATTTTTTAATTAGGTTGTTTTCTTGGTGTTGAGTTTTATAAGTTCTTTATAAATTTTGGATATTAACCCCTTATCAGATATATCAGCAAATATGTTCTCCCATTCTGTGGGTTGACTTTTTATTTTGCTGATGTTTTCCTTTACTGTGCAAAAACTTCTCAGTTTGATGTAGTCCCATTTGTTTATTTTCTCTATTGTTTCTGTTGCCTGGGTAGGTATATCTGATAAAATATTGCTGCTTATGTTTTTTTCTATGATTTTTATGGTTTCCAGTCTAACATTAAAGTCTTTAATACATTTTGAATTTATTCTTATGTGTGGTGTAAGAAGGTGGTCTGGTTTCATTTTTCTGCACAGACCTGTCCAATTTTCCCAACACCATTTATTGAATAAACTACCTTTAACCCACTTTATATAATTGTTTCCTCTGTTGAATGTTAATTGACTATAAAGGTGTGGGTTGATTTCTGGGCTCTCTATTCTGTTCTATTGATGTATGTGTTTGTTTTTATGCCAGTATCAGGCTGGTTTGATTACAGTGGCCTTGTAATATAGTTCAATATTAGGTAGCATGATTCCTCCAAATTTGTTCTTCTTTCTCAGGGTCACTGTTTCTATGTGGGGCCTTTGTGGGTCCCTATAAATTTTTGAAATACTTGTTCTACTTAGTTCTGTGAAATACATCATTGGAATCTTGAAAGGAATTGTGTTGAATTTATAGACTGCTTTGGGTAGTCTGGACATTTTAATGATGTTAATTCTTCCTATCTATGAAAACAGTATGTTCTTCCTCCTATTTATATTTTCTTCCATTTCTTTCTTCAGGGTCTTATAATTTTCGAAGTACAGGTCTTTTATATCCTTGGTTAGATTTTTTCCTAGTTACTTTATTCCTTTTTGAAGCAACTATAAATGGAATTTTTTTTTCAATTTCCCATTCTGTTATTTGTTATTGGCATATAAAAATACAACTAATTTCTGAATATCAATTTTGTATCCTGCTACTTTACTGAATTCATTTATCAGTTCTAGTAGGTTCATGGTTGAATCTTTGGGATTCTTATATACAATATCATATGATTCACAAACAGAGACTGTTTTACATTTTCCTTTCCAATTTGGATACCTTTTATTTCTTCTTCTTGTCTGATTGTTATGGCTATGTAAATATTGTTTTTCTTCTGTACTAGTCTTCTGGGGCTGCCATAAAATACCACAGGCTGGATGGCTTAAACAACACACATTTATCTGCAAGTCCAAGATCAAGGTGCCAGCACTGGTTTCTAGTGAGGCTTCTCCTCCTGACTTGTAGATGGCAGCCTTCTCATTCCATGCTCACATGGCCTTTCCTCTTTGTGTGTGCACAGGGGAAGAGAGTTCTCTGGTCTCTGCCTCTTGTTTTAAGAACACCAGTTCTATTGCATTAGGGCTCACCATTATGACTTTATCTAACTTTAATTACCTACTTAAAGAACCTATCTTCAAATTCAGTCACATTCGGGATTAGGGCTTCAACATAGTAATTGAGGGAGGAGGAGACAGAATTCAGTCCATAACAACTTGCTACTTTATCTGCATAGAAATCTACAGTTGTCAAAGCACTTTCACGTGCATTCTCACTTTTAATCCTCACAACAAATCTGAAGAGACACCAAGCAGGCATTACCCCATTGTACACATGAGGACATCTGTATACAACTCCAGGGACACAACTGGTATGTGGCTGAGCTAGAATTCAAATCCAGGGTTGTGGGACTCTAGCAACCTTAACAAAAATAAAGAATTTTACTAGTTCAATTACAAACATGTGTCATTAGTGTTTGCCCTGACACTTTGCTGGTGAAAGTATAAAAAATGAGAGGTGCTGCACAGAGTGAAAACCACATGGCCTTTGGAGTCAGAAACATGTGTGCATATGCACCTATCCAGGACGTACTTCAGTGCCCATTCCTTTGGCACTTAGATTGGGTAACTCCTTGTCTCCCAAAGCTCTGCAGCTCATATGACCTTACCCTCCTCTGAGATGTTGGTCTCCACCAAAATTCATTTTGAAAATGAATTGCTCTGTGCCTCAAAAGTGGTTCCAGTTTTCATGGATTTGTTCAGCCTCAGCCATGCTCTGGATATAAGTCTGATTTTGCTCTATCTTGCCCTACCACAACCATTCCAAATGTGTTTTTGAAAGGTCTCCCTGAACCTCAGCTATCGTCTGTGAAGAAATTATTGTACGAATAACAGCATAAATTTCAGTGGCATTACAATGTTCTTCTGACAAAGTTGAAAAAAATATGAGACAAAGAACTATAAATCTCTGCTGTCACAGAGTCAGGATGTCACATTCTCCATTGTCCAGGTCATGCACTCCTGTGTAAGAAGTGTTGAGGGCATTCCTTGTCTTTGTTTTTGCTTTTTTCTAGGAAATTTTTCAGAATAAAGAGTTCCTGCAAGCTGGCACTTCCTGAGTATTCAGAGAGGGAGTAAATATTCTTTCTCTCTGATAGTGCAGTATTGTGTAATTATGTTTGTTCTGGAGACAAAGTGCCTGAAGCATTAGTGATTGGACAATGTGTTCAATTCCAGACATGAACACATTACTATGCATCTGGACTCCCCAGGGAAGTAATCTCTGTGTGCTTGTCCTCAATCAGGCCTACACTGAAGCACTGGAAAAAACTGACATGCAGCTGGCTCATCCTAGAGAATGGAATACTCTATAAAAGGGATACTCTAAAGTTTATCTTTTTCAGGTTGATAAATGCACTTTGAGATCACAGTATCATTGCTTCACCAAGTAAACTAAATGCAAGAGGTTCTTCTAATTAAAACAGGTTGTTTTCAACATTGTTTTTAAGTTTTAGGTTAACCAACTATCCAGGTTAGCCTACAATCATGGGGTCTCCCTGGATGTAGGATGCAGTGTTAAACTGGGAGAGTCCTGGGCAAACTGGGACAGTTGGTCACCCTATTATATTAAATTACATGAAACTAGAAACCCATTGTGGAATGCATAATCTTTGCGGGTGAGAGGGTTTCTTTTTGGTCACTTAATTATTCCATACTCATTCCTACATTAGTCCTAAAACAGCGTCAGTATCACTAGTTCACAGTTGTGTTGTGAGAGTTCAAGTACTTAGTACTTGTGCACGTGTACAGAGTCAACACTTTTGCAGTGTGCCAGGTGGGTACTGGAAATATTGGGAAACACTTTGTAAAGTATATGATTGTCTAACCACTATGCTGTACACCTGAAACTAATACAAAGTAATATTAAATGTAAACTGTAATTGAAAAGTAAAATTTAAAAATAATAAATAAAGTAATCTGAGAAAAAATATTTTGCAGTGTTAAGAACAGTTTTGGGCAGCTGTGATGAATAAAGATGCAATTGACTGTTCCTAGTGATTGTAACCTGGCACCTCTGTAATATCCCTTTAAAAGGTGTCTATGCCTGGAGGGTGTGAGATATAATGAGTATTGAAGGCAAAGCTGAGATCAGGTCTCGGACACAAAGCTGGGCTCAGAGACGCACAGACAAGTTTCAATATTGAAATAGGAGATTGGGTCAGTGTTGAGAGTCCTCAGTAAGAGGGTCATAGGAAGTGCCTGGAGGATGTAAAGGCTGGGCTGGTCAATAGAGATGCAAGCCGGGCATCAGTGGGCACAGGACACCTGTGGTCAGAGCAGAGAGGGATATGGAGCTCGGAGACTAAACTGAGCCAGAGGGTACAATCCAGAAGCTATTCCATTCATCTGGAACATGGATAAGAAGCTAGAAATATGAAGGGAAAAAAAAAACTCAGAGGAGCCAAAATCAACATCACAGACAGAGACCTCATAAAAGAGCCCTTCTCAGACCACTCTAGAGAATGTGATCCTAAGATGTTGGGTTATCTGTGTTCCATTGCAACACAGAAGCCCAAAATCAACAAGAGAAATGCCATACGCAGGCTGAATGTGAGCGGATAAATGTGTCAAACATCAATCTAATGGCAGTAAAGAGAGCAGAAGCAATAAAACAAATAATCAGTCTGGTGCCATTTACTATACCTACCTGACCTTGAAGGGCCATGATAAAAACCAAATGGACTGTTCTACTCTTGCTGATGCCACCATCCAAGTTTACAGGATGGCTTATTCTTCTCAGATTTTCAAGACCACTCACGCATACTCAAAGGATGGATAAGTGAATTATGGTATACTCCTACAACAGAATATTTCAAGCAATAGAAAGGAATGAACTATCACTAAGCAGAACAATCTCAAAGACATTATGATATGAGGGGAAAAGGAAGATACAGAAAAGTTTTAACTATATGATTCCATTTAGATGAAATTCTAGAACAGGCAAAGCTGTCCCATGGTGACTGAAGTTCAAAGTGGGTCTGAGAAAGTGAAGGGACTTTTTGAGGTGATAGAAACGTCTGTCATGCTGGAGTTGGCGGTTTCACGGGTATACACAAATTTTCAAATGTATTAACCTAAACACTTAAGACATGTGCATCTTATTGTATACTAATTATACACCATTTAAAATTAGTTTTAAAAGACATTTAATGATGGCATTTTTTTAAATTCAAAAATAATGTATATCATGTCAACTTTCTGTTTCAAAATTCAAAAAATCAAAATAAGTTTTAAAAACAATATAATTACTCAATAGTTTATACATATATAAACTATTCATTAGCTCTTCCTATGTACCCAACATTGTGCTAGTCCCTGGAAATACAAAGGTGAATAAACATTATTCCTACCCTCATACCATTGACAGATGCATGGCCACATGCTTACAATATAGTGTGATAAGCTATGAAAAGAAGAGAGAGATTGGGAAGGTGTAGAGATCTAGGAAGACTTTCTAGCACCAGCAACATTTGAGCAGAGTCTTGAAGAATGTATATATAACAGGAGGATGAGGAAAGGAAAGATGAAGAATTCCAGGCAGAAATAGTATATGCAAAGAAAGGCATAAAGTTACTTTTACTTCAGAACAGGGAATCCTGAGCAGCTGAAGCATAGAGTGCAGGAGAGAAAAAAAGAAAGTGAAATTGAGAAGACAGAATGGGGCCAGACACTGAAAGGCAAAAAGACTTGATCCTGTAGCCAACAAGGAGCCCGTGGAGGTTTCAAGCAAGAGAGTGAATGATCCATAGGTAAATAGATACTAAGAGGATGGCCTAGAAAGGGGTGATAATAGGGCAAAGAAACCAGTTAGCCTATGTAAGGTGACAGACATTAACTAGACTTATAGTGGCAATTATTTTGCAATGTATACAAATATTGAATCATTATGTGGTATACCCGAAACTAAAGTAATATTATATGCTAATGATACCTCAATTTTAAATATAAATAAATAAAAATAAAAACAAAGTTTCCCCTTCTTGACATATCAAATATATAGTTTATACATTTAATTACAAAATAAAGTGTTGCCAACTAAAAAGAGAGAGAGACCAGTTACCATGGCTGTAAAGTCTAGCAGAGATAACCAAGACACACACTGAAGCAGTAAGAAAGGGGATGGGACATTTGAAGAGTGGGGAATGCCATAGAATTTAGTGATGTTGAGAATAAGAGAAAAGAAAGAAGTGGAGACAACTTACAACATTCAACTAGGGCATTTGGCCCATAAGTGACTTCCTATTGGTAGAAAGGCATGCTGAGAGAACGGATGATTTGCCTAAGGTACCTGCAGAAATACCAGCTGCATTTGTCCAGTTGGTGTCTGGAAATAAATGTCTGGAATTCAGAAAGCAGTTGTCAACTAGAGATTAAAGCTGAAGAGTCATCTTCCCAACTGCAAATAAATCCAGCCAGAACACAGAATGTTGGTGTGGGTGGTGTGAATCTGGACTAATCAAAGAGTGGCTAAAACATTTGAAACTAAAAAGCACACCTGTCTGTCCCCAGGTAGGGTTGGCAAGGAGAGTGCGGGGTTTGGAATCAGGAGACCTGGGTTCTGATCCCAGCACTCCATTGTATGATGAAGACCAGCAGAACAGAAGGGGAAGGGATGAACCTGCAGAAAGAAAGAGGCATCAGACAGGAGTAGGGTAAAGCCAGTACCTATGGGGGAGCTCCTTCTACTTCCTTTTCCACCTATAGTCACTCTTCCTCTCATCATCACATAGCAGAGCTACACAACCTGCCTCTTGAGGTCTAGGAAGTTGAGGGCAGTTATGACCTCCATAGAAAGAGACCTGGGCACTTGAAAGGTACAAGCATTAATGCTTTTAAACAAGATTCACTACATAATTTCTGGAATGCACTACAGAATGAAAATTCAGGGCCTCCTGCTTAAAAAATTATTAAAAATTTCAAGATGGTAATAATAGAGCATTAAACCAACACAGGCCAGGCCTCCTCTAAGCTCGGGGGCCAGTGTCAACTGTACAGATTGCATGCTGTGAACTTGAACAGCTTAATCTCTCTAAGCTTTAAAATTCTCTGTAAAATAAATGTCGTTCATGATGTTCTTGGAAGGATTAAATGATTAACATGTGTGTGAGAGAAGCCTGACTCATAGTAAATGCCCAATACCTGGTAGAATTTGTTGTGCCACTGAGCAACTCCACTTGCCCTCAGAATCTGTAGTGGGCTCTGCTCAGCAGGCTCTCTACTGCTAACAACCAACACCTTCTTAGAAAATAGTCAGTAGTTGTCCTTCTGGCTTGTCTGGGTAAAAAAGTATTCAGACTAGACACTCATTAAATGACATGCTTCAGACGCTCTTAGCAAATATAGCAGCAAAAACAGGAAACAAGGCAATGTTAAAGGAAGCTTCCCTCCCCTAGGAGTCCACCAGTTGTCATGTTTCATTGCCCACATTGTATTGCTGGGCACTGTATGTAGTGCTATAAATAACATATTTTACCAGGAACCCTTGGCTAGTACAGAAATGAGGAGTCCATTTACTGAAAAGATTAGACAGATGTCGTCCATCACAAATTTGTCAACTTCATCTACTACATGCTTATTTAATGCCTATGCAACTTGGGCCAAACTGAAGGAAGCTGTGTTCTTTAATTAAAGGGCAGATATGTAAAGATTTAATTTTTTCCTAAGTATCTTTACTTATAACCTGTGAGAGTTCACTCTAAAGCATGCTGGGACCTCTGCGGCAGGCCAGTAGGGAAGGTGAACCAGTTGGAATATACCAGGAAAGGGTCAAAAGCACCTGAACTGTGGTACAATCACAGAAAAAAAAAAGATACTCAATAGTACAATACACAAGACCCTCAGAGAAATAGCAGAATGGCTTGTTCTCAACTCATAGAAATATCCAAAATGGCACAAGACTACATTTGGGGTGTTTCTGTTAATCTCTAGAATCAAAAGTTCTATGTACACACACAAACAATTTACAGTGATTAAGTCAATCCAAAACCAGTTGTCCAAACAACTGATTTGTGAGATGAACCAACAATTTCCCCAGTCCTCTAATCAGACAAACTGACTTAAACTCCCTAAATATCAAAATTTCATTATTAAAATCAAATTTGGAGTCTTTAACAAACAATATTTTTACCCTAGAAGTTACTTTAATGTCCCTTAATCCTGGCAAGTCATTAGTACAAATATTTCAGGTATTTGGGACCTGTGAGGCCTGTCAAAAGTCATTGCAATGACATCAACTGGGCTTTTCTGTGTAAAAGCCAAGTTTTGGCATGTACATCTATAATGGATATAGTCCATGCACTTTTCCATGTTCTTCCTACATTAGAGCACTTTCAATCTTATGAATCCCACTTTCCCAAGGTGGAAGCCAGAAACTACTACCCTAGCCCCCTCTGCAATGAGGAAAAAACATGTGACTTAAACTTAACCAATCAGATACAACTGCACAAGATTTTTCTTTTTCTGTTGTGTTAGGAAGTTTCAAAGAGAAATACATACAGAGGGAATTCTGGGAGGATAAAGACAAGGGTATACTTTTTTAATCTCTCTGAATCCCCACGTAAAAACATATGAAGTAACTAGATAGCAAAAACAAACTGCCACATAGAACATTTACAACAAAATTAGAGAATAACATTACCCCCCCAAACTAACTGCAAATTACAAGATCATCAACTGTCACCCAATCTGCATGGTCTCAGCATTTGCACAGGAGAAAACAAAGAGAAGCAAAAGGGTGTCTGCTGGACCTGAAAATGAGAGAACTCCCAAACAGCCAACAGGTGTGTAAATGAGCACTCACTGGGACAATCTAAGAACAGCTGAAGCTGGAAGGGCTTTTCCCACTCCAATAGTGGGTGGGTACAACAGGCTTTCAATAAGGACCAATGGGTCTGGAGAAGTCAAGGTCCTGTGAATTTTTGGAAGTGTTAAGTCAGGGCTTTCTTTCAGGGCAGGGCTTCACATGGAGGAGAACTTCTAGAAGAGGAGTCAAAATTGAGATGGACAGAGACAAAGGAAAGAGACAGTCCAGTTAAAAGCAAAGAAACATATAATGTTTCTGACTGTTTCTGAACAGTCAGAAATATTACATGAAAACAACCAAAGATAAAGGTTAGAAAGAGTACTATCAATGATGGTTCCTTCTAAAAGTTCAGGAGAATTAATTTTTAAAATAACTATTATTAACTTATTTTAAATATTATATAATATTTATTAGCATAAATATTTCAAAACCAAATTCCACATGAAGTTATTATATTTTTAAAGAGATTGAGAAGCTAAAAAATATCTCTATAGATCACAAAAAGCCACATGCCTAAAAGACATGCCTAGAAAAACAGATAAAAAATTTAAATTTCTATATAAAAAACTAAAATATAAATTTAAAGGATACGAGACATAAAAGGACAACATGAATTAGAAGTAAGAAAAAGTCAGAATAAGATGACAGAACTCAGGAAATAATTGTATATAAAAGAAAACATCATTTCAAAAATAAAGAGAAAATTACAATGAATAAATAAAATAGATAATGCCTTATGAGAAATAGAAAAAAATAAAGAAAATTTTGAAATAAACAAGAAATGAACAAAAATAAAAGGGATATGGAAGAAAGTAATACATATTGACAATAGGCAATGAAGATCCAACATGAAGTGTAATAGGAGACACTGAAGAAGAAAACCATGACAAGGGAGCAGAACAAATACTAAAAAGTTTATTTCAAAAAGTATGCAAGAAAAAGAAAAAACTAATTGAAACTACATTGAAAGAGCACATGGAGTACCTAAAAATATCAACTCAGAATGACCAACACCAAAATATATTCTAGAAAAAAATTACTGGATATTAAAAGTCCCTTTGTGCATCTAGGCAAAAACAGGTAGTGAGTTTTAAGATAAATTTTCATCAAACTTTTTGACAGCATGACTGTATGCCAGATGAAAACAAAATAATATAAAAATATTCTTAAGGGGAAAAGATGTGATTCAAGGGTTTTATATCCTGAGAAAATGATTTTAAAGTACAAAGAGCATAAACCATGAACATGCAAAATAATCAGGGAATATGATTGCTATCCATAAGGTTTTTCTGAAGAATGTAATGGAGAACAAGCTTTAGACAACCAAAATGGCCAGAGAGACATTAACATTAGGACTAGTGATGAGCATTAAACACAGAGTTATTTGTAGAACTAAGACTAAATGAGGTTTAAAATGGAGAGACTACAGTATGCAATAACCATCTGTTCAGGTACATTAGACATATCAACTATTATTTAAAAATCAAAAGAAAGGAACACATGAATAAGATATTAACTACTCACAATAATTCCATTTGTGGTGGTGGTAGCAATAGTAGTATTACTCTAAGACTATTGTGTGGTCAATATGAGAAAAAAATAAAGGAGTAATCATAGGATATTCTAATTATATCATCCTCTGCATTTTCATACTGAAGACCAGGGTTTTCAGCATGAAAAGAAGGATATATTAACTTAGAGAAGGTTAAGTTAAAAAAAGAATTAGTCTATTTGAATTGGAAGTTAGAAACACATGAAGTACTTTGTCTTACCTTTTATTTTATTGTTAAAAATATATATTACATTTGTGTAATATTACATGTATAGATCTTCTAGCTCTGCCTTCTAAAGAGACTCAGAAATGATACCAACCCAGTAACAACAAATATTTGTGACAACATCATGGCCTTCAAATGCTAATTCTCACTAAAAGAAACCAGGGCTTCTCGAAGAAATGACTGGTTTTAGATTGAGGCACAAAATGTACAAAAAAAGCCTGACACTCTTTGTCATATCAGATAGTGAGGAAAATATTAAAGACCACAAGGGTCATGTCAAAAGACAGGCAGGAATCTGTCCCGACTGGTGAGGGCCAGTAGGTCGGGCATTGTCTGCAAAGCGGAGGGTTTACAATTCAATTCATGGTCAGGGCACATGTCTCTGGATTGGGGGCTGGGTCCCTGATCTAAGTCAGGCACCTATAAGAGGCAAACAATAGGTGTTTCTCACATCAACGTTACTCTCCCACTTTTTCTCCCTCCCCTTACTGTCTCTCTAAAAATAAATAAATAGACTCCCAGCCAAGATGGAGGCATAGGTAGACACACTGTGCCTCCTCGCACAACCAAAATAAGGACAACAAAAATTTAGAAGCAAAAAAAAACAACCAGTACTGGCAGAAAAATGAACTGTATGGAAGTCCAACAACCAAGGACTTAAAGTAGACACATTCATCCAGACTGGTAGGAGGGGCAGAGTTGGGCGGCTGGGTGGAGAAGGGTTTTGGCAAATTAAAGCAAAAAGTGGTGACTGGCAGACCCGGGCATGCAAGGCAGCAGCTGGCGGACCCCAGGAGCAAGGCAGTAACTGGCAGACCCCAGGTGCGCGGGGCTGCAGTGGGCCAACCCAGTGAGGTGATCGATTGTGGAAGGGACACTGGCATGCAAGGTGGCTGGCTAACCCGGCAATCCCACATTCACGTGCTGATAAACCAGGTGAAACTGGGAAGCGAGACTGACTGTGTAACCCAGGACTCCAGCAAGAGTAAATAAAGCCTCTAAACACCGATTGGAAACCCTGTGGGGGTGGAGGTGCCAAGAGAGATTCCCAACCTCACAGAAGAGTTCATTGGAGAGACTCACAGGGTCCTGGAATGTACACAAACCCACCCACCTGAGAATCAGCACCAGAGTGCCCACTTTGCTTGGGGGAAGCAGCGGAAGTGACTGATATCTGGCAGAAAGCAGAGCAAGTGCCATTGATCCTTCTGGGAGCCTGCCCCACATACAGAATCACAACCCAGCAACTAGGTTGCCCTGCCCTCATGAACACCTAACGCTCCACCCCTCATATGTAATAGGTGTGTCGAGACCAAAAAAAGGCCCAAATGAAAGAACAGATCAAAGCTCCAGAAAAAATAAGACTAAGAGAGGAAGATATAGCCAACCTATCAGATGCACAGTTCAAAGCACTGGTGATCAAGATGCTCACAGAATTGGTTGAATTGGTCTCAAATTAGATGAAAAAATGAAGGCTACGCTAAGTGAAATGAAGGACAATATACAGGGAGCCAATAGTTATTGGAAGGAAACTGGGACTCAAATAAATGGAGTGGACTAGAAGGAAGGAAGAAACAAACAGAAAAGAATGAAAAACACAAGAATTAAAATGAAGAGAGGCTTAGGAACCTCCAGGACATCTTTAAA